>JAMXBD010001603.1:0-332806 GCA_024138025.1 Combretum micranthum
TTGCGTGAAGGAAGTTGCTGTCAAAAGTTGCAGTGAAGGCTCATGAACCTTCTAGATTTTGGTATTGTTTCTGTCATTGAACAACCTTCTGAAAACCTTCTGTATTCCTGATTACTATTCGTTTTCTCACAAACAAACCTTGTGGAAAGCTTCTGGATTCCTGATAGTATTCATCATTTTTTCTTCTTTCTTTTAACTTGAAACTGCACATGATAAACCTATTAGTAAACTTTTTACACTTTTGTTATCATCAAAACTTTTTTCAGATAATCTAATATCTCCCCCTTTTTTATGATAATAAAACCTTTGTTGAAAAAAATAATTCTCTCCCCCTTTTTGTTATCAATAAAAAACACATTCAAAGAATATAACCAAATATGAATTCCTTTAATCCAAAAGCAAGCACATTTTTCAAGTTTGATAGTCTACACATTAATATTTTTATGCACAAATCTCTTAGAATAGCATAAATTTTTTACAAGAATAGTGCAGATTTTATTTATTTTTTTTTTTGTAGTTTTAATGCAGTTTTTTTTAAGTGCAGAAAATTTCACATAATATGAAAATATTGCATAATTTATTCAAAAATTGTAGAAAATGCAGAATTTTGCATCCTTGTAGCATGAATAGTACAGAATTTTGTCAAAGTGCATAATTTTATTAAAAAGTGCAGATTTTGTCCACATAACAAAAAATTGCAAAGTAAACAACTTCAACACATTTGTTCTATGTACGATCTTTGTTTTAAACATTTCTCCCCTTTTTATTTCAAAAAATATAACTAATTATCTTTCTACAAAATTTCCTTTATCTTTTATCTTCTCTCCCTTTATAAATTCTTATAGAAAATATGCTCCCCTTAATATGATATCAACTAATTTTATATTAACCAAAACAACATATTTCAAAAATTTGTGAGGATCATAAAGAGCAAACATTGAGGGTTGGAACATTAATACTAAACAATAACTGTTATTTTTCTTCATAAGAGTCACATTTTCTTTCTTTACCATTTGAGGACTCACTTATCAAGTTCATATCCTTCTACATTGCAATCTGTATGAAATCACTAACATACAAGTTATACCTTTTACAAACCCAAACTAGCTTCGGTCCTTCGAAATTCAACATTGATTATCAATAGCATTTACTTGAGTATGACTCAACTTTTTTTTCTTATGGTAGCAAAACTTATCTATATGATCAGGTTTATTACAAAAATAACATGAATATGAATAATTATTCCAATACCTGTTGTTTCCTCATTGTACCTGTTCATCCTGAATACTTGTGATAATACCAAGTTGTGTTTGTTCTGTTGTACCTTCTGGAATAACTTACAGGTTTTGCATTTATATTTGTTCATTTTTCTTTTCATCATCAGGTTGAGCATTAGCTATTTCTTTAGCCTTAATAATATTATTTTCTTATTTGCATTTGATGTAGTCCATGTTCATAACCTAAACCATGCTTTTTCACAAGAAAACCTTTATGAAGAGATCAATTTTTTATCACTTCCATTGAATTTATTAAATGTATTCTTTATTAAACTAGATAACTCATCTTTTTTACTTTCAAAACATTGGTTTCTTCCTTAAGCACATTTTTTATTTCTCATTTTCTCAATATTAACATGAAACTTTTCATTATCATGCTTCAAAATAACATTTTCATCAACAAGCAAATAATTTGTTTGTTTTAAAGCCTCTTTGTCATTCTTCAGAGCTTTATTTTCTATATCTTGTTTTGATATTTTAGTATTAGCTTTATTCAGTGCTTTTAAAAGCTTTTCCATCTCAGCATAAACATCACCTTCAGATAATTCGTCTTTAGATTGAGAATTTACCTCATAGGTGGCCATAAGACATAGATTTGCTTCTTCCTCCTCTTCATCTATATCCTCTAAATTACTCTCTGTATCATCTAGATCACTCCATGTAGCTAATAATGATCTATTTTTCTTCTTGAATTTCTCCATTTTCTTAAAAGAGAGTTGGGCATTCATACTTAATGTGACCTGGTTTCTTACACTTATAACATTGGATCTCATTTTTCTCTTTTTCTTCTCCTTTTCTTTGTAAATTTTTCCTACATCAAAATCTTTGTAACCAAATTTTTTATAGGTAGTAAATTTCTTACCTTGCTTCTTCTTCTTTAAAAATCGGTTTAGCTTTCTGGCCAAAATAGTTAAGTCTTCTTCATCATTCTCACTTTCATCGGATTCAACTTGATTAGCCACAACTTCTTTCATTTTGAAAGTTTTCTTTTGGTACTACTTTCTGCTCCTTGAGTAGTCTTTTTGTGAGATTCATAAGCCATTACCTTTTCCCTTAGTTGACTAAGAGAGTATCTAGAGATCTTGAGCTTCTTCTATGGTGGTTCTCTTTGCATCCATGAAGGTGGTAGTATCCTCAAGATTTTTCTCACAAGATTAGGATCAGGAAGTGTCTTCCCAAGCGATGTAAGTTCATTTGTTATTGTTGTAAACCTGTTAAAAACATCTTTGATAGATTCATCATATTTAAATTTAAAGCATTTATCTTGGTTTCTTTTATTTTGTTTGTTCCTTCATATGTCTCGCACAATCTGTCTCAGATTTCTTTTGCTGTTTCACAAGAGGATATCAAATAAAATTTGATGCAACAATAGTGGTCAATAGTAAATTTTTTGCTTTGTTGTTCTTCTTAGTAAGCTTTAGCTTAGTATTAGTAATTCCAATATCATCAGACATTATTTCTTCATCATCTCCAAAAGCAATTAACTGCCATGGAGCATAGTCATTAGCTTTAATGTAAGTTTCCATTCGCATTTTCAATAAGAAAAAATTGAACCATCAAAGAAAGGAACACATTAATTGCAACATTGTTCTCAACCATATTGTTTGGATCACTCAATTTTGATAAAGAACCCGCTCTGGTACCAATTGTAGGTATGATTTTAAAAAATACTCTTTTAAAAATTGAGCTTGGCTCTGATATCAATTGTTGTGTGTCATGCCCCATAGGATACCCTATGTAATAGTCCGCATATGCCATATAGACTCACGAATTACACCTTAGTCCTTCGGGAGTCTTGTATAGATGTAAGGCGTCCCTTTACGACAATAGAATTTTAAACCATTAGAGTTAAAGAGTTTAATTTGGCATTCGCTAGCAATAGAATATAAATCAAAACACATATGTAATTAGTTACAAAATCTAAGGGGCATTCTCCTACAAAAGAATATTATTTAAGAGGTCTTTTACAGTAATTCAGAGTCTCTTGGTTTCCTACAAAAGTCTAAGCAAACTTGGATACAACTTCTAGAGGGAACGCCTAGCTCCTGTACCTCAGCTGTAGGTTACCTCGGTCTAAGCCATATGAATTCATACTGCAACAAATAAAAACTATAGAGACGTAAGCTATACTAGCTTAGTGAGTGAGAACTTCTAAGATCACATTTATAACATATCATACAAACAAGTGATTAGCCAGACAAGTGATATGTATCAAACATATGGAATCAACAAACATATGACCAGTTGGAAATCATATGTGGATGGACTTGCACCCTCCATCCCGGGTTAGCAAATTAACTAATACTGCGGTACTACTCAAATATGCATTTAGGATCACGGTCAACCAACTTATAAATTCGTTTGTAGATCACAATTAACCAACTCATTAATTCGTTTATGGATCACGATTAACCAACTTTTACACCGTTTAGGATCACGAGCAACCAACCAATGCTAATGCTCTATCCCCATTATGATATGAATGAGTCCATATTTATTTTCAATGTCGAATAGCCAATTACACCAATTCTTTAAGTGATCAATCAATAATCGCAAACAATCAATCCTAATTCATCTATACAAGCAATGGTTAATCACCTGGCTTCGATATTCTTATTTTCAACTTCTCACATCAACAACAACCATATATAACTCCCATTCATCCCCATCATGCATATTCATTTTATCTTTACCAAATATCTAAGGCAACTATCATTACAATCACATACAATAAATGGAATCGGAAGTAATACTCACTCAGCCATGGATCACCAGTCTTTTAGTAATAATAATCCAGTGGTAGAGAATCGTCGGTTTCGGGGTCACCTAAAAAGGAAGAAATACCCTAATAAGTATTTCATCACTTAACTAATCCAAACTATATATCAAAACTTAGTAAATTCGTAATTCTCATCATTTGCGAAAGTCCCGACTTAAAACCACCGTAACTTGGTCATTTTAACTCGGAATTTCGCAAATTATATATCGATTTCTATCTACTTAGAAAGATCTACCTAATTCTAATATTATTTTCAAGTTTTGAAAATGTTTGGGTCATGAAACAGTAGGATCAGTTCTAATCAGTAACAATTTTCCAAATCCGAAAGTAGTTTTGTAAATGTTTGAAATGTTTTTACTTTATAAATCAATTATACATGCAATATTAATGATTTCCTATCATGAATGGCATGTTATGAGTTTAATGTATGCATGAGCTAGATGATGTTTACTAAAAGAAAATTTTAGAATTCTTCATTTTGCAAGACTCCAAAAATATTTACTTTTAAGAAAACTAGTTTCCTAACTTTGATAAATCCCTTGTGTTTCGGAATTATTTCTTAAGAATTTCTAGTTATTTTTGTTAGAATTGAGTCTTCATGATATTTATTACTTAAGACCTTCATTTTACTAAAAATTCATTTCATATTTTGTAAACATGCTTTCAAGTAAGATTTATTCCAAAATCCGAATTTTTAGAAATTTAGTTTTTGAATGTTTTCTTTAAGAAAAACTTGTTTAATGCATTAAAATTTAAGGCTTTATTATACCTATCCCCTAAGGACTTCATTTATTAATTAAAACTTTCATTTTGAGTTTGGAAAATAGATGTTTCTATGATCTTAATCCAAAATTAAGAATTTCTTAAGTTGACTAGTAACTCAAAATTTCCTATCTTATTTCTACTCTTTGTTTTACACATTATTCTCATCAAATCTCATTTCAACTTATAAAAATCATTACTTAATGATATCTATTACCTATACCCTTTATTTTTCATATAAAACATAAGTTTTAGAGTTTATAAAAGGGTTTTTAAAACATGGCTTTGAAGTCATATGAATTTTTCATTTGGACATTTCAAACAAAAGTTTTTCTTTTTAAGTTTTTTGTCTCATCTAACTAAAGATCTATTAACTACCGTATTTATATATACAAAACAAAACCTTTATGAGTATTAATGCATTAAAACACAAAATATTCATGAGATCATGAATGTCAAGTACAACATGAACATCTAAATGTTAGATCTACTACTTATGATGCATGAAATGAAGTTTGAAAGCATGAACATGGATTTTTATGCAAGATCTCTACTTTATTCTACTATTATATACATGAACATGAAGATCATTTGATGAAAACACATTTAAACACAAGATCTACTCTTGTGACGACTTGATATTCATGTAGTAGTACTTTCTTGTCCCTAGCAAGTGCTCATGGGGACTTAATGTGAAAATACTCATGAATAATCTTGTCATTAAAAGATTTAATGGTAGTAAAGTTAAAGATTCATCACCTAAGGCTTGAAATGGAAGGGAAATGAAGAAGAAATGAACTTTTGTGTGTGTGTGAGTGTTGGTGAAAGTCACGGCAAGGAGATGGAGAATAGAGAGGGTTTGTGTAATTTTTTTAACGCAAATGAAGTAAATGAAGGAGAGAGAATGTAAAAGATTATTTATAGTAAGTAAATTAGGATTTGTTTCAATTATAAAAAGAAATAAAATAAAACAAATTGAGGAAAAATTTTGGGGGGGGGGGTGTGTGTGTGGGGTGTTGGTGTTTGTGTGCGTCGGTTTGGGGAAGTGGAAAGGAGAGAGAGGGTTTGAATTATTTTGTTTTGTAATTTATGTAATAAAAGTCTTAATTTGTAATTTTTTTAACGAGGTAAATTTTCTTCGGAAAAGAAAATGTAATTGAGTGTTTGTAAGGATGTAAGACTAGGGTATGGCTTGTGAGTGTAGTAGGTTGTACTTGTGAACAGTAATGAATAGTAAATAAGACATTACTTTATCGATAGTAAAGAAAATACGAGAAAAAGGCTATATCTATAATTTTTATAACCAAAAAATTATAAACTTATATTTTTGAAATCCTTATTAAATTTCGGTTCTAAAGTGTATTCCGGAATATTTTTTCGAATTTCTAGTTCCGAGGCTCGCTTTTCCATAATTGATCTCGAGAAGGCCAAGAATATAAAATTTTTTGAAATCAGAACTTTTTATGGTTTGAAATATACTTTAAAACAATATTCCACATTAAATTATTTCATAAAAGTTCTTTTAATTTAAAACCGAAGGAAAGTCGGGTCCAAGGTTCCTAGGTTTCTCTCACAAGCTTAAACTAATCCGGTTTAGGGTTTTAGTTTTCGGTTTTCGAGGTTTACTTGGTTACTGGGAAAACTGGGGTTTACAACCTTCTCACCTTAAATAGAGTTTTGTCCTCAAAACTGAGCTGACGTACCTTCTCTTTCAAATAACTCGGGGTACTTCCTCCGAATTTCCTCTTCAACTTCCCAAGTAACTTCCTCAGAGGCATGGTTTCTCCACAACACCTTAACGTACTGAATTTCTTTGCTCCGAAGCTTTTGGGTTTTCTTATCCATAATCCTTATGGGATGTTCTTCATAGGTCAGATTTTCCTTCAGCTGAATGGGTTCCAATTCCAAAATCTTTTCAGGGTCGAGTACATATTTCCTTAATACCGACACATGGAACTTATTATGAACTCCTGATAGGTTTGGTGGTAGGGTAACCGGTACGTTAAGTCTCCAACTCTTTCCAAGATTTCGAACAGTCCAATATATCTTAGGCTCAACTTTCCTTGTGTACGTACCTTTCTTATGCTCTTAATTGGACTTATCTTTGGATATACATGGTCGCCTACTTTAAACTCGAGTTCCCTTCTTTTCAAGTCTAACTAACTCTTTTACCTGTCTTGAGCTTCTTTCATTTTCCGTTGGATCACCTTCAACTTATCGGCCAATTCTTATACCAATTCTGGCCCGATAGCAAGCTTTTTCACATCATCCCACAACAGAAAGGATCTACAACACCGTCTATATAGAGCTTCATAGGGTGGCATCTGAATAGTTGTGTGGTAGTTGTTGTTGTAAGCAAACTCGATGAGGGGTATATGGTTATCCCAGCTCCCTCTGAATTCCAGAACATAAGCTCTTAACATGTCTTCCAAGGTTTGGATTGTCTGCTCAGACTGTCCATCCGTCTAAGGGTGGTATGTAGTATTGAAGTGCAACTTTGTACCCAAACTCTTCTATAGACTTATCCAGAACTTGGACACAAATATCGGGTCCCTATCTGAAATGATTCCTGCCGGTATGCCATGTAGCCGTACAATTTCTCGAATGTAGATCTTAGTCAACTTGTCCATTGAACATGTCATATTAATGGATAAGAACTGCGCTGACTTAGTTAACCGATCCACTATTACCCATACTGCGTCACAACCCAAGGAAGTCTTTGGAAAACCACACACAAAGTCCATGGATATCTGATCCCACTTCCATTCAGGGATGGGTAAGGCTTTAATAATCCTCCTAGCCTTTGGTGTTCTACTTTCACTTGTTAGCAAACCAGGCACTTCATTACATAATCTGCTATATCCCTTTTCATGCCATTCCACCAATAGTAGCTTTTCAAATCCTAGTACATCTTGATACCTCCAGGATGCATAATGCAACCGGAGTTGTGGGCTTCACTCATTATCTCTTTTCTTAGCTTCCCATCTTCAGGCACACACAATCTGCCCTTCATTTTGACCACATCCTCATCATCTATTGCAAAGTCCAGGTTTTACCTTCTTGAATTTCCTTTTTAATCCGTTGTATTATTTCATCATACCATTGGGCTTCTTTGATCCTTTCAATCAAGGTTGGTTCTAATACCAAATTAGCTATCTCAAGCTCCGTACTTTGATTTACGAACTCAATTCTCAGCTTCTCAAAATCTCTGATTAGATCTCTTTCCCTTGTGATTAAAGCAGCTACTTATCCATAATGTTTTCTGACTTAAGGCATTTGCAACTGCATTAACTTTCCCTGGATAGTAATTTATTCCCAAATCATAGTCCTTTATTAGTTCCAACCATCTTCTTTGTCTCATATTTAATTCCTTCTATGTGAATAAATACTTAAGACTTTTGTGATCCGTGATACTTCACACCTTTGCCCATACAGATAATGTCTCCAAAGTTTTAAGGCAAAGACAACTGCGGTCAAATCCAGATCTTGCGTAGGATAGTTCTGCTCGTGAGGTCTTAACTGTCAAGAATGTAGGCAATAACATTTCCTTCTTGCATTAGTACACATCCAAGGCCATTCCTTGAAGCGTCACTATGTACAGTATAAGATTTTTCTGGGTTTGGTAGAACTAAAATTGGTGCTGATACCAACCGTTGTTTCAACTCTTGAAAACTCCATTCTCGTTTATCCGTCCAAACAAACTTCTCACTCTTTTGTGTCAACTGAGTCAGGGGCTTAGCTATCTTTCAAAAATCCTTCACAAACTTGTGATAGCAGCCAGCCAATCTTAGGAAACTTCTTGCTTCGGTACCTGTTTGTGGTTGTTTCCACTCCACTACAGTCTTAATCTTTTCTGGGTTAACTGATATTCCCTTCTTCTGTTACAACATGTCCAAGAAAAGATATCTTATCCAACCGAAAGTCACATTTGGATAATTTGGCGTACAGCTTGTTTTCCCTCAAAGTTTGTAACGCCATCCGAAGATGTTCCTCATGTTGTTCCTTATTCTTGGAGTATATCAAAATATCATCTATGAAGACAATTACACACTTATCCAGAAGTGGCTTATAGACCCTATTCATAAGATCCATAAATGCAGCTGGTACATTGGTCAGTCCAAATGACATCACTAGAAATTCGTAATGTCCGGAATGGGTACGAAAAGCCGTCTTTAGTACATCCTTAGGCTTTATTCTTAGTTGATGATATCCTGAGTGCAAATCAATGCGTGAGAACACACACGCTTCTTGGAGCTGATCAAACAAATCATCAATCCTCGGTAAGGGGTATCGATTCTTAACCGTAACCTTATTTAGCTCACTATAATCGATACATAATCCCATAGATCCGTCCTTCTTCTTTACAAATAGGACAGGTGCACCTCATAACGACACACTTGGTCTTATGAATTTCTGATCTAAGAGTTCTTGCTATTGGGTCTTTAACTCCTTTAACTCAACCGGTGCCATCCAGTATGGTGCCTTAGATATTGGTTCGGTATCTAGAGCCAATACAATTTAAAAGTCAATTTCTCTTTCGGTGGTAACTCGGGTAATATTTCTGGAAACACATCCAAATACTCCTTTACCACTGCTACATCCTTTTCCCTTCGAGTTTCCTCCTCATCCAAAATACCTTCGATAGGCACTATCTCTTCATCTTCCATCATTAACTCAAAAGAATTTAATCCAAGTTTTGTTGGAACTATGGTTTCTCCCACGAACTCCACTCCTTTTTCTTGATTGATCATTGAAGTTCACCATCCTCTTTTGGTAATCCACTACAGCTTTAACCTTGTTTAACCGATTCATGCCAAGTATAACTTCGTACTTATTCATCTCCAACATGATCAAATCACTCATGGAGTTATGCCTTTAGATCTCCAATGGATAATCCCTTATTACTTCCCGAGTTGACACGACACTTCCTTGGGTGTTTTAATTCTGAGGCTAGCGATAATTGTGGCTATAGGTAATTCAAGTCACCCAGCCAAACTAGTGGTAACAAACAAGTAGGTCGCTCCCGTGTCAAAAAAACATGCTCATTTCATTCACCCGCATGTGCCCTGTGGTCAACAAACATCCATCACTACTCGATCCTAAAACACTCTCACTATTAGCTGTTTGAAGGTTTTAGATTCCACTTTTCCCTTTTCTCAGGTTCCAATTTCTTAAAAGAAAAACTATTAAATAAAGAACTTTTAACTTAAGAGGGCTTTGCGACTAACCTATCACTAGGATGCTATCCATGTCGTCTCCTTGGTCCAGGGCGGCCAACTCCACATCCTCATCGTCATCCTCCTCAACCATCCACTGTCCCTCGAAATTGTAAAATCATCCCATGCATAGCTGATGCTGCATGGCTTCCACTTTTACTCTCGGATCTCATAGTGTTGGCATTACTCGGAGTCCTAAAAGGTCGAGCGGCCACACTTTTCCTTTGTGAGCATTCAAAGGCTAAGTGCCCTTTTTCTTTACAAATAAAGCAGGTTACGGCCATTTTCTTCGGACATGTGTAGACCTTGTGGCCAGACTCGCCACAATAGTAACACTTATTCCTCAGCTGCGGACACTGCCTAGGGAAATGGGCTTCTTTGTGATACTAGCCTTTGACTAATTCAGCCTCCCACTAGCATTTTCCTTAAATCCGTGATATGGCTTTTACCTTTTTCCTTTGAACACTGAACTCGAAGCATCGAACGGCCTCCTTCCAAATTTTTTTTGTCAGGTTCTTAGTATTTTCTCTTCTTGGCTCTTTCAATCACCCGAGCCTTTTCTACCAACTCTGGGTAGGTTCTCATTCCAAATTCTTCTAGTTTAATTCTTAGATCCTCATCCAACCCTCCTAAAAATACTTATTTCTTCAGCTCCTCGCTATCTTTGAAGGATTCGAGTGCATATTGTAACAGATGAGTGAACTCAGTTTCATACTGTTCCACAGTTCTACCTGTTTGTTTGACATGCAAGAAGTCTGCATTGTATTTCACTCTTAAACTAGAGGGAAAATAATTCTCCAAGAATTCTCGATGAAACGACTCCCATGTGATGGGTGGAGTTAAACTTCTTCTTTTAGAGTCCCATCAGACTCTTGCATTGTACCTTAACATATATGTCCCATATTCCAACTGCAAATATGGTGGAGTTTCATAAGTCGTAAAGGAGTGCTCAATCTGTGCCAACCAGTCTTCAACTTCATCAGATTTGCCGAAAGACCCATCAAAATACCGGTTGCTCTTTATAAGGTCTAGTAGAGAGCTTCGGTGAGGCCTTCGATATGGTGGAGGCCGTGGTAACGGTGCGCTATAAGAATGCTCCTCCTATGGAGCTGGGACCTCGGCAGCCACTTCTTGGTGATCTATGGGTGGTGGTGGTATGGGGCAGAATCCCTGACACTTTATCCTTGTTGCGGGTTTTGATTTTGATTTTGGTTCTGGATGAATGTGTTTAAAAGATTGGCCAACTGCCCAATCGCATTCATCATTTCATTTCGTGGATTCTGGGGTGCTGCCCCCTGTTGGTTTTTTTTGAGATATTGCGGGTCGGTTAGCTTCGTTCGGGAAAGGTTATTGCGAATCCGTCGGTTTCGTCTATTTGCACATTATTTAGTAAGTTTTAGTGTCTTCTTAACGTTTTTAAATTTATAGAAAATTAATTCATCAAACAAGGTTCATGACTTTAAGAAAATTCGAGAAATCATAATTTCTGAAATGTAAATCAACCTTATAAAACTTCATATAATCATAAGGAAACCATAAAACAAAAGAACTCATATATAGAAATAAACTCACAAGTTCAGAATGATGATATGAATGAATTAGTGCTCATGCAACTAAATGTGGTTAAAGCCATACATAACTAATGCATGACATGATTGTTCGGAATCTATGAATTTTTTTTTGTAACATAAAAGTATAATAATTTCTTTCCCTTGAAATAAAACATAATTCTTCATTACTTAAGCGAGCCATACAAGGAATTACATTGAAATTTTTTTTCAGTTCACAAAATTTGGCAAGCTACTAATCTAGTTTTAGTCCTAGACATCATTTTTCTAACCGATAACAAAACAAAGCTACAAGAAAAGAAAGGAACAAAATACTAAACCATCTAAGGAAACCTAAGGTAAATTGGCATTTTGCATTGCCTTCTACCAAAAAAAAAAAAAAAAAAATTCTATTTTGACTCTATGGGTTAAACTAGCTTCTCTCTTCTTAATCTTCATTTGAATCGTTGGGAGTCGAGCTAGGAAGCCGTCCCCTACTAGAAGAACTACAGTCATCCTGTCGTACGAACTAGTTGAGATACTCTCTTACCGTCAATCTCCTTCTCCCACTGGGTCGGACTAAAGCTTCATGGTCATGCTCTTCACTTTCCTCATTTCTTTCCATTCCTTAATCTTCCTCCAGGTTCACTTCCTCCTCTCTAACTCTTACTCCTTGCTCATTCTCTTGATTTTCCTCTATCCCTAGTTCTCTTCCTACCTCTTCCCATAACTGGTCTACTATCTCCCAGGCTTCCATCCTAATCCTCTCATCATCGGTCTCTACTTCCATTAGTTCGAGGACCTTGGGTTCAAGATTTATCTCATTGATCACTAGATGGCGCTCACCTTCAACATAGATGTCTCTCCATACTGTAGGATCTATTTTAGGCTCTCTTCTTCCACTATCGAGAATCTCTATGTCTCGGTTGAAATCCTAAATGGCTTGATTAGGCTCAGGGTTCATATCTTCCTCCATTCCTATGGGAGGGGTAGGGGTCCTTGGTACCACGTTCTCTGCCCAATTAGGGTCCTCCTCGGGATCTTCTTTCCTCCTCTTTCTGTAAACCCCGGGAATTTTTCACATTAGTACCCGACTTCATAATAGATTATATAAACTAGATAATAGATTTAGATTATGAGTGAAGTCTAATAATAGGTTAATATTTAGATTTTTGGATAAATGAAGGATTTATGAATCTAATAAAGAGATTCTTTAACCCTAGTTAATACCGAAAACGAAATCTTGTGTCATGAATAACTAATTCAAGATATGATCTAATATCTAGACCCAAAACCTAGTATACCAATAGATTTAAATAGAAAATGTGAATATAAGGATTAAATGATTGTCTTGATCCCGATAATGATTCAAGACTAGAATAACGAGTAGTAATGAATTTATATATAGACTTAAACCCTAATTTTGAGATCCCTAGTTAAATTTGAAAGCTATTAATAAGAATTTATGTTCAGTATCAAAACTAGAGATATAAACATAGTTTAGTTTCTGTATTAAGCTCAATACTGCATAAATGATTATTTACGCTTATAACTAGAAAACGATGATCCAAAAATGAACTGTCAAGATTTTAAATACACAACGAAAATATAAACTGACAAATAACTCAAAATCTAAATTTCAAATAAATAATCAGGTCACGCTATTTTTCTAAACCGAGTTTTCTTAAGCTATTGAAGCCTGAAACAAAAATTGACCCAATGAGCTTAAGAAATCCAAATCGTGGGAAATAAAATTATACGAATAATTAACTACGTATATATATACCCTAAATTTGTATTATTTGAAATTCTAAGTGTTTCATATAACTTTATACACATATTTTTGTACAAAAACTTCCAAATATTAGCTAATGAATACCCGGATAACTCGTATAATTAACTTAAAACTAAATTAAATAAATAGACTAATGTATATATGTATGCTTTTCGGCTAAGTTCGGTGGAGAGGGGAGAAGAAAGAGGAGCCGGATTTTTTTGTTCAAATCATGCACCAAATTAGTCAACAAACCAATCCCAACAACCTATCATATGAAGACAAATCACCTTAACATTTAATGAGGTGAAAACAACAGCAAGAGACCTCAAATTGGAGAACAAATTCGGAGGAAACCGAGGGAGGAAACAGCTGCAACCCAACTTCTTCTTCTCCTTATATATATAAGCATTGGAAGCTCATTAAGAGAAAACAAACAAATGCCATAAATCCTCACATCTTCCAGTCCGAAAAAACTCCCAAACAACCACTAAATCAAACTAAGAACGAAGAACAAACAGATCATAACACCTAAACTCGGAACAAAGGAAAAATAAAGCCAAAAACCCTCAAAAACGAGCTCAGAGGTAAGTTGATGCGATTCAAATGATATTCTTTCAAACATAAGAGTTGTAACTGACTTATAATCATCTTAGGAACTTATTAAACACAAATACAAGCTTCGGATTGCACTCAAAGAGCACCAACGAGGTAAAATTTCAAAACCTAGCCTTATGTTTCAAAGAATCGAAACTATGTATTTATGTGTTTAAACGTGTTAAAAGTTGTATATATCCTTTATATGATATATAAACTCTTAGAAGTAGTTTAAGTAAGTTTCTAACGTGTAAAAATCAAAGAAAAAGAATCGAACCTAGAAGGAAGATGATAAACAGTGCAACGCTGCCTCAAGGCCGGCAGTGTAAACGATGTACGCCAGCGGCTTACATGGATAGGCCGGCGGCTTATAGGCAGCTTACACTCAAACAGAGGCTACGTAAAATAATTTTCACGTAAAACATCAACGTAAGCCAGCTACCTGGAGATCTACGCCGGCGGCGTAGGGCCGGCGTACGTTGTAAGCCTGCAGCTTTCAACACCGGTGCTTTCGATAAGAAAATTTTTCTTCAAAATGAGTTTACACAGGCATCTGGGGATTTAGGCCGGTGGCCTTGAGCCGGCTTACAGCTAAAATTTTGCAACGAGAGCTTTTCTGACCTAAACCAAATTTATATATATATATATATTATATCTACTAAATATGTATATATGTTTGTTATGTAAATATGTATTAGATAGTGACTTTAATACAAGTATTTAAGTCTATTTAAAATTAATATCTAATAATTTTTGAAACCCTAGAACTAAGACAATCTTTAGAGTATTATTAGTCTAATATTTGTTTTAGCAAGATAAAATATATAAGAATGGAAATTGAAATAAGTTAATTTCCTGAGTATTATGACTTCTAAAAATAACCAAACAATTATGTGAGATTAAATAGGAAAAACAAGACAATACTAAGTATTAATATCGAGTCTAGGACACAAAGCACATGTAGGAATTTAGTTAGATGATATTGATGAATATTTTGTTTTAAATAGGTGAATTTGACTCATTAGAAGATCTACCAGTAGACTACTACGACTGAGTCGGTATGAGCAAGTGAGTAATTCAGTCATATTGTACTGGTTGTGGTTGTAAATAGTCGAATATGTAATGCAAGATAAACAAATGAGTGTTTGTTGAAAGTATGATATGATCTGATTGTATGATTACTAAAATATATTTATACAAGCGATAACGCAGTGGTTGGTGTTGTATAGTAGTATATTGATGATTGTGTATAATGTATGGTCACCCCGAATTTGATTAAGAATTATGGACTTAACCAAAACATTATGGACATGCATTGCACGAATTGCATTATTGCATATATGGTTGTGCAAGCCTGCTACGTATTAATATTTCGGATCTCTGTTTTTGCTTGGTTGATCCAATGTGTGAGTCTTCCAAGGTTCTCTTTGGTCTGGCGGTCCTATGAGGAACAAAAGGCACCGAAGAACGTCGCCCGTAGAATCGCTTTGAAATGATTAATACTTGGGAGTTTCTAAGGGGATTGCAGGAGATGGTTTGTGGAAGCCACTATATTCAAAGTGATAACATTAAAACGAGAAATCGTTGATTCTCCTGTGTACTTAGTCTCTCCTGGGCAGGTGGGTCATTGAGTTTTTGTTCTTCAACCCAAAAAGAGGGCGTAAATCTTTTTCCTGTTTGGATTCTAGATCATCCAAACTTGTATCTGTGCATACGGTTGAGTGCTTGCATTGCATATGATTTGTTAATGACTTGTGTGATGTATGGTATGTCTATTATTCACTGAGCTGTGGTTTCGCTCATACTCCTACAGTCTTTTCAGGTTCACATTACGTCCTGGTTAGTTACATCCAGGAATATGGCTCCGGTAAGGGCTTTGCAGCTAGAAGTCTACAGATCTATTTTAGTTTGATGGTATGTACTATTAGAGTAATTATTTAGTTGTATACTTCAATGGAGATATATGGTTTGTAATAGTTTGTAATGGTTATTCACTAAATCATTTCTCTCATGTATTTGTTATTTCTTATCAAGCAACTTAAAAGATCCTGTTGTTTTGAAAGCCTGCCATTCTCTGAAGGTAATCTAGTGATAATATTCAAGTGTAACTTGTTTATTACTACTAGGGTACCCTCGGGGCGTGACATCTTCTACTTCCTCAATCTCACTATTTCGTTCTAGCATAGGTGCATTACTCAACTACATGCCTACATCTCTCGCTAGTGGAGGTTGGATGTTCATGTGAGGTGGGAGAATATCTAGGTATACAGCATGCCACACTATGTGATTCCAAGCGTCTGCTATATTCCAATCATGATGGTTAGAGAGATTTTCATGAGCATATACATAAAGGGGTCCTATGGTGGTCCATACTCGAAAGTCTGAAGGGGTTGGGTTCCCTTCATTTTTCACGCCCGTACTCCACCATAATCTTCTCTAAAGTGTAGATGGTTTCTAGCTTAGTCCATCTTCTCCTCTTCATAGGGTTATATCTTACTTGATCAACCACTACTGCCTATCTAATATACCTTAATCCCTCTTTCCAAAGTTTAAACATCTCTCCTAAAGTTCGGGGACTTCTTACCAATGCAAAATCTTCACATAATTCTCTTAACCTCAGTCGATACTCCATAAGCGTTTCATCATTCCTTTTTGTAAATTTAAAGCACGCTCACGGGTCTCTCCTAGGGAGACCTACAATCAGAAAAGACTTCTAATTAGCCTAAAAAAAATTTAACTGCATTTTAACCTATTTGTTTAACTTCTAGGTTCAATTTCTTTTAGTTCTATTGTCCTGCTTTATAACCTAGCGCTCTGATACCAACTTAAACCGTCACACCCCATAGGGTATCCTAAACATAACGTTCTGCCACATGCCATATAAGACTCACGAATTACTACCTTAATCCTTCGGGAGTCTTGTATAGATGTAAGGCGTCCTTTACGATAATAGAATACTTAAACCGATGGAGTTAAAGAATTTAATTTGGCATTTGCTAGCAATAGAATATAAATCCAAACACATATGTAATTAGTTACAAAATCTAAGAGGCATTCTCCCGCAAAAGAATATTGTTTAAAAGGTCTTTTATAGTCATCCAGAGTCTCTTGGTTTCCTACAGAAGTCTAAACAAACTTGGATGCAACTTCTAGAGGGAACACCTAGCTCCCGTACCTCAGCTATAGGTTGCCTCGATCTAAGCCATATGAATTCGTACTACAACAAATAAAAACTGTGCTGACGTAAGCTATGCTAGCTTAGTGAGTAAGAACTTCCAAGATCACATTTATAACACATTATACAAACAAGTGATTAGCCAGACAAGTGATATGCATCAAACATATGGAATCAACAAACATATGACCAGCCGGAAATCAGATGTGGATGGACTTGCGCCCTCCATCCCAAGTTAGCAGATTAACGAATACTGCGGTACTACTCAAATATGCCATTTAAGATCACGATCAACCAACTTATAAATTCGTTTGTGGATCACGATTAACCAACTCATTAATTTGTTTATGGAACACGATTAACAAACTCATTAATTCGTTTATGGATCACGATTAACCAACTTTTACACCGTGTAGGATCACGGGCAACCAACCAATGCTAATGCTCCATCCCCATTATGATATGAATGAGTCCATATTTATTTTCAATTTCGAATAGTCAATTACACCAATTCTTTAAGTGATCAATCAATAATCGCAAATAGTCAATCCTAATTCATCTATACAAGCAATGGTTAATCACCCGGCTTCGATATTCTTATATTCAATTTCTCACATCAACAACAACCATATATAACTCCCATTCATCCCCATCATGCATATCCATTTTATCTTTACCAAATATCTAGTGCAACTATGATTACAATCACATACAATAAATGGAATCGGAAGTAATACTCACTCGGCCATGGATCACCGGTCTTTTAGTAATAATAATCCGGTGGTAGAGAATCGTCGGTTTCAGGGTCACCTGAAAAGGAAGAAATACCCTAATAAGCATTTCATCACTTAACTAATTCAAACTATATATCAAAACTTAGTAAATTCGTAATTCTCGTCATTTGCGAAAGTCCCGACTTAAAACGACCGTAACTTGGTCATTTTAACTCGGAATTTCGCAAATTATATATCGATTTCTACCTACTTCGAAAGATCTACCTAATTATAATATTATTTTTAAGTTTTGAAAATTTTTGGGTCACGAAATAGTAGGATCAGTCCTTATCAGTAACAATTTTCCAAATCCGAAAGTAGTTTTGTAAATGTTTGAAATGTTTCTACTTTATAAATCAATTATACATGCAATATAATGATTTCCTATCATGAATGGCATGTTATGATTTTAATGTATGCTTGATCTTGATGATGTTTACTAAAACAAAATTTTAGAATTTTTCATTTTACAAGACTCCAAGAATATTTACTTTTAAGGAAACTAGTTTCCTAACTTTGATAAATCCCTTTTGTTTCGGAATTATTTCTTATGAATTTCTAGTTATTTTTGTTAGAATTGAGTCTTCATGATATTTATTACTTAAGACCTTCATTTCTACATAAAAATTCCCATTTCATATTTTGTAAACATGTTTTCAAGTAAGATTTATTCCAAAATCCGAATTTTTAGAAATTTAGTTTTTGAATGTTTTCTTTAAGAAAAACTTGTTTAATGCATTAAAATTTAAGGCTTTATTATACCTATCCCCTAAGGGCTTCATTTCTTAATTAAAACTTTCATTTTCAGTTTGGAAAATAGGTGTTTCTATGACCTTAATCGAAAATTACGAATTTCTTAAGTTGTCTAATAACTCAAAATTTCCTATCTTATTTTACTCTTTGTTTTACACATTATTCTCATCAAATCTCATTTCAACTTATAAAATCATTACTTAATGATATCTATTACCTATACCCTTCATTTTTCATAAAAACATAGTTTTAGAGTTTATAAAAGGGTTTTTAAAAACATGGCTTTGAAGTCATACGAATTTTTCATTTGGACATTTCAAACAAAAGTTTTTCTTTTTAAGTTTTTTTCTTATCTAACTAAAGATCTATTAACTACCGTATTTATATATATAAAACAAAACCTTTATGAGTATTGATGCATTAAAACACAAAATATTCATGAGATCATGAATGTCAAGTACAACATGAACATCTAAATGTTAGATCTACTACTTACGATGCATGAAAAGTTTGAAAGCATGAACATAGATTTTTATGCAAGATCTCTACTTTATTCTACTATTATATGCATGGACATGAAGATCATTTGATGAAAACACATTTAAACGCAAGATCCACTCTTGTGACGGCTTGATATTCATGTAGTAGTATTTTCTTATCCCCAGCAAGTGCTCATGGGGACTTAATGTGAAAATACTCATGAATAATCTTGCCATTACAAGATTTAAGTAGTAAAGTTAAAGATTCATCACCTAAGGCTTGAATGAAATGGAAGGGAAATGGAGAAGAAATGATCTTGTGTGTGTGTGTGTGTCTGAGTGTTGGTGCAAGTCATGGCAAGGAGAGGGAGAATACAAAGGGTTTGTGTAATTTTTTTGAAACAAATGAAGTAAATGAAGGAGAGAAAATGTAAAAGATTATTTATAGTAAGTAAATTAGGGTTTGTTTCAATTATAAAAAGAAAACAAAAAAAACAAATTGAGGCGAAATGGTGGAGGTGTGCACCGGTTTAGGGAGTGGAAAGGAGAGAGAGGGTTTGAATTATTTTATTTTGTAAATTATGTAATAAAAGCCTTAATTTGTAATAATTTTTTTAAGAGACAAATTTTCATTGGAAAAGAAAATGTAATTGAGTGTTTGTAAGGTTGTAAGACTAGGGTATGGCTTGTGAGTGTTGTAGATTGTACTTGTGAATAGTAATGAATAGTAAACAAGATAATTACTTTACCGGTAATAAAGAAAATACGAGAAAAAGGCTATAGCTATAATTTTTATAACCCGAAAAATTATAAAGCTTATATTTTTGAAATCCTTATTAAATTTCGGTTCTAAAGAGTATTTTGAAATATTTTTTCGAATTTCTAGTTTCGAGGCTCGCTTTTCCGTAATTGATCTCGGGAAGGCCCGGAATGTGAAATTTTTTGAAATCAGAGCTTTTTATGGTTTGAAATATACTTTAAAATAATATTCCACATTAAGTTATTTCATAAAAGTTCTTTTAATTTGAAACCGAAGGAAAGCCGGATCCAGGGTTCCTAGGTTTCTCTCACAAGCTTAAACTAATCCGGTTTAGGGTTTTGGTTTCTGGTTTTCGAAGTTTACTTAGTTACTAAGAAAACCGTGGTTTACAGTTGGTCCTAGTTAATAATCAAGAAGGGGGGGGGGGGGAGGGGTTGAATTGATTATTAATGAAATTTTTCCTTCAACAATCCCTTCGGTTTTAAATATGAGAACAATATAAACAATTAAACAATTATGAAAATAAATTGCTAGAATTTAAAAGATAGGGAAAAAAGAATCAGGCAGCAATTTATAGTAGTTCCGCCTTGTGCATCAGTCTACTCTTCTAGCTCCGAGCTAGGGACCCCGTTATCGTACGGGTTTGTTCCTCTATATCCAATAATTTCAAATTACCATATTGTACAATTCTTTGTGCTCGATTCTCATAGCTATCCTCTAGCTATAATCGATCTATAGAGTCTAATCCTGTAATTGAACTATCAACTAAAAAGGTAACAACACGTTCCTTCTTTTACAAATAAAAGAATAGAATTGTAAGATTTGCAATAAGAAACGAAATGCATAGTATCAGCTTGTGAAAAGCTTTTTGTCAGCAAAAGAGAGTTCTTTCTTTTCTTTCTTCTGTAGCAAAGTATGTCCTTAAAAAAATTGAGTGTGTGTAAGTTAAGAAAGCTTAATATTGGTTTGGTATTTGTAGGGGAGAGAGAGAGAGAGAGAGAGAGAGAGCAAAATTCATGTTCTTTATTTTCTTGTATATATATCTCTATATCTCCTTTGTTTCCTTTTTTCTCTTCTTTCTTGGCTTTTTGGTTTTCACATCTTCTATATATCTTGTAGAGAAGATTTCTTATTTTTCAAATCTGATCTTTAACGTTCAAAAACTGGTTGCAAGATGTGAATAAGCTTTTCCAAAAATCTTGACTGAAAATCTTTTGTTCCTTATCTCTTTTTCAAATTTGAATCCTTCCGTTTCTTCAATTGGGTAGAAGATAAGATGAGATATGTTTCTTTCAGATATTGTGGTGACATTTATCTTGATTTGAAATTGAAAACCAAAACTGATTCTTCATAATCTGATCTTCTTCTTCTTTATCTAAACCAAAAGTAGACAACGTTCCCTTTTTGAAATCACAAATAAATCTCATAAAAATAGGTAAGTAATATAATTTCTCTTATCTTAGAGGATGTAGATACTGATAACCCATTTGTCTTAGAGAGAAAATTTCGTGTAACATCTGTTCAAACAAAATCTGATATTGTTTTTGAAGCTTGATAGATGATAAGAGAGAAACTTTGAAGAACACTTTAAATCCACTTGGATATAAACCAACTTTAATGAAACAAATGAGTATTATAAGCTCCAAAAAATTTCAGTAAATAATTCCAAGATGAACTTTGAAAATAAACCCTAAAAATCACTCCAAATTAAAACCGAATTTCGACGAGACCTAAATCACGAATGAATCTAAAAATTTCTTAATCATGAAAAAATAAAAATACTTAAAAATAAAATAAGAACTCGGTGCTCTTCAAATTCAAAACCACGACATACGAAAAATTCCATATTTAACTCTAACTTATAAAATCAGGTAATATAAAGCCCAAAAGCAAAATTATTACAAAGTAAATAACGATTAACTTTCGAAAATAAAACTCAATTTAAAGAATTCCGAAAACTTCGAGAGATATTAAATACTTACAAAAAATCAAATTTAAAATAAATTTCTCAAATTCAATAAGTTGCATAAACATAAAATATCAGTTTCCAAATTGGCAAAGATCTAAACCGGAAAATCACCCGGAAACCCTAACCGGAATGCAATAGCCTAAGTCCGGCAACCTAGTGCCCCTAACCCTAGAGGCCAAGGCGTAGCTAAATATGTAGAATAGCTTGTAGTAATATAAGTTTGTTTAAAAATATCAGATTGGTAAATTTTTGACCTATTTCGAACCCGTTCGGATACAAACTTCGAAAAGCGTGTCCCGGGGCTCGAGATATCAAAAATATGCCAATAGTACCGTTAGACTCGTAATTTCATAAGATTTCTAAATATATTAGTTATATAATTTTTCGGGTTATAAAAGTTACAGTTATAACCTTTTATCATATTTTCATTGCTACCGATAATTGATTAGTCTTTTGCACTATTCAATTTTTTTTCATTACACAATTTTATTATTCTTATAAATCCTTATATTATTAGGTAAATATTTTATATATTATAGAAAATTTTGTTTTTCTAAAATTTAGTTAGTTCCGGCTTTTACGGGATCAGATTCTGTTTAAGACCCGATACTAAAAATAAAATAAATTAGTTTAATATTTGAAAAATAATTGAAAAATATTGTTATTTTCATAAAAATTTTTTTGAATTTTTTGGGTTATAAAAATATCATTTATAGCCCATATTCGCGTATTTTGATCATACTGGTAACATATTTATTAAAATACTAAATTAATTCAAATAATTATTTAATTTTAATTATGAAAAATCTGCTACAAATATTTGAAATAAATCTTCTAATTTTATTTTATTTTATTAAGAAAGTACTCTTACAATCCATACTTTCAAGTACACCTTTCACACATTTCTTCTTTTTCACTTCAATCTTTTTACACTTTATTCTATCTATTCATGGCAGATTTTGAGTCCTTTATGGCTGCCATTGTCCTTTCATTTACTCCATTTTGACTAGAATAATTATATTACACTCCTTCTTAAAAAGCTACACATACCATTAATTACATAATTTAATTTCAAGTCAAATTTTCAACAAATTTCTCTCTCTCACTTCTCTTTTCACGTGACAGCCCCCCATTTCTTCTTGTTTTATTTTTTTTTTTCTCCTTCAATTCATTGAAACACATTTAATACACTCATTTTCTCTCTCTCCTTCATTTACTCACTTTCCCTCTTTCATTCCTTAGCTTTTCTCTCTCATTTTCCTCTCTTTCTTTCTTCTTTTTGTTCTTGTTTCTTCAAGGAACAAGCTGCCCCCATTCCATTCTTGAGCCTCCCACACATATTTTTAAAGATTTCTAAGCAAATCTTCTTCCAAAGCTCCATAGGTGATATAGGTAAAGTATAATGGAAGTTTCATGCATCAAATGACCTTCCATAAGCTTAAAAGCTTAGGATGATGATGCCAAAAATGAAACACTTCTCTTCTCTATTATTATTATCTTATATCATAATTATTTTCTTGTTTAAAGTTGTTATATTTTGTAGATCTAACTTTTTGTAGCTTTGATTTTCGTTTATGCCATAGATCTTGTTATTTAAGTTGTTATTTTTTTATTCTTATGATTTATGCATAGATCTATCATCCACATGTCTATCTTAGTGATTCATGCATTTAAAACTAGTTTAGAAGACTAGATCTAGTGTTTTGTGTTCATAAATGGATTAGACCTTTGTTTTATGTTCATGAGCAACTTGTGATAGCATGATGATGGTAGGAAAGTTGTAGGAAACTCAAGATCTATTTTATTTTCAACAAAAATAATTTTTGAAAATTCGGATGAAAATGGAACCATATTTAGAAATGTTGTTTTTCAACTTCAAAATGTGTATTTTTCATTTAAAATGAAGAGCTTAGGGTATAGATATTATAAATGAGAGATTTTGATGAACAAAGTTTAGATCTATGAGTTTAAAGTTTATTATCATGGGTTTCATTTAGATGTATGTTCATATTATGTGTAGATCTTAGATTTGAACTTGAACGAAAATTGTGAAATTCGTATTATGACAAAACCCCCATTTAAAAACCACTTTCCAAATGTCAAAATGTAATTTTTTCTTAAGATAATGAGGGCTTAATATATGTATATCATCAAGACTTCTTTTTACAAGAATCAAAAGTGATTTTCAAAATAAAAATTCTATTTTCGGATTTTGGCCAAGGCATATTTTAAAAACATGATCCAATTTAAAAATGAAGTTTTTATTTAAGAAATGAAAGGCTCTTAGGATAGGATATGTAAGGAATGGATTTTCATAAGTTTAGATAGATTTTATCAAAAGATATGTCCAAAAATAAAATTTGTAAATTCGGATCCCAACAAGACCAATTTTTAAAACCCATTTATCAACTCCAAAACTCATGTTTTATGTGAAAAATGAAGGGTATAGGTAATAGGTATCATTAAGTAGTGATTTTTATAAGTTGAAATGAGTTTTGATGTATTAAAGTGTAAAATAAGAAGTAGAATCAAGATGAAAATTTTGAGTTAATAGTCAATTTGTGAAATTCGTAATTTTGAATGAAGGCCATAAGAACACCTATTATCCAAGCTCAAAATGAAAGTTTTATGTGTTAAATGAAGTCCTTAGGTAATTGATATAGTAAAGCCTTAAATTTTGATGCATTATACAAGTTTTTCCCAAAGGAATCATTCAAAAAGTGGATTTTCTAAAATTCGGATTTTTGAGTAAATCATATTGGAAAGCATATTTGCAAAGTGTAAAATGCAAATTTTTGTGTAAGAATAAAGTCCTTATGGTTATGTATGATTGAGCCCTAATTTCCTAAATATCAAATGTTTTTACTTAAAGAATCACTCAAAAACTAATTTTTACAAAATTCGGATTTTGGAATCAACCCCACTTGAAAACATGTTTACAAAGTGCAAAAGGGAACTTTTTATGTAGAAATGAAGGTCATAAGTAATATATATATTGAAGACTCAATTTTAACAAAAATAATTATACTTTCTTAAGAAATAAATCCAAAACAAATGGAAATAATCAAAGTTAGGAAACTAGTATTCTTAAAAGTAGTTATCCTTGAAGTCTTGTAATATAAGGAGTTATAAAATTTCCTTTTAGCAAAAATCATCAAGACCATGCATACATTGAGCTCATCTCATGTCATTCATGTTAGGAAATCATTCATATTGCATGTATAGCTAATCTATATAGTAGGAACATTACAAACATTTACAAAACTATTTTTCAGAATTGAAGTTTGCTACTGTCCTAATCTGATCCGACGTTTTCGAAGCTTCAAAGTTTTCAAAACTTAAATATAATATTATAAATAGATAGATCTTTCGAAGTAGATAGAAATCGATATATAATTTGCGAGATTCCGAGTTAAAATGACCAAGTTATGGTCGTTTTAAGTTGGAATTCCGCTTAGGACGAGAATTACGAATTTGATAAGTTTGTATAAGATAGTTTGGATTAGTTAAGTGATGAAATACTTATTAGATTATTTCCTCCTTTTTAGGTGACCCCGATATCGACAATTCCCTACCACCGGATTACTTGTACTAGAAGACCGGTGATCCAATGGCCGAGTGAGTATTACTTCCGATTCATTTATTGTATGTGATTGTAATAATAGTTGCACTAGATATTTGGTAAAGATAAAATGGATATGCATGATGGGGAACAGGGACTATGTATGCTTGTTGTTGATATGAGAAATGGAATGTAAGAATATCGAAGCCGAGTGACTAATTATTGCTTGTATATATGAATTAGGATTGATTGTCTGCGATTATTGATTGATCACTTAAAAGAATTGGTATAATTGAGTATTCGGAATTGAAAATGAAATTGAACTCATTCATATCACGATGGGATGGAGCATTACATTTGTTAGTTTATCGTTGTACTATAAACGATTCTTGTTAGTTTATCGTTGTACTATAAACGATCTTATAGTTCAGTGGCCGTGAGCTTTAAACGGTGTTGTACCGCAGGATTCATTAATCTGCTAACTGGGATGGAGGGCGCAAGTCCATCCACATATGATTTCCGCAGGTCATATGTTTGTTGAATTCACGTGTTTGATGCATATCACTTGTCTGACTAATCACTTGAATGTATGATGTGTTATAAATGTAATCCTAGAAGTTTTCACTCACTAAGCTAGTGTAGCTTATACCCCAATAGATGTTTGATTAAACAGGTTATCTCAAGAATGCTAAGTGGGGACTGAGATGGTTCTAGCCGAGAATGACTTTGGGATTCCGGCAAGAAAGGAGAATGCTTGAAGTTTTTAGCTAGGTTTTATTAATTGCCTTGTAATAGTTTTATATAGTAGAATCTTTTGATGAATTGAAATTGAAGTTTTATGAGTTGTATCTTGAGAATAGTGAATTGAATTTCCTCTACATTGTTCTCAAGTTGTATCAACATAAAATGCATTATTCCGATGAGTCTCCTTCATGTGTTAGACGCCTTGTACATAGTATGGAAGCCTTCGTGACTGAGGTGGTCATTCTTAGGCATCAATATTGTGTATGGCGAACTGCCACATTTAGAGTACCCTTCAAGGCGTGACAAGTATATTACCTAAATAAACTCATTTACTCGGAGCTAAGCCTTCGAGATATTTAATTGTACTGATATGGAATGTTTTTTATCTCATTTGGGAAGATGAACAGTAAATTTGCATGAAGGAAGTTTGCTATCAAAAGTTGCAGTGAAGGTTCTATGAAACCTTCTAGATTTCTGGTATTGTTTCCTGTCATTGAAACAACCTTCTGGAAAACCTTTGTATTCTGATACTATTCATTTACTCTCAACCTTGTGGAAAAGCTTCATTCTTTATTATTCATCATTTTTCTTCTTTCTCTTTAACTTGAAACTACACATTTAATAAACTCATTAGTAAACTTTTTACACTTTTGTTATCATTAAAATCTTATTCAAGAGAATCTAATATTTACAGTCTGGTTCACAAGCATTAAAGGCACCTAATCTCCACTGGGAAATAACATTTGAACTTAGAATCAGTAATGGGCTAGATCATGGTTGGCATTACGGCTGTTCGGCAATCGTGATCTCCTTTGACAACAATTTCTCGATGCTTAAACGCAACAAATTGGTTCTCACTCCAAAGTGCATCAAATATCTTCTAAGGAAACCCATTTCATCATCATTCGGTTTACTTGTAATGATTCTTTAAACCAAGTTCATCAAGCCCTTAGCTCTAGATTGGGTTATTGACCCAAGTAACTCATGATTCCTATCATCTCCCCAGGCTCATGAAGATTTGCCCATAAATCTTGATCAATCTCATATTGATCCTATCATTACCCTTCGTTTCAAGAAAATTTTCCCTCAAATTTTGATCAAAATTATCTCGAATAGGAGGATCACTCCTCATCTCTAAATTCTGTCCCACATGTAACACATGCTTTGTTTGCCCACTCATAAGTTTCTTCTTTGTTAGTTCTGGTGCCAACAATAATGATTCTTTCACAAAAGGATTCAACTGTAACCCTCCTAATTTTGCATAACCTAATTTTGATAGTTAACAATAATAGGTTATAAAATCTTGAAAAAAGAGAGAGAGAAAGAGTGATACATGTAAATTATACTATAATTATTAAGTTAAAAATTAATGAAATATAGATATTTATGTTTACTTTTGTAAGAAATAATAGTTAGACTTGGTTATTTTGTGTTTCTTTTCGAAATTTGATGATTATAATGCTTTGAAACCAAGTTTGAGGAAGTTTTGGAAGCAAAAAGAATGAAGGAATAAAGTATTGGGAAAGAGTGAACAAGCCATGAAAAAAAAATGCAAATCAGCTTTAATTATGGAAAAGAAATTGCACCAGCTAAAGTACATGATAGGTGCATGGTGTCATGCAGGTGTCGTGTAGTTTCAGAGACTCATAATTTAAAGAAGCCAGTGAGTTACACGACATGGACCTGGTGTCATGTAGGTGTCGAGTAGTTTGATTATTATTGGTTTTTCTCTGTCAAACTTAGATAAAGTTGTAAAAAGTTGAGTCTTATCCAATCTTAACTGTTGTACTAGGGTTCCCATCATATAAATACGTGTCTTAGGTAAGTTTAACGTACCTAGTACATTCATAAGATAATGTTCATAGTATTCCTCAAATTTATTCAAGATTGTAAATAGTTGGTCAAGATAATGCTGTTTGTCAAGACTTGGGAGTTCCTTCTTGTCTAACATTATTATACATAGTTTTTCTTATGTTTCATAATATAGATATAGAGGAGTAGAGTAATTTTCATTCAAATGATGAGAAACTCTAAGATCTATCTTTGTACTCTATCTTTGTGATAATTCAATGAAGTTTTATGTTCAATTTTGGTTCTGAATATGTGTGTTTAATCTTTCTTGAATTTGGTAGTCTAGAATACTAATTTCATGTCATATTTTTCTGTATTACGAATGAGAATTTGGATATAGAAATAGATCTTCATATTTAGAGACACTTGTTTATGGATTCTAGGGATAGATTTGCAAAAGTTTTCTATATTGAACTAGTTGAGTGATATTTGATTGATTCAATATAAGATTTACAGAGTTAAATGCGATCTTTAGATTGTTATTAGTTAAGAAGAAATTCTAATAGATAGATCTAAGGACTAGGGGTTGATAATTTTGAAAAAGATATCAATCTAATTTAGAAATCTTGCATATCATAATTGACTATCATTTAAATCATTGAATGTTATTTTGAATTGGTACGAAGTGTGATTTTAGTAGTGAACCATTATTTGAATGAACCGAGAGTCATTGAATTAATCTTTCTTGTTATAGAATATTTTGAAAAGTTATTAAAAATATCATTAAATCTTCTTGATAATCATAAAATTGAAATTGAAACTAAACCTTATTTTCTTTTCCCTCTATCAATTGCAATAATAGACTTAAAATGTTGTTTCTAAATTTGATCCCGAGGACAATCCCATTTATAAAGCTATACTATAATAAAATTGGTGCACTTGCCATTTCTATTGGTTTTTATAGTTTGTAAACAGTGTTTTAATAATTTTTTTATTGTTATAAAACCAATATCAGAGAGAGAGAGAGAGAGATTGTGAAAAGTTGTAAAAATCACTCCTGATTTTTCATAATTTAAGAATAATAAAAATATAAGTAGTATAATTATAATTTAAGAAATTAAAATCTTTATTAACAAAATTTTCTTAAGCCTTCACAATCATGAGTAATAAATTAATAATAAATCAACAAAATCATTATTAGAGACTCAACTAAATTTAAAAAAACTACCAATCAATTTTGAAAAATAATTCAAAAAATAGTAATTATGCCTTGATAATTCTTGAATAGTGTAATTAATCGACCAGCAAAACTTTAACTCCAACAAATAGACATAAATATATTTCTATATTCATCAAACAAATAGAATCAAATAATGTCTAATGAGTAAATTTCCAAAACAATCGCAAATAAATATTTTCTTATGAACTTATAAATAAAAATTATCATAACCCCCTTAAAGAAACGAATAACACCATTTCTTTTAGCAGGTAAAAGAATTCTTAAAAGTCACTCAAATCATATAAATAATTAATTACATATGGAAATATTCAAAATATAACACAAGTAATTATAATAAAATACAAAAGCTCTAAAATTAATACCCATAAAATATTCTACATTACAAAATTAATCATGTAGTTATCTTAGACACATAATACGTAATAAGTATATGACAAACTATTACTACAATTTATAATATTAGTGTTAGTAATATCAAAAATATATTGTAACTAACAATATAGGTATTGTAGTAAATATAAACAAGATCATTTGGTTATATGATAAATAATAATACTATACTTGATCTACATATTAAAACAATTTTGATAAGTTAACAATATTAATTATATAAGAGCATAATTATTTTAGTACCAATATTAATCTTGATAACTTATCAACTTGTAATAATGCTATATGATTTTTATCCAACATTGTAATTGTGATAAATACCATTAAAATTTAATAATTATAGTAGTAGTTTATACATATCATAATATTAATATAACATATAACACAACAAGTGTCACGCCCCAAAGGGTACCCTAAATATGATAGTCCGCCACACGCAATATCAAAGCTTAAGTATGACATCCTTAGTCATACCATAAGCTTCGATATCGAGGGTAAGACATACATTCACGATCATAGAGGACCAACTTTGAAACAAGTTGTTTAAGAAGACACTTATATAGCAGTTTAAGAATGGAAAATCATAACATAATATCTGAAATATGGAAATATAAAGTTCTTACAAATATTAAAAGGGCATTCCTCTATCAAAAGATATATTTCAACAAGGTCTATCAAAGCCTAATCAAAATAATTACATTTGAAGATTTACTTAGAAGTTTAAGTCTACATCTAGTCTTTGACTTCTTTCAAAAACTCCTTAGGCAAAAAGGTAATACCTGCGAGAAATAACCCTGGGGCTTCAACCATAAATAGGGGTGTTGCAAAAGATATCTATAAGGGGGTAAGTTTCTTACTTAGTGAAAATTAATTCCACAAGTAAAGTACTTAATAATCAATATTCAATCAAGTTATTTAACAAGCATATGAGATGCAATCAATCACATGAACAAACAATACATACAATTTTCCAGGAATCATATGTTTAAATGGATTTACCCCTCCATTCGGTGGTTAGGTATTCTGGGCACAAGGCCATAGTTCGCAAATAATGTTTTTGTAGTTTTTTATACAGATTCCTACTAATCGCTAAATTGTAGTTAATTCGAGTGCCCACTTACCATTTAATTACGAGCAATCAAAGCCATAGAGTAGATTTTCGGGTTCCTCGACCTCATTACTATGCCCTTGACCCACCAAGAGTATAGTAATGAATGCAATGTGACTCACTACATGTCATGCATGAATCATTTTATTTGAGTGATCATGGCATAATATTAGATATTTTATAACATAGAATTCACAGACAAACCATTCCATATACTAAATCATACAATGTTTAATTAACAATTCCCACCTCGATATACTTATCATAATTTCAATCATATAAATAAAGCAAATGCGCTATCATATTTTTATCTTTTCATAAAGTTTAGTGCCACTAAACTATAAGCAAAAGCATAAGTACAAGAATGTAGGAAATAAACTCACTCGGCCATAGTAGCAAAAGCTTCTAATCAAAATAATCTTCTAAGTAAGGTAGTGTAGACTCCACGTCACCTATACAAAAGAAATACTCAAAATCAATATTTTTTTAAAGTTCTACTTAAACTTGCAATTCTATTTTACTAAGTTCATCAAAATTCGTATGCGGTGAAATTCCAACTTAAAATAGCCATAACTTGCTCATTTTAACTCAGAATTTCACATATTATATATTGTTTTCTACCTACTCAAAAAGATCTATTCATTTCTAAGGTTATTTGCTTCATAAAGGTCACTTGGGTCTCTAAAATACATGGTACAGAATCAACACAAAAATTCCCATCTTTGAAACATGATTTTTCTAACTTTGTATCAACTCCATAGAAAACATGCACACACACACACACACACACACACACACACATTGTAACGCCCTAACCTGAAGACATTACAACTCGCCACATGTCCTCTCTTATATAGGACATGCAAATGCTCTAATATCCACAATAATACATTAATCACCTGTAAACATACATAGGGTATCTCATAGGATATGAAATCTGTTTAGACTAAAAACATATACTTCATAAAACATAAACTCCTTGTTTAAAACATAAAATCCAAGTCAGCATAACACAGCCAACAAATCCAACAGAAACTAAAAACTATTTACATCAAAATCCTTTCATTGAAACCAACCTAAACATCCAACCACAGCTTCAAATGACCTAAACGTATCTTTTTTTTAGAAACCCTAATATATGAAGTTTAGCTCCCGGTTGGGTAGTCAGGTCCACTATTGCCATCCCCGTGATCAAAGAAAAACTCATATCCAGAAAGATCATATACTATACCCTCTTTACCTGTACTGAAATTTAAAAGAATAAGCGGTGACGCCCAGTACGAAAACTACAATCCAAAAACAAATGCATATGCACATATATCAGACAGGTAATTCATGCAACTTAAGCTAATGCAAACAACCATATTATTATCTTTCTTAAGCTAACAAAACAATACAATCCAGTATTAGGTATACTCTAATCTCGAACTCGGAGTTACTTAAACCCCTTGAAAATCAAACAACTCTTTAAAAATAATAATCATATACATATATGGATGAGTGAGTACTCCCCAAACACCCCAAATCCAAAACACCTAATTCGACAAGAATCATCTCAATGCACGAGTCCACTAGGACAACCTCATACAAAGATCATCAGGTTGCCACACCAATATCACTGTCTGCTAGGTCTTTACTGGTCATAGCCAATCACACTCAGCAAACAAGTTATTAAGCCAATTATCATTAGATTCATTATGAGTCTATTTCCCACAACCAAACACACAATACTAACTTACAAGCACAAACAACAAACAAGGATTGGTCGTACCTTTCTCAGTTTCAGGAACTCTAATCTAAATCTCCTAAAAATCCTTTATCAACAACACTCAACCACAACCAAATATCCCTAATCTCCACAATACTTCAATCAATAATGATAATACAACAACAAACCAAATCTCCAAATTCCTGTCAACAACATACATATATAGAACAAATAAGAACATGATAAAAACAAATCCTAATATACTACAACTCTCGAAATCCTAACCTGACAAAGAAAATTATCAAGTTGCACTGTTTAACCCGATCAATCTTCCACAAAAATCTACAGAACTCTATAATCCTCTAAAACCCTAATATTCATAACAACAAGAACAATCACATTCATATCAAGAATGAACCTTTATTGAATCTTTATGTTTAAAAGACTTTACTTACTTGCTTGGATCAACAAACCCGAATCCTTTCTCAAAATTTCGGATTCCACACAAAGCTAAGGTTTTTCTCCAAAAACCTTATGAAAAGTCCATAAAACCCTAAGAAAACTTATACAAATTCATATACAATGCATAGGAGAAGGTTAAGATCACTTACTTTGGATCAAAAACACCTCTTGATGATTCTCCAATCCTAGAACTCCAAGAACGCTCCAAAACTCTCTTTAATGAAGAAAAAAATAATAAAACATTTCTGTCGAAAATGTCTTCTCGCATCTCGTATATATAGAAATTGCTCATATGTCGGCTCCTACTCTGGCAGCGTACATATTATTTTTCCGTACACTCTACTCTGGCAAAAATAACACGAACACGGGCAACATTCAACGAGGCATTGAATTTCCAGAATTTCGATCCAACAACATACGTCGGTAAATCCATGACCAACGCTAGCGGCATTCTTATCCGGCGTTAAAAGAAATCACACTGATCAAAATCAACGCTCACGTACACCACGACGTTCCATCCAGCATTAAAAGAAACGCTGCTATTCCTTCCTATGTCGATCTCTACACCAGCGGCATAGCTTATCTAGATGGTGGCGTTGTATCTGTCAAAAATTGCAGAAATCGAACTTCAACATTCATTCCACAATCAAACTTAAACTTTTACAACTTAATTATGTTGACCTTAAACTCATCCTATATCATCTTATGATTCCTAATCCATTATATTTTCATCTTCATATTTTCGTATATTACACATATATAGTTGACAAATTCTTTGAATACATATATATAGACTCATATTGTATGCAAAATTCAATGGTGTTGTCTTAATGATTATTTTTCATAAAACAATTTACATTATGTTGTTGAAAACTTGAATCCTAACAATTTCTTTTCTAAGTGTTTTGGAGGAACTTTATAATTTCTTAGGTTATTATAAAATAGTATATTCTTATTTTGTTTTTCCAATTTCTTTTCTAAAACAAATAAATTTTTCCTTAACTTTGGTCTTCTGCAAATTTTGCTTCTAGTGATAAAAATAAAGTTTCCAAAGTTTTATTAAGTTGTTAATAACCTATAATGATTTTGAGTTGTATATATTTCCTTTGAAAAATGGTTTTGATAAATAAGTCTTTTTCCTCTTATATTTTTATTTCTTCACTCATTTAAGACTTGGTATTTTAGTTTCTTTATCAATTTTTACTTGGAAAGAAATCATCTTCTTAAGTTGTTGATAATATCCATTGTTTTTGAATTTATCATGTTTATACTCTTTTTATTTCTTTGAAAATGGGTTTATCAATTAAAAAAAAAACTTGGCAACCTTTATTTTTCTAAGTGGGTTTATAAATTAATGAGTTGATTTTGATCTTAACTTTAAAAACTAGTCTAGTTTTTTGTTTTTATTATGAGTTGGTAAAAATATTATACGTAAGCTTTTTTAAGAAAAATTTGCTTATCAAAGAACTATTAACACTAGTTTTAATAAACTTCATGTGGCTTATTACAAAAAGAAAAGTTTAGTTGTTAGTTAATTCTTTGATAACATCATCTTTTATTTGTCATTTAAAAAAAATCTTGATGATTTGAAAAGAAGTTATAAAATAATTGTCATATGTGTCTGATAACAAAATCTTGATTTAGAGACAAGTCATATATATTAAAAGAGTTTGGCATCATTTTCCTTTATTAAAGAAAGTTCCACTTTGAATTTCATTGAGATAATATCATTATGATGATGCATGTATATGAGCATGTTTGTATGAAAATGATGGAAATATGGGAAAGATATAAGAAGCAAAATAATAAGCAAGATAATAAGGTCAAGTGTAAACCCCGGTATTCTCAGTAGTTAAGTAAACCCCGAAGTTGAAAAGCGAAACCCTAATCCAGTCCAGTTTAAGTCTAGTGAGAGAAGCTTAGGAATCCTAAATCCGGCTTTCCTTCGGTTTCATAATAAAAGAAGTTTTATAAAGTAAATGAATATAAATTATTGTTTAAAGTATATTTTAAACCTTAGAAAGTTTTAAATTCAGGAATTTTTCAATTCCAAGCCTTCCCGAGCTCAATTACAAAAACGTGCCCCTGGACCACAAACACAGAAAAATATTCCATAATATTCATTAGAACCGAAAATTTATAAGGATTTCAAAAATATCAATTTTATAATTTTTCCGGGCTATAAAAATTACAGTTATAGCCTTTTCCAGTATTCTCGTTACAACCAGTAAAGTAGATGTCTTGTCTACTATTCACAAGTACAACCTACACTACACACTACCCATACCCTATTCTTACATCCTTACAACTACTCATTTCAGTTTTCTTTTCCAAGAAATTTTGTTTCCTAAATAATTATTACATTTTATTACATAAATTACAAATTTTATCAAAATTTCAACTCCCTCTCTCTCTCTCCCCCTCATGGCCAGTGCACTCCCTCCCCATTTCCCTCTCATTTTGTTTTATTTTTACTTCTTTATTACAATTAAAACCCTAATGCATGCAATATATAAGCTCCTTTTTCTCTCTCTCCTCATTTTCACTCTTCTAAAATTTTACAAAAGTTCAAAACCCTCTCTTCTCTCTCTCTATATTACCGTGACCCCCTCCTCCCCTCACACTCACACACACAAACTCATTTCCTCTTCTTTTCATCTCCATTTTCCATTTAGGTGATGATTCTATGCCTTATACCTACATTATCTTGTAATGGCAAGATCATTCTTGAGTGTTTTCCACTTTTAATCCCAATGAGCATATGCTCAGACATGAAAACACTAATACAAGAATATCAAGCATCACAAGAAGTAGATCTTGTGTTTAAATGAGTTTTTGTTGAGATATTACCTTGTTCATGCATAAAGTAAAGATCTTGCATAGAAATTTATGTTCATGCCATAAAACTCATGATTCATGCACTATATATAGATCTAGTGTTTAGACATTCATACCTTCATCTACATTCATGTTCATATGGTTATCTTGAACTTTCATGCATTAATTATTATATAAGCTTTGCCTTGCATGTATATAGATGTGTTAGATGATAGATCTTCATGTATAGGAGGCAAGAAACTTTAAAAAGAAAAGATTTTGGTTAGAAATGTCTTATGAAAATTCGGATGATTTTGGAACCCTATTTTAAAAACCACTTTAAAACTCATATTTTTTATGAAAAATGAAGGGTATGTGTAATAGTATCTTGAAGGAATGATTTTTACAAGTCTAGATGAGTTTAGGGAGTAATATGTAAAACAAGTAGTGGAGTTAGAATGGAAAATTTTGAGATAGTGATTAGTTTGTTAAATTCGCATTTTGGAGTAACGCCTATAAACACTTAGTTCCAAGCTCAAATTGCATGTTTTATGAGTTAAATGAAGTCTTTAGGCAATAGATATAATAATGCTTCAATTTTTGGTGCATTAAACAAGTTTTCTCATAGAAAAAATGCAAGAAAAGAAAATTTCCAAAATTCGGATTTTTGTGAAAAGCTTGTTTGAAAACATATTTGCCAAGTGAAAAATGTGGATTTTTATGCATAAATGAAGGTCATGGATAGTATAGATGCTGAGGACTCATTTTTATTTAGATAACAAGTAAATTCCAAGAATAGAATCCCAAAAACCCTAGGGAATGCAAGGTGGGAAAGAATAGATTTTTAGAAATGACCATCATGGGGTTTCATAATAATTAGGAGTTCATAAGAGTTCATCATCAAAAATCATCAAGACTATGCATATATTGAGCTCATTACATGAAATTCATACTAGACCATCTATACATGAATCATCAACTAGAAACATTTTTACCAATTGCGAAACAATTTTTCGGAAAGAGGAAAGTTACAGAACAGATCTGATCCCACTGTTCCGTGACCTTAATGTTTTCAAAACTTGAAAATAATATTAGAAATAGATAGATCTTTCGAAGTAGATAGAAATCGATATAAAATTTGCGAAATTCCGAGTTAAAATGACCAAGTTATGGCCGTTTTAAGTTGGAACTTCCGCAAATAGCGAGAATTCCGATTTTGTGTAGTTTAGATGCATAGCTTGAATTAGTTTAGTGATGAGATTCTTATTAGGTTGTTCTTATTTGGTAGGTGATCCCGAGCAAGACGATACCCTACCACCCGACTACTACTATTAAGAGACCGGCGTACCATGGCCGAGTGAGTATTACTTCCGCTCTCAATTATTGCTTGTGATTGTATTGATAGTGGCATTAGTTGTTTAGGCAAAGATAAAAACGATTATGCATGATGGGGTATATGGGAATTATATACTTGTCTGCTGTTGATATGTGAAGTTGAACTTAAGGAATATCGAAACTGGGTGTTAAGCTGCTGCTTGTTTAGCGAGAATTTATATTGATTGTCTGCAATAATTGTTGGTCACCTAAAAGAATTGGATTAATCTATATTGGACCTCAATTATAATTGGACTCATTCATCACGACGGGATGGAGCATTAGCATTTGTTGGTTTTTCGTGACCCATAAAACGAATATGTTGGTTAATCGTGATCCATAAAACGAAATTGTTGGTTAATCGTGATCCATAAAACGAATTATTGTTCAGTTGACCGTGAGCTTAAACGGTCGTACCAGGATTCGTTAATCTGCTAACCCGGGATGGAGGGCGCAAGTCCATCCACATATGATTTCCGGTTGGTCATATGTTTGTGAACTCATTTGTTGATGCATATCATTTGTTTGAGTAACCACTTGTTTGAATGATTTGTCTTAATTGTGATATGGAAGTTTTCACTCACTAAGCTAGTTAGCTTACACCCTATAGTTTTTACTTGTTGCAGCATGAATTCATTTGGCTTAGGCCAAGGCAGGCTACAGCTCAGGTACCGGAGCTAGGAGTTTCCCTTAGAAGTTTATTTCGATTTTGTTTAGACTTCCGTTGGAAACTAAAGGACTCTGGATGACTGTAATGGATTAATATTATTTTGCGGGGAATGCCCCTTAGACTTTGTAAAGTATATATGTGTTTTGGTTTATTATCTATGGCTAATGAATGCCACATTAAACTTCTTAACTCCATTGATCGAGTATTCTATTGTCGTAAAGGGACGCTTTACATCTATACAAGACTCCCGAAGGGCTCGGATAGAATTTCGAGAGTCTTATATATGTGCGGGCAGTTACGTTTAGGATACCCTATGGGGCGTGACATCAAGTATTAGGAACCTTAGCTTCATCAAGGTATCCCGATCAAGTATTGGGAGCCTTAGCTTCACCAAGGCATCCCAAGACTAAAAATAGACTAGTCACAAAAAAAAAAAAAAGAAAAGCAATAATAAGAGCAATAATAATAATAAGCTTGTTAGAGAGTTATTGAGCATTTAGGCTCTAAGAAATGTATAGATATAGATATACATATAGATAATAATATATATACAAAGTTAAATTAGGAGCATAATAACAACATAACATCATAATAATAACAAAATAACAAAATCGGAATTCTTTTCATATAAAAAAATAAAACATGAATATGTTGTTACTTCTACAACTCACATGAGTTTTTGAGAAATAACACCATAGTCATGCTAAGTTACATGACATGGAAAATAATTTGTAGAAAGATATAGGTGAGAATATTTACCTAATGTGGGAATATAAGAGTGATAGTGTAAGAGTGGCTCTGGGTAGTATGTGTATGTAGAAAGAATATAGGAAATAGGTAGTAAAGAGAAGAAAAGGGAGATTTTTGGGAGAGAGGATTTGTGGAGTGAATTTGAAAGAGTTTTGGTAAGATAAATGAGTGTGAAAAAATGGAGGGAGTGGAGGTATTTATAAGTTTTGAGGAGTGAAAATTGTGTAAATTAAATAAATTGAAAAAAATATATAGATGTGCAAGAGAGGAGGAGCACTGATTTGTGAAGGAGAGAGGGAGAGAGAGTTGATTTTGATTTGTATTTCTGTTAATTAAAAGTAATAAGTTGTAAGGTATGATGTGAATAAAGATGTATGGGAAATGTAAAAAATAGAGAATAGGTATGTAAAGTGTAAGAATAGGTGTAGAAAAAGTAGAAATAGATGAATAATAGTGAATAGTGAGAATAATACTATGAATAGTAGATAAGACAAGTTAATATCGGTTGAAAACAAAATACGAGTAATTAAGCTATATCTGATATTTTTAGATATCGAAAAATTATAAAACTAATATTTTTGAAATCCATGTACTTTTACAAGTTTATTGGTATTATCAAAATATTTTTACCATCGGGCGTGCCGTAGCATAGTTTTCTAAAACTGATCCTGTTCGAATCTGAAACACACAAAAAATTAACAAATATGATATTTTTAAGCTTCCTTATATTATTATGAACTATTATCTACTATTATCTCAATTTTTTTGTTTCGAATTTAAGAATGCGGGATTACCGGATCTAAATCTACTAGGTTTTGTTATAGGATTATTGACTTTAGGGTTTTCGGTTGACTTCCGTTTAGGGTTTAAGCATAAATCGTGACTTAAAATCAAGGGGTTTACAACAACACCTTAGAGCTAATTACCTAACAAAGCTTACAATTATTGGCATGAATTACGTATTTGACAAATCATTTAATTCGTTAAATACTATATCAGATAATTATAATAGAAAACAAGTAAACACGCAAATAAAAAAAAAAACAGTGGTATTAATCATATAATAGGCCAAAATCATATCAGAAGATTAATTAGAATTTTAATAAAATACATCGTGAACTCAAAATTTGCATCGGAACCAAAATCCTAAAATCGTATCAGATCATACCGAAATCTTAGAAACCTTAGATGAAATCAAATAAATTTTATAACCCTATAATATCATATAAATTAAATTAAACTTGGATTGCTAAAAATTCAAAACCCTAAACGAGATCAGATAAAGCTTCAATAACCTTAAGATATTAGATGAATTAAATAAAGCCTAGAACCCTAAATGTAAATCATATAAAAAAACATATCACCAACAAAACGCTCCAAAACTTAATCAATCAAAAAACCTTACGCTAAAAAATTCATCTATTTGAGCTCTACCCGCAAATTGATAATAAAATAATAAGAAATAATTTAGACTAAAAAACCGAACCGGAATCCTAAAGTCAAATCAAGTCAACTGTAAACCTTATAAAAACCAAACTCGATCGGATAACTTCTGAAAAACCATAAAATAATAAATTAATTATAAAAATATTATGAACTCAAATTATGAATCATATATATATATAAACCTTAAAAAGATAAAATAGTTAAAAATTCAATCATTTTGGACCTTTACGAGATCAGTTTCATATCCGATCATGAACATAAATCAAGACATAGAATTTAATTAATGTTTAATAATAAAATAATTCAAATTTATTTTCTATAATATGGCATCTAAATTTTTAAATCAAATTTCGTCAACCAAACGTTTCCGCAACCGATCGCTACTATGCAAAAGAGATAATAAAACCAGGTAACAATTAATAATAAATAATATTAATTCATCTTTTAAAATCATTTAATGATTTATCGTTTCATAAAAATATCAATTAAAAATTTTTTGGATCATAAAACATCAAATATATCTCATATACGAGCATTTTACCGCTACCAGTAATTTATCTGATATTTTGCTGACACTATTCATTACTATTTGCTTTATTTTCTGCCATTACTTGCTACCATATTTAATTTACACCTATTTCTTACACACCATATCCTATTTTCTACTTTTACAAGTTAACTTATTACAAGTCAAATTTCTCACTTTTCACTGATTTTTTTTTCTTCCAGCCACTATTCATACTCGTTGTCATGTTGCACAACCTTTTTTATTTTTCAAATTATTTATGCCAATTAAATTTATCAAATTATCTCTATAAATACATACCTCTATTTACACTTACACTGTAAACCCTGAAATTTCTTTATTTTTAGAAAATAATCATAGAAGTAAAAACTAAAAACCAAACCGTGGAAATCAACCCAAGTTAAAACTAAAATTCTAAATAAGGTAAACACGAGAAATCTTAATCTTGAGAAAAAAAAAGAACTCTCAAAACAAAATAGAAAATCTAACTATCGATTAATTCAACATATGTATCATCTATCTGATTCCTAACACGTTAATCAAGACGATATATCCAAATAATACTTGACAACGAAATACTAAGACCTTAAATTCTTCGATGAATTTTAGAATAAAATTTTTTTTCAATTTTCACCAAAAGACAAACTGAGTCAACCCATAACCCTAGATTCTCCCGAGAACTGAAAAATATTAACTAATCACAAATAAAATGAAATAAACCATAGACGTTGAACTAAAAATATAATACGGACAAAACCCCAAAATTTTATAATCATACGAATAAAATCAATAAGCTAGAAGTCAAACCGAAACCCTAAAAGTCAACAAAGTTTACAACTAACCTAGTATTTAAGATCCGGCAATCCCACACTCTTAAACTCTAAACAAATAAATGGAAATAATTGTTGATAATAATTCATAATAATATAGGGAAGCTTAAAAATATTAGATTCGCAAATTTCTAGTGTCGTTCGGATCCAAACGAGATCAGTTTTAAAAAAGCGTGCCTTGGTACGCCCGACGGCAAAAATATTCCATTAATACCAATAAACTCATAAAAATATAAGGAATCCAAAAATATCAGTTTTAGAATTTTTTTGTAACTAAAAATTATAGATATCGCTTTATATATGTATTTTATTACTACCGGTATTTTAATTATCTAGTCTACTATCCATAGTACTTTTCTATTATTCATCTCTACTTTTTTTACTACCTATTCTTACAACCTACATACCTATTTTTTACAATTTCTTTTCCCATAAAAATTCCACACCTCATATTACTAAACTTCTCTTACAATTTTCTTCTAAAATTAATTTTTAATCACTTTTCTCTCTCCCCTTCCTACCTTGCCGTCCACCATCTCTCTCTCATCCTCAATTTGTTTTCTTTTTCAATTAATTTAATTACATCTAATTTTCACTTCAAAACTCTGTAAATACCCATTCCTTCTTTATTCTTTCATACAAACTCATTTTACTACCAAAACTCTCTCAAATTCACTACACAAACACTCTCCATAAAGATTTCTCTCTACCAAAAGTCTCTTTAACCAACACTCATAAAAATCCTCCTCTATTCACAAATCATCTCCCATTCATCTACCATCTTCATACCATATAAACACTTTAGGTAAAACTTCTTCTAACCATTTAGTTTATCCATGTCATGTAACCTAACATGACTGGTGTGTCTTGAAACTCACATGAGCAATAAAAGCAACAACATATTCATATTTTGTTCTTGCACATGAAATTCCTATTTTATTATCTTGATATTATGTTTTTATATATGTTGTTATTAATGTTATTATTCGTTCTATTGTCATTATTATGTTAATTTTTATTCATATCTAACTAAATATATTTATGTATTTATATATAATCTGTAGAGCATATAAGCTCACTTGTTATTTATTTATTTTCATGTTTTGCAATTTGTTTATTTCATACTATTTTAAGACTAGTCTTTCTAGTCTTAGACTTGTCCTTATCAAGTCAAAACAACATTTTCTTTCTTTTCTTTATTCTTTTTGGGACTAATCTATTCTTAGTTCCTAGATGCCTTGATGAAGCTAAAGCTCTCAATACTTGACCAGGATACCTTGATGAATCTAAGGTTCCCAATACTTGATATTTTTATTATCTTGCTTATTATTATTTGCTTTTATTATCTTTCTCATATTCTTATTATTTTACATGCTCATGTACATGCATAACCATAATGATATTGTCTCAACAAAAATCTAAAGTAGAATTTTAATAAAGAAAATGAAACCAACCTTTCCTATATGTATGTTTGTCACCAAATAAAGACTTGGTATCACATCCATAGGAAAAAATTTCTTTTTCACTTCTTTTTTCAAACCCAGTAAAATTTTTCCTAGATAACAATAAAGATGATTTTCTCAAAGAGGTTAACTGACAAAATAAACAATTTCTTATTAATAAGTCACATAAAGTTTATTAAAACTCAATTATGGGAATTATTTGATAAATAAACTTTTCTCAAAAAGCTTACTTGTAGAAATTTTTACCAAAAGTAATAACTAAACTAAGTTTTATAAGTTGAGATAAAATCAACTCACTAAATTATAAACTCTCTTAGAAAAAATAGAAGTTTGTTAAGATTGTTAAATGATAGACTCATTTTCAAAGAAATAAAAGAATATAAACAGTAGAGGTTTCAAAAACAATAAACATTGTAAAAAACTTAAAGAAATATTAAGACATGATTTCCTTCCAAATAAAATTAGTCAAAGAATTAAAAGACCGAGTTTTCGAAATAAAGTTATTTTTAAATAAATTTGAAAAATAAAAAATAAAAAAATTTTTTACTAAAGTCATTTCTTTAAAATAAAATTTACACAACTCAAATTATTATAAGTTAGAAACAACTTAATAAAACTCTTGAAAACTCATTCTTTTATCACTAGAAGTAAAAATTGTAATAAACCAAAGTTAAAGGAAAAATTTACTTGTTTTGGAAAAATGAATGAGGAAAATAAAATAAGATATACTCATTTTATAATAACCTAGGAAAATATAAAGTTTCTTCAAATACTTAAAAAAAATTTTTCAAGTTAAGTTTAACACTTCAAAATGAATTGTTTTATGAAATAAATTGTTTAAGACACTACCATTAGATTTTTACATATAAAGCGAGCTTATCTATATACTCAAAGGATTTATCAATCATATATATATATATATATATATATTTTTTTTACTAAAAGATTTTTGAATGAAGTTGAGTTGGAAAATTGTTTCGCAAAATCTAAAAATATTTGTTTTGAATCTGTACCCTACGGTTTCGGAACCTAAACAACCTTATATGACAAAAATAACCTTAGAAATGGATGGATCTTTTCGACTAGGTAGAAAATGATATATTATATGCGAAATTCTGAGTTAAAATAAGCAAGTTATGTCCATTTTAAATTGGAATTTCATTCTATGTGATTTTGACGAACATAGTGAAATAGAATTAGAAAGTTTAAGTAGAATTTCTACGAAATACTCATCCCGGATATTTTTTTTCTAGGTGACGAAGGATACAAGATCACCCTTCTTGAGGATTGCTACGACTAAGAAGATTGCGAAATGGACGAATGAGTTATTCCTCTTAATTTCGTTACTTTGCTTGTGCTTGTAAAGTAGTGGCATTAGTATACTAAGAAAAAATAAAAATGAATATATATGGGGAATCCGGGAATATGTATATATGTGATTCTATGTTTATGTGTGAAATGAGAATTAAGAAATCGCAACTTCAAACTATCTGTTTAAGTGTGTTTATTCACCTGTATGACTACTTATTATTTGTTAAATTGATTGATCGCTCCTCTAATAAATCTTAATAAGGTTTAGCTTAAGAAAAATAAAACTCTTATGCATAACATCCATCGAGTCACATTTCTTTCGAAAGGCTGCTACTCCTACGCGTAGAGTTGAATTGGTTGTTATTGTGCTAGGACATAGGCCATGTTCCTTCCTAGAGAATCCAAATCGCCCGGGGAATGCGACTCTAGGTTCGGAGCCGAGTCAATCGAACGCTTTGAGTGGGGACCTAGCAACTAGCAGTAGAAGATCGAAGATCTTCATCAACAATTCCCTAACCTTTGATATGGAGGGGTAAATCCGTTTTATATATAGTTTCCGGATAACTAGATATATTTGTGTAATCACGTGTTTGTTGCATTGTATGCATAACATATGCGTGAAAATTTAATTAAACTTGTTTGAAATCATAGTGCGAATGAAAATGAATACCTCACTAAGCTAGGTGTAGCTTATACCCCCATACATTTTGTTGAAACAGGTATACCCATGGCTTAAATCGAAGATCGTGACATTAAGGAAGTCATGGAAGGATGTTAAACTTTTATGAAGGCAATGAGAACATAGGATAAAGTTACTTTGTAAGGTTCCTTATATGTAATGTATGCTATATTAGTGATTTGAAAATTTCTAAGAAGTGTATTTATTTTGACTTGATGACAATAGAGGGGTATGCTCCTAAGAATTGTAATTTATCATGTTTATGTTTTATGATAAGTATTCTTCGTGCCTTGTTAGTTAATCATTATCAATGTAAATTGCGCTACTCCGATGCGTTTCCTTAGTTGATGTACGCCTTATACATGATATGGAAGCCTTTACGGGACCGAGGTAATCATTCTTAGGCTTTAATATTATGTACGGTGGACTACCAAGTTTAGGGTACCCCCGGGGCGTGACATACACTTTACATCTTCTCACAAATTTATTTCTTTTCTCTCATTCTTTCCTCTTCTTTTTCCTTGTTGATGGTTCCTTGTTGCCCTCTCCCTCTCCTTTTTCTTTTTAATTTATTTTCCACGCAAAAATCACCAACTTTACATCTATAAATACCTACTACTTTTAAATCTTCTTACACTTTATAACTTTTATCAAATTTCTCTCATTTCTTCTCTCTTTTTCCTCTTCTTTGTGGATTGGTTTTCTTCTCCATTACTGCCATTTTTACTTTTTCAACTCAAACACATTTATTTGATCCTTCTTTTTCTGATAAACACCTCCACCATATATCCCTAGTTGATATTATGTGTTTCAAGCATTATCCATGGAATAAAATCTGCCCATGATGCAATTAAGCTAGGGATGATAAATGCTAATATGAAATCAATAACTTGGTATGATGATCATGTTAATTCTGAGTTCATGTTGCTATTTATTATCATCTAATCTAACTATCTATATGTATAAATATAGTTATGTACATATTTACATCTATTTGAGCATATAAGCTCCAGTAATCTAACATATATGTTCATGCACTTATTTTATCTTTTGCAATTTATTTAGTTACTTACTTTTGGAGACTTTTCCTTAATCTAAGACTCAAACTTGTCTTTAATCAAGTCAAAACAAAAATGGGACTTGTCCTTAATCTAAGTCCAGGGAATGTCTTGTCCAAAAAAATTCTAAGGCTTCAATTTTATTAGTTTTGCTCCTAATTATTTTGCTATCTACGGGGACTTGTCCATTTCTAAGTCTCGGGAAGCCGTGACATGAATCTAAGACTCCCATGTTTTACTAATTATTATGATTTTTTATGGGATTTGTCCATTTCTAAGTCCTAAGAAGACTTGAATAAAAATCTAAGACTTCCATAAATTTCTTCTTTTTCTTTTCCTTAAGCTTTGTTTGCTTTTCTTTTCTTTTTCTGGAACTTGTCTATTTCTAAGTTCTAGGAAGCCTTGATACAAGTTAAAACTTCCAAAATTTTTGTTCTTATATATGTATATATATATATGCTTATTTAATTCTCTATGTCTTTTATTTTCTATATGAGTTTATATATATATATATATATATAATAGAACTACAAGTTCATATTCATGCATGGTCACAATGTTGTTGTCTTAATGAAAATTTCAAGGAGATAAAAGGAGTTATTTTCTTTTATAAAAGTAGGACTAGACTCTCTAGAAAAATGATTTTAACACTTAGGAGAAATTTTCACTAGAACATAGGACAATGGTTTAACTACATTAGTTACAAATTGATAAAGTAATTTTTTATGAATTTTAGTGTTAATAATTCTTTGACATGAAAATTTTTTCTAAATCAAGTTTAAGAACAACTCACCAGTTAAAAATCCACTTAGGAAATAAAATTGGTAAACAACTTAAAGAACCGAATTTTAAGAAATAAATTTATTTTTAAGAAGTTAAGAAAATATAAAAATAATAGATAAAATGGATAGGCACTTCTTTGAATAAACTCAAGATTTTAATTTTCTTTCCAATAACTTAAAAGAGATATTGTAAACTTCATCTTTCAAACGCCTAAAATAAATTATTTTATGAAAAATCATTATTGGAGACAACATCACTAGAATCATGCATATAATATAAGCATATATCTATATTAAAGGATTGTCCAAATATTTAAATATCTATGTGCTTGCTATAGAATTTTTTTATAGTGTAGAACCTAGAAAAAAAAATTACAATTTAAAGGCTAGAATTTTTGGATCAATTCTGTACCAACCCTTTTTGGAACCCAAATGGCTTTAAATATTAAAAATAACCTTAGAAATAGATAGATCTTTTCGAATAGGTAGACGGACATCTAATATGCAAAATTCGAAGTTAAAATGAACAAGTTATAGCTGTTTTAAGTTGGAAATTCAAATAATCCAAATTTTAACGAGAATAATGAAATGGAGTTAGAAATTTAAGTAGAATCAATATGAAATACTCATTTCAGGTATTTTTGTTATTTAAGTAACGAGGAATTTGATGTATCTTTCCCCAAGGACCACTCTGACTCAGGGTTGCACTAAGGACGAGTGAGTTATTGTCTTAATTATTGTACTTATGTTTGTGCTTGTAGTATAGAAGTACTAGAAAGAGGGAAAGACAAAAATGAAAAATGCATGTGCCTTATAATATTGGTTGAAATTATACTAAGTATATCGAGGCTTAAATTATCTATAATTAAATTATTGTTTAGTACTATATTGAAGTGTCTACAAATTCGATGATCACCTCTAAGATATTTAATATCATGCTAAAAGATCCTGAGTAAATGAATCCAAGCATAGAATGAAGTGAGTCACATTACATTTATTACTATATCCTTGGTAGGACAAGAATATAGTAGTGAGGTATGCAGGGGCATGAAAATTTGCATTAATATAACGGTGAGTAGTTGCTCGTATTCGTCCATATGAACTACATTTTAACGGCAAGAAGTAGCCCAAATGAACTACACAAATTTTATTTGCAAACTACGGTCATATGGGGTCGGGAATACCTCAGCTCTAATGGAGGGTGTAAATCCATTAACATATGATTTTTGGCAAATTATATATATTGCTTGCTCACGTGTTTGATGCATCTCATATGTTTGTCTAATAACTTGATTGTTTACTTGCATGGGTACGTTAATACATGAATATTCTCACTAAGCTAGTTGTGCTTACCCCCTAATAGTTTGTTTTTGTAGGAAAATCGTAATACCAAGATTGGGCTAAGAACCAAGCGTAGAGTGTGTCAAAGATCAAGTCATGATAATTAGAGGGTTAAAATGTCTATGGACTAAACTTAGTTGAGATAAAAGACCTAAAGCTTGATTTATTTCTTTTATAATCTCCTTTGATAGTGGATGATAGATAACCTAAGTTGCTTTGCCTTGTTTCATCTTTGGTAAGGTATTTGATTCTCTATGGTCCTTGTGATTTGTGGAAATATCGATATCCAAAACTATTTTTCTAAATATATAATATATATATGTATAACATATGGAGAGAATAATTAATTAGAGTCTTGTAATCTCTGACTTGCAAGGTAGTCTTCATGTCATGGCTACACACATGATATGATAATTTTAGATAAGCCTAACAGGCCCCCATTTAAGGTCATGACATCAACTCCACATGTGTTTGTCTCACAGCTTTAGGAATCATAGGAAATAATTTAATCTCCTTCTACTGAACAAAACATAATAACTATTGTGCCTACCATTGTGGTTCACAACTCGATCAAACAACCATGGACGCCCTAATAGAATATGGTTAATATGGGATGCATTCATTGGCACTACATCACAAAGAACCTTATCATGAAATGAAATAGGAACTGATACTTGCTCAGTGACATGACTAGATCCTTCGTCATTGAGCCAATATAATAAAAAATGGTTGTGGATGATGAGTGGTTAAAAGTTGTAATTTCTCCACAGGTGTCGTTGCCACAATTTATTCCAACTACCCAAATCAATGATGGCTACACAAACGGCCCCATTCACCAAGAACTTAATAAGGAATATATTCTCCCACTCTTCGTGATCACTCACTGGTGTCATGCTTAAACTCCTCCTCAACACATCATTCAAAGGTATAGCAGGCCCTATTAATTGTTTAGCTGGCACCTTTTCCTCACTTTCTTTGTCAAAATTTTTATAACTGACTTTTTCCCCTACATCATCACTTTCTAAACAATCTCCATGAAACAGCATGTCTATTAGGACATTGAACATCCATATGTCCAAAACCTAGGCATTTAAAATATTTAATTTCTCTAGCTTTTTCTTCTCAATACTACTAGAGTCATTCGATTTAGAAACCAACTTCGCCTTCTCGTCATTAGACTTCTCATTATTAAACTCATGATTCTCATCTTCCTCATGATTACTAATTGTAAACCCCTCAATTTTAGTGTAGAATAGGAGTAAGCTCTAACTCTAGTTAAACCGAAATTTCAAAAGTAAACAATAATCAAGGCATACTAGTCGATTTAACTCCAGCAATCCCGCATTCGAAACTTGAGAATAATAAGGTTGAGCTAATGACAAAGTATAGTTCAGAATAGTGTAAGGTAGCTTAAAAAGATTAGATTCATCCAAAAATAGATTGTTTCAAACCTGAATGGGATCAATTCTCGAAAAATATGTCTAGGTGCTCGGGATAGTAAAATTGTTGATTTTCTATCAATTAAGTTTTGATGATAGCAAAATACTCAAAGAAGCTAATTATCTTAGTTAAGTGCGCCAGAAGTTTTTTACTTAAATAGAAGATTTTACAGAAACTTTTGGTTGATAAACAAATGAACAAGTTAATAATATGAAATATGTTTTCAGATCATCATAAGACAAACATCTCTTAGACATGTTAACAAAGTATTTACAAAAGGGTTCAAACATAAAGGAACTAGGAAATCTATTAAACTGTATTCACAGAAGGTTTTACAAAAGGTTAGTTATGAGTAAAATGAACAGTATTAGGAACACAGAAGGTTTCCACAGTCTTTTGACAACAAATAGTATTGATGCGATTTTACTGTTCATCTTCCCAAAGTTGATCAAATACATTCCAGATTAGTACAAATAATTATCTTGAAGACCTAGCTCAAGATAATAAGTATATTTGAGTAGTATACTTATTTGTTCCACTTAAGTTGGTTAATATCCTAGGGGATTTAAGGCTTTTCAAAATTTTCTCTCTCCTATCATGGATTATCTATCAAGAGAATCTTTAAGACATATTACACGAGATTTTTTAAGACAAGCGGACTATCAGTGCTTTCAATTACTAGTACTACAATTTTCAAGACAAGAATAAGTTGATCTCTTATCTATTTTTATGGGATCTATCGAATCTTAGAAAGGAACATTATCTACTTCAAAGGATAAGGAATATAATAGATTTGATGATCAAGTTTGAATTTCAAGCTTCAAGGGAAGATAAATATCATCAAGATATCAAGAAATCATTCTTATCTTTGAATAACAACCTTATCGTGAAGGTTCAAATTTTCTCAAATCAAGAAGAAGATCTATAAACCCCGATTTTCCTAGTAACCAAGTAAACTTCGGAAATCGGAAACCAAAACCCTAAATCGGATTAGTTTAAGCTTGGAAAGGAAACCTGTCATGCCCCAACGGGTACCCTAAACGTGACAGCCCGCCGTACACAATATTAAAACTTAAGAATGACTACCTTAGTCATTCGAAAGTTTCTATATCGGTACAAGGCATATATTCACATCAAAGGGAGACCAGTGAAGTAATGCATTTTAAGATATTGGTAGCGGAACATACAAAATAATACTTAATATATTTCACAAAAACATAAAGTTTTACAACTTTAAGGGGTATTCCCCGATAAATTCCATAACAACATGGTTCAACTAAAGATAAAATAACTAAAGCTAGAAGATTTTAGAAGAAATCTACTCTATGTCTTCAAAACAGAATTCCTCCAAAAGCTTCTCAAAATAAAGATTCTACCGGGTGGTAGTCAGGATGGTCTCGAGTGCAAAAAGGATAATCCTACAGTGTCAAAAGTCTATAGGAGTATAAGCATGACTAGTTTAGTGAGATATTCCTTACGCAAAAGTACTCATAACAGGAAATCAATCAAGTTTATTAATCAAGCATATGAAATGCAACAACCATATGATCAAACATTACATACGACTATCCGGTTTCGTATGTATGATGGATTTATCCCTCCATCGGTGGTTAGGGAATGCTTTGCACTAGGTCCCAAACGACCTCCTTAAAGTTGCGCGTGTCTTGGGGTTCCAACGAATTGTACTACTAGTCCCCGGGCTTTCCTTACCCAAAGCGATCGATCCGGCTCGGCTACAACTTGAGATCGTATTCCGCGAACGTCCTAAACTCTCAAGATTGTAGCAAGGCAGCTTACCTTTCCAGTCCCATGCTGAGGAGTAGTAGCAAAATTTCGAAATGATATTCTAAATGATATGCATGAGCAATTTATTATATGGGGATTTCAATATGACATTAAATTATTTAAAGTGATCAAACAATATTTGCACACATAAAATACATACATGGAAACATTTATATCAATCACAAATCGGGTTCCGATATACTTATTGTTCATTGATCGCACACAACAATTCACATACATAATTCCATGATATCCCACATGCAAATAATTTTTTATCTTTTCCTAACATCTAGTGCTCTATTCTACAAGCACATGCTCGAATACATAAGCATAAAGGAAACCCACTCGTCCATAGCGTTCTTCTAGGAGTCGAAGTAATCCTCAGGGAAGAGAAGATCTTGGTCCTTGACACCTAAACAAAGAAATACCCGACATGAGTATTTCATCCAAGATCTAATCAAACTTTCTAATTCTATCTTATTGAATTCGTCAAAAATCGTATGAATAGAAATCTCAACTTAAAATGGCCATAACTTGCTCATTTTAACTCGGAATTTCGCATATTATATACCGATTTCTACCTACTTGAAAAGATCTATATATTTCTAAGGTTATTTTTATCAAAAAAGTTATTTGGGTCTCGGAATAGTAACGTATAGATTTGATACGAAAATTCCAAATTTCAAACTCAAGTTTTCAAACTTTTCTTCATTCAAGAGCTCTTGTTACAAAAATATAGATATATTGTATGGTTGAAAAATCCTTTGAATACATATATATATACTCAAACAATATACATGAATTTAGTGGTGTTGTCTTAACAATGATCTTGTAAAACAATGTGTCTTGAAAGTGAGAGAAACTAAGACTTGAAAATCTCCTTTTTGGCCTTGTTTGGAAAATTTATTAGTAAGTATCTCCTTCTTTTAACTCCATTTCTTAATTTTGAGAATAATTACATTTTCGAAAAGAAATTTTAATCTTTTAAGATTCCCATAAATTTATTTCTAGTGGTTTAGAAAACATAACTTTTCTAAATATTTCATGGTTATAAGTTCTAAAGTTTTTCTAAGTTAGACCCACTTTAAAAGAATAATACTAATAATTTTATAAGTTATTTTTATTTTTATTTCCTAAGTAAGGCTTATCCTTATAAAGGTTATATTTTGATAATTTTGTTAAACTTGTCTAGACTTTAGTATTCTAGAGAATTGGTAGAAAAACTTTGATAAATGAGTTTAAGAAAACTCTTGGTTAAATAAAAAATTAAGTTTAAACAAACTTTCTTATTTATGGTTTTGAAAAAGAGAGTTTGTGTGTAACTTATTTTCATTGATAAAATACCATATAGTATTATTACTAAAACTTGAGCTAACTTATCTAATTTAGAAAATATTCATTAAGACAAACTTTAAGTCTTTATGGAAAAATAATTTCTTATGTGATAAAAACTATTTTTAAAGAGAGTTCTTATTTTTATTACTTAAGAAAACTCATTTTCATTATGGTTGAGACAAGAACAACATGTTCATGCATGAATGAGAATATATAATTATGAGAAATAAAAACAACATAATAAAATTATATAGGAGTATAAAAGTAAAGTCAAGTATTGGGAACCTTAGCTTCATCAAGATATCCAGGGACTAAGAATAGACTAGTCCTCAAAAGAAAAGAAAAACAAAGAAAGAAAATTGTTTTGACTTGATATGGACAAGTCTAAGACTAGAAAGACTAGTCTTAATAACACCATGAAATAAATAAATTGCATAACTTGATAGTAAATAAATAACAAATGAGCTTGTATGCTCTAAATAAATATATATACATAATATACATAATACTTTATATAAGTTATATTAGAAACAAATAATAATAACAACAACAACAACATAATAATAAAGAAGAGAATAGAAACATGAACAAAAACAAAACATGAATAAATTATTGCTTCTTTAACTCTCATGAGTCTTAAAAACATACACTAAACTCATGTTAAGTTATATGAACATGATAAGTATATGAAAGAAATTTTTACCTAAGGTTATGTATTTGTTGAAGAAAAATGGAATGGTTTGTAGTAATATGTGGGAATGGGTTTTCTAAAGAAAAGAAAGAACTTGAGAGAGATTTTGAGAGAGAGGTTTTATGGAGTGATTTTGGGAGAGTTTTAGTATGAATTGTGTTGTGTGAAAGAATGAAAGAGGAAGGGGGTATTTATAGATTTTTGGAGTGGAAATTAGATATAATTAAATAAAATGGAAAAGAAAATAAATTAAGATGGAAGAGGAGAGGTGGGGCACCGGTTCTCTTAGTGTAGGGGTGAAGAATTGATTTGTTTTGTTTGTTTTGTAATAAAAGAAGTAATGTGTAAGGTGTGATATGATTAAAGTTGTATGGGGACGGTAAATTGTAAGGTATAGGTATGGTAGAGTGTAAGAATAGAGTGTAAAAAAAAGTAGAGATAGATGAATAGTAATGAATAGTAGAAAAGTACTATGAATAGTAGACTGGATAATTAAAATACCGATAGTAAAGAAAATACGCGTAAACGGCCTATATCTGATATTTTTAATTACCGAAAAATTCTAAAACTGATATTTTTGAAAACCTTATATTTTTACGAATCTATTAGTGTTGTTGAAATATTTTCACTATCCGTTGCACCAGGGCATGGTTTTTCGAAAGCTGATCCCGTTTGGAACCGAAGGACACTTGAAAATTACGAATCTGATATTTTTAAGCTTTCCTATATTAATACGAACCATATTCCACAATTATTTCAATTTTGTTTTCTAGGGTTTAAGAACACGGGATTACCGGATCCAGATTCACTAGACTAATCATATAACTAGGTTAACTTTGGGGTTTCGTTTCGACTTCCAATTCTTAGTGTTTGCTAATATTATCGAAAAATCTAGAGGCTTACAAAACCTAGGAACCCTGGATCCGGCTTTTCTTCGATTTCAACTAAAAGAATTTTTGTAAAATAGATTAATGTGGAATATTGTTTCAAAGTATATTTCAAGCCATAAAGAGTTCTAATTTCAAAAAATTTTGTATTCCGGGCCTTCCCAAGCTCTATTACGGAAAAGTGAGCCCCGAAACTAGAAATTCATAAAAATATTCCAGAACACCCTTTAAAATCGAAATTTTATAAGGATTTCAAAAATATACGTTTTATAATTTTTCGAGTTATAAAAATTACAGTTATAGCCTTTTTTCCGCATTTTCTATACTACCAGCAAAGTAGATGTCTTGTCTACTATTTATTACTATTCACAAGTATAACCTACTATACACACAACCCATACCCTAGTCTTATAACCTTACAAATACTCAATTTATTTTCTTTTCCAGGAATTTTTGTCTCTTAACAAATTATTACATTTAATACTTTTTTTTTCATATATTACAATTTAAAACAATTTCAAATCTCTCTCTCTTTTCCCATTGAGGCCGGCGCAACCACCTCCCCCTCCACCCCCCCCATTTGACTCCAATTTGGTTTATTTTATTTCTTTTTATAATACAAACAAACCCTAATTTCACTTAACGTAAACAATCTTTTACTTTCTCTCTCTTTCACTTTACTTCATTTGTTTCAAAATTCACAAAAACCCTCTCTTTTTCCTCCTCTTGCCGTGACTCTCATCCACCACCACACACACACACACACAATCTTCATTTCTTCTTCATTACTCATCTATTTCAAGCTTTAGGTGATGAATCTTAAGCCTCTCTACCATTTAATCTTGTAATGGCAAGATTATTCATGGTTATTTTCACTTTAAGTCCCGATGAGCACTTGCTGGGGATAGGAAAATACTAATATATGAATATCATGCCATCACAAGAGCGGATCTTGTGTTTGATTAAGTTTTTGTTGAAATATCTTGATCTTCATGCATTTAGAAGTAGAGTAAAGTAGAGATCTAGCATAAAAATCCATGTTCATGCTTTTAAACTTCATTTCATACATCATAAGTAGTAGATCTAGCTTTTAGATGCTTATACCATACTTGACATTTATGATCTTATGGATAATCTATGTTGTCATGCATTAACGCTCATAAAGGCTTTATTTTGTGTATATAGTTTTAGTTGGTAGATCCTTAGGCAAATAAAACAGGAACTTACAAAGGAAAAGTTTTTGCTTGAAATGTTCAAAGACAAATTCGTATGATTTCAAAGCCATATTTTAAAAACCCTTTTATCAACTCTAAAACTCATGTTTTATGTGAAAAATGAAGGATATAGGTAATAGATATTATTAAGTAATGATTTTTATAAGTTGAAATGAGTTTTGATGAGATTAATATGTAAAACAAAGGGTAGAAACAATATAGAAGATGTTGAGTTACTACTCAATTTAGAAAATTCGTAATTTTGTAGCAATGCCATGAAAACACCTACTTTTCAACTCAAAATGAAAGTTTTGTGTAATAAGTGAATTCCTTAAGGAATAGGTATAGTAAAGCCTTAAATTTTAATGCATTAAACAAGTTTTTCCCAAAAGAATCATTCAAAAATTTAATTTCTAAAAAATTCAGATTTTTAAATAAATCCTATTTAAAAGCATATTTACAAAGTGTAAAATGCAAATTTTTATGTAGAAATGAAGGCTTAAGTAATAGGTTTAATGAAGACTCAATTTGAACAAGGATAATTTGATTTTCTTAAGAAAATAAATCCAAAACAAAGGGGATGGTCAAGGTTAAGAAACTAGTTCTCTTGAAAGTAAATAGTCATGGAGTTTTACAAATAAAAAGTTTCTTAAATTTCCTTTTAAGAAAATAATGTCAAGTGCATGCATGCATCAAGTTCATAACATACCATTCATGATAGGAAATTATCAATATTGCATGTATGGTTGATCTATATGCTAGAAACATCACAAACATCCACAAAACTATTTTTCGGAATTGAAATTTTCGACCGATCAGAACTGATCAAATTATTTTGTGACCTAATCATTTTCGAAACTTGAAAATAATGTTAGGAATAGATATATCTTTTGAAGTAGATAGAAATCGGTATATAATATGCTCAATTCCGAGTTAAAATGAGTTAGATATGATCAATTGAAGTTAAGACTCTAACTTATGCGAAAGTTGACGAACTTAGTAAATAGAATTGTTAAGTTAATAGAACCTTATAAGAAATACTCATTCTGGGTATTCCTTGTACTTAGATGATTTGGAGGATGGATTTCCACTCCCCAAGGACTACTACAACTAGTGGATTTCTCTCCATGGCCGAGTGAGTTCATTTCTTAAATAGTTGTGCTCATGTATGTGTTTGTAATCGTAGTGGCATTAGAATTAGAAAAAGTTAAAACTATGATGAGTTGTGATTAAATCTTAGTTGAATGAATGATAAGTATATCGAGACGAGACTTGATGTAAAATCATTGTATGAGCTAGTATAGACTTGGATTGTCTGAAATTCTCTATGATCACAATTAATCTATATAATTAACATGCTACGATTATATGAATAAACTGTACATGCTTATCACGAAGTGAGGCACATTGCATTAGCTAATATATCTTTGGTGGGACAAAAGTATATTAGCGGAAGGTGATGGGGCCTATGTTAACATTAAGGATGCAAGATCGCTTAAGTTAACGGATGTGGAGTAGGCACATAAAACTACTACAATAAAACAACGGAGGTTGTATAACTAAGAAAAAGAGATCGAGATTATGGTTGCATGACTTATGGACTACCCCACTCAGAATCGGAATCTATGGTTGCATGTCTTATGGACCATTCTAACCCCGAATGGAGGGCATAAATCCATTCACATATGGCTCCCGGAAAGTCATATGCTTCTATGATCATTTGTTTATGCATTTCATATGGCTGCTAATAACTTGTCTGTTATATACTATTGTTGAGTATTAAATATTTGGGAATGAATCTCACTAAGCCTGTTAGCTTAAACCCCAATAGTTTTGTTGTGGTATTCCCATTTTTTGTTGTTCCAAGAGAACACTTTTCACAGGGATATCTTTTGGATAGAGGAGCTTTTGAAGAAGTCGGGACCTAGCTAGAGGCGTGGATTTCTAGGAAAATATCTTGATTATAAACCCTAGTGTTTGTCATATGTATTTGGAATGGATAAACTTTTATTAATATTTTGGTGGGGGTACGCCCCCTTGACTTTTGTAAAGACTTAACTTATTTATCTCGTTGTGATTTCTATTCTTAATGCTAGTGTATGCCTTCTTAAGACTATTCGATTCAAAGTGTGATCCTAAAAATTGTGCAAGTACACCTTACACCCGATATGTAAACTTATGGGATGACTAAGGATGTCATACTTAAGTTTAAACATTGAGTGTGGTGGACTGTCGCATTTTGGATACCCTTTGGGGCGTGACAAGATCACCACAATATCTAGAAGATTATCTACAAGAAAATAGGAAAATATCTTCAATCTTATTTTCTACCCAATTCAATATCGGCAGGATTTGAATTTGAAAAAGGGATAAGGAACTTAAGATATCATCCGAAATTTACATGGGAAGGTTTATCCATCAGTTTTTGAACATTGGAACTTGAATTCAAAAATTACGAAGTATTCTCCACAAGATATAATATACTCGACGGAAAACAGAGGAATACACAGAACACGTGATTTTGCTCTCTCACTCTCCTACTTCTTCAAAACTAATTTTGCTCTCTTTTACAAAACAGTTTGCCATGAGAAACAAAAAGATGAATCACTGCTGCTTATAATCCTTCACGAGATGATTTGTGCAAATCATGTCTTTTATTGCAATCTCTTGCTTTTAATCTTTTACTTATGTAAAAGAAGGAATGTGTCGTTGCCTTCTTAGTTGCTAGCTTGATTACAAGATTAGACTCTGTAGGATCGATTGTTAGCTTAAAGAAAGCTGTGAGAATCAAGCAGAGAGAATTGTATTATCTTGTAATTTGATTTATTTGGATGTAGTGGAACAAATCCATGTGGATAATGGGGTCCTGACTGGAAGTTGGAAGAGTGGATTGATGCACAAGGTGGGACCACTATACATCACTGCCTGGTTCTTTATTCCCTATCTTTTAAATTTCTGCAATTTATTTTTATAATTATTTAATTGCTAATTTTGTTCTCATATTTAAAACCGAAGGGGAATATTTTTAAAAGGCGAAAATTTCTACTTTTATTAACAATCAATTCAACCCCCCTTCTTGATTATTAAAGTGGGAGCAGCAAAAATATTTTGAAAACATATTTACACTCGTAATTTAACAAAGATTCATAACATATTAGTTTTGTAATTTTTTGATATATGAAAATATTAAATATAGCCTTTTTACGCGTATTTTTTTTACTACTGATATTTTATTTGTCTAGCTTACTATTTATTGTACCATCTCTATTTTTTCATTACTTATTCTTATAATCTATACACCTATCTCTTACAATTTTCTTTCCCCATAAAAATTTATACATAACTTTTCTTACACTTTATTACTTTTCATTACAAAAAATACAAATCAAATCAAATCTCTCTCACAAATTCATGCTGGCCCCCTCTCTCTATCTATCGAATTTTTTTTCTTTTTCAATTTATTTTATTACACCTAATTTCCCTCCACAAATCTCTATAAATACCACCTCCCCCTCCATTTTTTTCACACACTTCATTTACATACCAAAACTCTCTCAAATTCTCCCACAAAATTTCCTCTCCAAAATTCTTTTCCCAACATTCTCTTCTTCCCATATAACGACTATCTCCATACAAATACCAATACTCCATTTCTTCTAACACCCACATTTAACCTTAGATAAAAATTTTAAAACCTCCTTCATGTTCATGTTAACATAACATGACTATATTGTGTGTTTTATAAACCCATGGGCATTATGAAAGCAACAATATGTTCATGTTTTGTTCAAATATTACTGCTAGTGTTATATAATTATGTTTTTTTATTGCTCGTAATCTAACTTTTATATATTATTAAGTATATTTATGTGTATGTGTGTGTGTGTGTGTGTATTAGAGCCTAAAAGCTTACTAACCTAATCTGTTATTATCATGTTCTTATTATTATGCTCTTTTCTTATATTGCTCATAATAATAATAAGACTAGTCATTCTAGTCTTAAACTTATCCTCATCAACTCAAAACAATTTTTCTTCTTTCTTTTTTTTAGAGTTGCCCATGTCTAAATTCGGGAAGACTTGAATAAGAATCTAAGACTTTCGAATTTTCTTCTTTTTCTTTTCCTTTGATTTTCCTTACTTTTCTTTTTGGAACTTATCTATTCTAAGTTCCGGGAAGCCTTGATGCAAGCTAAGACTTCTTAATACTTGACCTTAATTGATTTATATGTCTCTTATATTTTATGTGAACTATTTGCTTTTCTTTTATTGCATATCGTAACCACAAGTCATATCCATCCATGATATAATGTTGTTGTCTTGATGAAATTTTTTAAAGAAGTAAAAAGGAGTTTTTTTTCTTTTATAAAATAAGGAATAAATCCTCTACAAAAGAAAATAGTAAATGTTGACACTTAGGAAAAATTTCCATTTAAAATCTTAGGAACAAGATTAAATAACAAGATTAAATAACATCCTTTTCAAAAAGCTTAATTATGTTCATCGGAAAATTTCAATGTTATTACTATACAAAGCTTCTTCAAAAATTAATTATGTAGTTTCATTACTTCCCTCAAAATATTAAAATAAATTTATTAGTAAACCTTAATATTGATAATTCTTTGTTATACAAAATTGTATTAAAAACTTATTTATAAGATTTTTCCCACACTTTGATAAACATTAAAAACAAAATAAACTTTTCTAGATAAGCAAAAATCAACTCACTAGTTAAAAATCCACTTAGGAAATAAAATTTGTAGAATAATTAAAAAGCAAAATTTTTGAAAATAAGCTTACTTATGAAAAGCTAAGTTATGATAAGGAAACCCTAAATTGTAGCAACTTAAGAATTTATAATTTTCTTTTCAACAACATAAAAGAGATTTTTATAAATTTCAACTTTTCAAGCTTTTAAAATAAGTTGTTTCATGAAAATTCTTTGTTGAATAATACCACTAGGATCATGCATATAATATGAGTATATATATATATATGTATGTATATATTCAAAGAATTTTTTAACCATATAAATATTTATGTGTTTGCCATGAGGTTTTGGATGAAAAAGAATTTAGAAAAATTACATTTTTGGGCTGGAATTTTTGTACTACAACTGTACTGAACCGTTTTCTAATCCAAATGATTTTAAATGTCAAAAATGACCTTAGAAATAGATAGATCTTTTTCAAGTAGGTAGAAAACGACTACTGATATGCGAAATTCCTAGTTAAAATGAGCAAGTTATGGCCATTTAAATTGGAATTTACACAAATCGGATTTTTACCGTAACTAGAAGATAGAATTATCAAATTTAAGTAAAAATTCTACGAAATACTCATTTTGTGTATTTATTTTTCTGAGGTAACAAGGAGGACTATACCCACTATCCAGAAAAATACTTTGACTAGGGGAGCTGTTTTCGTAACATGCCCGAGTAAGTTTACTTCCTTTATTTTTCATGCTTATATTTATTCTTGTAGATTAATGGCACTAAAAATAGGAAAAGATAAAAATAGGAAGTGCATGTGCTTTATAATTTTTGGTGAATTTATGATAATCATATCAAGTCTTGAATTGCTTATAATCGAATGGATGTTTCATTACCATGTTGAGATGTCTAAATTTGTATTATCACCTTTAAGATATGTTAATTATACGATAAACATTTAATTAAATTGATTCATGCACTTCACATTATGAGTCTCATTGCATTTGTTATTATACATTTGGTGGGATAAGTGCATAATAGTGGTGGTTGGCATAACCAATAGTATTTGCATGTGGTGAGTAGTAACCAGTATCATCTACATAAAGACATTGGCAAGTAACAGCTGGTAAGAACTACAAAACGTAACCCTGAAATTCGTAAATTCATTTAATATATGGTTCCCGAAAAATCATGTGTCTTGTTTGCTCATATGATTGTTTGCATACCACATGTGTAATGCCCTAAATAAGGACATTATAACCCGCCACGTGTTCTTCTCTTGTAAGAACATGTTAAGGCTATAAAATCCTAAACCACAATTAGACATGCATTATAAAACTTCAATACTCTCATTAAGGTAACCTATTTAAGTTATTTCATAAAATAAATTCTTTAAATGAAACACCCTGTTGGCATAAACCAAAGCTAACATAAATAATAGTCCCAAAACATCAAATAAAACTTAAAACAATTATCAAAGTTTACAAAACTTATAATAAACTTCTACGTTTTTCTTTAAGATCCATGAAAATCTAGAAGTCAGCACGATAATCCATTCCACTAATGTCTTCCCCATCGTCCACATAGATGTTATATCCTGATAAGTCAAACATAACTAGATCCTTAGATGCTCTTGAAAATGATAAAAGAATGAGCGAAAACGCCTAGTATGCTAAACCACGCACAAATGCATATGCACACACAATATGCATAATCAAATGTAACTCTATCTAATGCAAAACACCATTTCTTATCTTATATTAGTCCGCAAGTAACACAATTCAGAACCACGTGCATCTAGTTCCAAATCTAAAGTAACTCATGACTCCATAAAAAACAACCATATATTAAAATAGATAATTATAGATATAATGGTGTTGGGAATCTCCCACACACCCCAACCATACTACCATAGAATCATTTCTATGTACGAGTCTACTCGGGATAACCTCATACATAGATCATCAGGTTGCTAATGTTAGTATCACACTCTACGCGATCTTTATTAACCACAGCCAAGCACAAACAATAAAACAATTTAATCTATCATATAAAATTAGATCAATTTAGAATTCTAAACCTAAAGCACATATATCAAGCAAGTTTAAGCCTACAAACACATACAACAAACAAAGTAAGGTCGTACCTAAATCAATTTTCAGAGACATGACTCTAAACCACGAAATTCTCCTTTAGAGTACAAATTCTAATTCACCAAAACCTGATAATATGAACAGATCAAATTCAATAACATACCATCTAATAAACCAAATTTCATGTACATCTAAAACTCAAATCTCAAAATAATAAATCTACACCTTTTTCTCTTGATTGGAATACAGAACCCTTCCATCGACTTAATCTACTCAACAGATTCTTCAAACCCTAGAACTCCATTCAACACCAAATTTTCTAGAAATCATTAATAACTACTTTTATGAAATCATAAAAATTTAAAACATTAAAATACATACCTAGAATTGATTTTAAATCCTTTTCAAATCCAGATCCCAAAGAAAATTAAGGTTTTATCCAACCTCCCTTCAAATCAACAAACAATTTCTAATGAAACTATACTTTTGTATATATCTTAATGAAAGAATGGTTATTAAATTACCTTGATTTGATCCTTAACCTTCCTTAAACACCAAATCTTCAAATTCTCCAAGAAAACTAAAGAAATTCTCCAATTCTCCTTCAAAAATAATATAAAAACCTAAGAACTTGATAAATCTTTGAAATTCTATGGAAAATAAGTAATTGGATTACCTGATCTAGACTACCGAATCTTCTTGACGACGAAGAACACCTCAGAGAAAAAACTTTTAGGTTCAGGGTAACTTTTGACAATGGAACAAAGAGATGAATATAAAGAAACTCATGCAACTTTTCAAATTCTGCAACATATGCTGAAAATTCCTAAAACGCACGCTAGCAGTGTAAATTGAAGGTCGGCAGCATAAACGATAAAGCTGGCAATGTAGAGGCAGTGTAAAGCTCTCGGGTCATTTGTCTTCATGAGTATGTCGGCACCAACGCCGGCGGCTTAAATCAAAATTCTGGCGGCATATTCGATTCTAGGCATTTTTCACAATTCAACACCATCTTAACACTGCCTAAGTTACAGTAATGTATGCTGGAAGTGCTGGATCCTACACCGATGGCGTTGAAGCCTGTGTACAATATAAATTTTTCATCTCTAATCATGTGTTTGTCATGTGATCAAATGCTCATATAATTAGATTTTTGACCATATAAAACTTATAATTTTATATCAATCAACACTTTTACCCTTTTCATTATAACTTGTTTATCTTTATATTACAATATTCTTGTTAATAATAACTTGTTTGATATTGTTGTTTGAGTATGAGGACTTGGGAATATTCTCACTAAGTCAATAAAGCTTACACCCTTATAGGTTTTGTATTCACAGGACCACTTGCTCTTGTATCCACGATCATCATGTATTCGAGTAAGGATTCTTTTAGGAGCTTTTGGGGGGAAATCCAATCATGAACTTAGATCGGACTTCCTTTAAAATCTTTGGAGATAGTAGTTATTTTTGTTGTAAGACTAAATTTAATTTACGATCCTTGGAGAACTTTAACAGGGGAATGCACCCAAGATGACATACAAGAACCATGTCTTTATATTATGTGGGTTGATATTTTTCTAGATCCTTGCATGCTTTATATTATCTGCTCAAACTACATTTCTCACCAATTCCTAAGTCTTAATATTATATGCGACAGACTGTCACGTTTAGGGTTTCCTTTGGGGCGTGACATTTATACTCTTTTTTTATCATCATGCCAATAAGACTTTTTCTTACTTTCATATTTAGAAGAGTTACCTATAGATTTGTGATATATACATTGCCTTTTAACCATTTCCACCATCAACATTGCCTTCTCCAAAGTATCAATCCGTTGAAGCTTAACCATATCTGAAATTTTAGATTTTAAACCGCTAATGAATCAAGCAATGGATTGATCTGGAGTTTCTATGATTTGACTTCACATAGTAAGGATTTAAAACTCTTGAACATACTCGGCCATACTCTTACTTTCTTGTCGCAAAGTATGTGTCACGCCCCAATGGGTACCTTAAACATGACAGCCCGTCGTACACAATATTAAAACTTAAGAATGACTACCTCGATGACTCGAAAGCTTCTATATCGGTACAAGGCATACATTTACATCAAAGGGAGACCGGTGGAGTAATGCATTTTAAGATATTGGCAGTGGAATATGCAAAACAACACTTCATATATTTCACTTAAATATAAAGTCTTACAACTTCTAAGGGACATTCCGATGATAATTTTCATAACAACATGGTCTTACTAAGATAAATAACTAAAGCTAGAAGATTTCAGAAAAAATCTACTCTAAGACTTCAAAACATAGTTCCTCCAAAAGCTTCCCAAAATAAAGATTTTATCCAGGTGATCAAGTTGGTCTTGGGTGCAAAATGATAATCCTGCAATATCAAAAGTCTATAGAGGTATAAGCATAACTAGCTTAGTGAGATATTCCTTACGCAAAAATACTCATAACAAGCAATCAACCAAGTTTATTAATCAAGCATATGAAATGCAACAACCATACGATCAAACATTACATAAGATTATCCGGTTTCATATGTATGATGGATTTAACCCTCCATCGGTGGTTAGGGAATGATTTGAACTGGGCCCCAAACGATCTCCTTAAAAGTTGCGTGTGTCATGGGGTTCCAACGAACCGTACTATTAGTCCCCAAGCTTTCGTTACCCAAAGCGATCGATCTGGCTCGGCTACAACTTGAGGCCGTATTCCCCGAATGTCCTAACTCCTCAAGATATAACCAGGCAACTTATCTTTCCGGTTCTACGCTAAGGAGTAGTAGCAAAATTTTGAAATGATATTGTAAGTAATATGCATGAGCAATTTATTATATGGGGATTCCAATATGACATTAAATCATTTAAAGCGATCAAGCAATAATTGCATACATAGCAATACATACATAGAAACAATTATATCAATCACAGATCGGGTTCCAATAGACTTATCGTTCATTGATCGCGCATAACAATTCACAAACATAATTCCGATGATATCCCACATGCATATCAATTTTATCTTTTCCTAACATGTAGTACTCTATTCTATAAGCACATGCGCGAATACAAAAACGTAAAGGAAACTCACTCGCCCATAGCGATCTTCTATGAGTCGAAGTAATCCTTCGGGAAGAGAAGATCTTAGTCCTCAAACCTAAACAAAAGAATTATCCGAAGTGAGTATTTCATCTAAGATCTACTCAATTTCTCTAATTCTATCTTATTGAATTCAAAAATCATATGAATGGAAATCTCAACTTAAATGGCCAAAACTTGCTCAATTTAACTTGGAATTTCGCATATTATATACCGATTTCTACCTACTCGAAAAGATATATCTATTTCTAAGGTTATTTTTATCAAAAGAAGTCATTTCGGTCTCGGAATAGTGACGTACATAATTGATACGAAATTTTCAAATTTCAAAACTTAAGTTTTCGAACTTTTCTCTATCCAAAAATTTTTGTACAAAAAATATAGATATTTGTTTGGTTAAAAAATCCTTTAAATATATATATAGACTCAAATTATATACATGAATTTAGTGGTGTTGCCTCAACAATGATTTTTGTAAAACAATGTGCCTTAAAGTGAGATTATGCTAATACTTGAAAAGAAATTAGTTTTGTTTGGAAAATTTCCTAAATTATCATAAGTGAGTATTTCCTTCTTTTAATTCGATATCTTAATTATTGAGAATAATTAAATTTGAAAAAGTAATTTTAATCTTTTAAGATTCCTACAACTCTATTTCTGGTGGTTAAAAAATGTAGTTTTCTAAATATTTCTTGATAGTGACTAAAGTTTCTTAAAGTAGTCATGTTTATGTATTCTAAAGTTTTCCTAAAGTTACATCCACTTTAAGTAAATAATATCAATGATCTTTTATGTTACTATTTTTATTTCTTAAGTAAGGCTTATCTTTAGAACATGTTAGTCTTTGATAATTTTGTAAACTTGTCTAGACTTTAGTATTTTAGAGTGTTGTTAGAAAACTTCGATAAATGAGTTTAAGAAAACCTTTATTGAACAATGATTTAGCAATATTAATTTTTAAAGAAACTTTCCTATTTCCTTGGTTATAAAAAGAGAGTATGTGATATTTTACTCTATGTATACTTGGATGAAATCCCATGTACTATTATTATTAGAAACTTGTGATGAGCATTTCTAACTTTGAAAAAGATTTGTTAAGATAAAACTTTGTGTTTTATGGGAAAATCATTTCTTACATGATAAAGATTTATTTTTAAGGAGGTTTATTATTTTTCTTTACTTAAGAAAACTCTTTTTCATAGTTATTGAGACAATATCAACATGTTCATGCATGAATGAGAATATGTAACTATGAGAAATATAATAAAAACAACATAATAAGATAAATGTAATAAGAGCATAATGATAAAGTCAAGCATTGGGAACCTTAGCTTCATCAAGGTATCCCGGGACTAAGAATAGACTAGTCCCAAAAGAAAAGAAAAGAAAAGAAAGAAAATTGTTTTGACTTGATAAAGACAAGTCTAAGACTAGAAAGACTAGTCTTAATAATAGCATGAAATAAATAAATAACAAGTGAGCTTATATGCTCTAAAGAATATATATAGGTACATAATATATTTAGTTAGATATAAATAAGAAGTTAGCGTAATAACATTAATGATATGAGCAAAACATAATAACAACAATAGAAATATAGAAATGGATATTCATTAGCAAGAACAATATATGAACATAGTATAGCTTCCATAACAATAAGTTTAGGAAACTCACACTATGGTCATGTAAAGTTACATGACATGGTAGAAGTAATATAAAGAAAGTTTATTACCTAAAAGATATTTGATGGTAGAGAAAAGTGGTGGTGTTTGAGAATTTTGGGGGTATGTAGAAAGGAATTTGAGAGAGTATTTGGAGAAAGTTTTGAGAGAAGAATTTTGGAGAGTTTTGGTAGTAAATTTGTGGGTAGATGAAGTGTGAAAGAAATGAAAGAGGAGGGGGGTATTTATAGGAAAAGTTGGAGAGAAATTATAGTTAATTAAATAAATGAAAAAGACAAGAAAATTGATGGCATGAAAGAAAGAGTAATTAAAAATTAATTTTAGAAGAAAAGTGTAAGAGAAGTTTTGTTGGTCCTGAAAAGATAACCAAGAGGGGGGGGTGAATTGGTTATAAAAGTATCTTTTTCAAAGATTCAAACAAGAAATTCACACCTCTTGATTATATTATAAAATGGCTTTTGATTTCTTAAAAGATGAAATTAACGAGTTAAAACTTTTTAACAGCACAGTAGATCAAACAAAGTAATCAAGCTCACAAAAAATGATTTTAAGTTTAAAAAGTTTCTCTTTGGAATCTTCTGAAACACCTCTGACTAACCTCTGACTCAAGACAATAACTACACTACTCTTGCTTACCTTGACTCAAGAACTCATGCAGCAAATGAAATTAAATTTGCACGAAAATAAAAGAGATGAGAGAAGAGATTGCAAATTCGATATATAGAGGTTCCGCCTTAAGCGTCAATCCTCTCTTTCAGCTCCAAGCCAGGGTCACCGGTAATCCACACCGGTTTTGTTCCACTAATCCAATCAATGAAAATCGTTACAAGAAGTTCACAATTCACTCAGCTTGATTCTCTCAAACAATCAAACTACTGAGCCTACTTGCAACTCACAATCACTCAAACAATAAGTAATTCAAAATCTGAGGAAAACAATAACAATCCTCGACAGTGTTGCAACGAAGAAGATGAACAGTAACGAATACACAATTTCGCTCTTTTTAACTCTTTTTCTTTTTCGAGATGTTATCCTCTATGTATATTGTTGTATCTTCAGACTTGAAGCTCCTGGATTTTATTTGTTTCCTTCAACGTTCGAATTTGAATTTTCCAGATAAGCCTCAATTTCAAATTTTCGAGAAAGACGATATGATAAGCTCTGTTTCCATGTTTTTCGTTTGACAAAGTCCCTTCAAGTTTATCTTCATAATCTGCCTTGCTTTTGAAATTAGAACATCTGATAAACTTCCATAAGATTGTGATAACCTTAAATCACTATAATCATGCATAAAATTCTCAAACAAAAGAAATTCGAATCAATTTTCCGTTGAACTCGTCTGCCACTGTTCATGCTTCATCTTCTTTTATTACCGCTCATCAGATTTATTGATTCTAATCTGATCTTGGATAAGCTCTATACTTCCTCGCTTGTGTCTTATACTTCATTTATGTAATATATATTTCCTTCATTTTCTCTTATGCAATTCGTCCATAATATTCAGAATTAAAAAAAAAAATAAACTTGAATTGTCATGATTATATTTAAATCCGTAAAATGAAAACCCTGTGGATATTGAACCAACTTATGTGAAACAGATTGAATATATTTCCCAAATACATCCAATCATTGGAGCTAAGTCTTCAATGGATCGATTAAAATTTGTTTTTCTTCATAAAAGGTTATATCGCACCTTCTGACTTTGCTTCTGATATACCTTCTGCCAGGTTATATCGCACCTTCTGACTTTGCTTCTGATATATCTTCTGCCTTGGTTTAAGAACTTGTTTATAAGCAATGTACCTTCTGCCTAACTTTCTGAGTATCCTTCTGAGTTTTGTAAAGAATTAATTTCTAATCTTCTTGATAAATTTTCTGACAACACAACTCACAACAAATGTTATTTCACTCTTTTTGTTATCATCAAAATCCATAAATGAGAGAAAACCAACAAGTTTGGTAATATGTAGTATAGAATTTTTATGGGAAAAGAAAATTGTAAGAAATACGTATATAGGTTGTAAGAATAGATAGTAGAAAAAGTAGAGATAGATGAATAGTAGAAAAGTACTATGAATAGTAGACTAGACAATTAAAATATCGGTAGTAAAGAAAATACGCTTAAATAAGCTATATCTGATATTTTTAGTTAACAAAAAATTCTAAAACAGATTTTTTTGAAATCCTTATATTTTCAAGAGTCTAATGGTATTGTCGGAATATGTTCACTATCCGATGCACCGAGGCATAGTTTTTGAAAACTGATCCCGTTCAGATCCGAAAGACACTAGAAAATTGCGAATCTGATATTTTTAAGCTTTTCTATATTATTACGAACCATTTTCCACAATTATCTTAATTTCGTTGTCTAGGGTTTAAGAACACAGGATTGTCAGATCTAGATTCATCAGATTAATCATAGAATTAGGTTAACTTTAGGGTTCCCATTTGACTTTCGATTTGACTTCTGGTTCTTTAGGGTTTACTATATTACCAAAAAATCTAGGGGCTTACAGTATGCAACCTCATCAACAATTCTTGGCTATAGTAATCAAGAACAAATCTCCATTGCAACAACTTGTTAGTATTTCTCTTTTGATGTTTTGATGATAACAAAAAGATTAAGTATTCAGAAGGAAACTCAGAAAGTGAAAAGGCTGAGGGACAAGACAAACTACTCAGAAGGTAAACTGGGAACAAGAACAGGATTCGCACAAAAAGATCACAGTTCGAATCTTTCAAAATTATTTTATTATTTTGAAGACCCAGCTCCAAAGTTGAGTGTATTTGGGTAATACATTCAAATGTTCCACAAAGTTGGTTATTATATCCAAGGGGATTCGAATTTTTTTTAATCAACGTATAAAAAGAGCTCATAACAGAAAAATTAAATTAATTAAAGATCGGATTGTGACTGATATTTATGGCCTGGGTTTATATTCAATGATATTACAGAATTTGTTTCGTTTTATTATCAAGTTTGACAGTCAGATCAAGAAGGAAAGATTCTATCCTATTCTATTGGGATTTAGAAGATATTCCACGAAGAAGTCTATCTTCAAGATGGTCAAACAACAATATGGATAAACATCATCGTTATCAACAGCAAGATAAGATTTAGATAATCACAGAAGTATATCAAGCACAAAATCAGGAACTACTGGAGATTTTCATCTATCCAATTGTTTTGAATTCGAATTCACTAACCGTTTTCAATCGAAGAAGAAGGAGAATTTTTAAATTTAAATATCTCGAAGACATGAAGACAGTAAGAGTGAAAAAGACGAGAATAATCAAAAGCCATTGTGAATCTCTTACAAAATTACTGTCATTCGAAATTTTCCTTGAGCTGAAATTTTAGAAACATTTATTCTATTGTTTCAAAGCATTGTATATCTTGAATGAGATTTGTGTAGAAGTGAGAGTTACATTTAGTCTCTGTAGATCAGTAAATAGCTTGAGTGAAGCTAGATAGGCTGAGCAGAGTGTTTGAAGTTCTTTGTTGAAGAACAAGCTTGTATTCTCATTTCTTTTGGATATAGTGGAACATACCGGTGTGGAATACCGGATCCCCGGCTTGGAGCTGGAAGAGAGGATTGACGCTTGAGGCGGAACCTCTATAAATCGATCTTGCAATCTCTTTTCTACTTTATCTTTTTAATTTCGTGCATATTTCTTGCTGCATTATAAACTCAGAAGATCAGTCAGAGAGTAACTGGGAGCAAAATAAATTTTTTTTAACATATTTTTTTTATTATTTGCGAACATTGATCTTGTCTGATATTATTCGAAATTTATCAATATATTTAAAACAGAGTTTTAGAAGCCATTAAATTTGAGTAACTAAGTAGAGTGAATTTGGTTGAAATTTTAAAAAGGTTAAATTTTATTAAATAACCAATTCACCCCCCTCTTGGTTATTCTTTCGGGACCAACAATTGGTATCAGAGCAGTTCTCTTTTGATTAATTGAGTGATCTTTGAAAATGGTTGATAACAACATTGCAATGATTAAGGCTCCTTTCTTTGATGGCACGAATTTTGCATATTGGAAAATGCGGATGTCCACATATATTAAAGCTAACGACTTTGACTCTTGGCAGGTTATCTCACATGGTGATCATACTGTAACGATTTCTGATGATGAAGTGTTGACTCTACCAGAGAAGAGGCTGATTGAGACCAATTCCAAGGCTAAGAATCTCTTACTCATGACTATTGCATCATCTGAATTTTATGTGATATCATGTTGTGAAACTGCAAAAGAAATATGGGACACTTTATGCATGACATATGAAGGAACTGAAACTATAAAAGATACTAAGATTAATGCATTACTTCAGAAATATGAGCTTTTTAAGTTCAAATCTAATGAGAAAATAAAGGATGCATTTGATAGATTCACTGCCATATCTAATGAACTGACATCACTTGGTAAGAAAATCCCTGAACCAGATTTGGTGAGGGAAATACTCAGAATTCTTCCTAGAACGTGGGATGCGAAAAAGACCGCTATTGAGGAGGCTCAAGACTTGAAGAGATTGACTCTTAGTCAGCTGAAAGAAAACTCATGGCGTATGAATCTCACTTAGACACCACAGAAGAAGCTGAAACAAGCAAGAAGGCCATAGCTTTCAAAGCTAAGAAAGTCAGTGAAGCAGAAACCGAAGATGATGATGACAGTGATGATGAAAACATTACTTTGCTGGCACGAAGGCTCAATAAAATGCTCAGGAATAAAAGGGTAAAAAGTTCAAATTTACTAAGAAAAACTTACAAAGATGATGCAGGTGAACTATATAGAGAAAAAGAACAAAGAAAAGAGAAGAAGGAAATCATTTGCTATGAATGTAAGAAGCCAGGACATATAAAGTATGAATGTCCATCTCTCATTGAAAAAATGAAGAGGTTCAAAAAGAAGAATAAAGCGATGATGGCAACCTGGAGCGACTTGGATGAGTCAGAAGCTGACTCAGAAGCTGCAAGTGAAGATGAAGAAGAAGCCAACTTGTGTTTAATGGCAGCATCCGAGGTAAACTCTGAATCTGATGCTGATATAACGGATAGTGAGATGTAGGTAGAAAAAAGGCTCTCAAAAAGGCTAATGTCAGAATATCTAAGTTAGACATTGAAAATAAGGCTTTAAAAAATGAGAAAGATGTCTTGAAACAAACAAACAAATTGATTATTGATGAAAATGATATTCTGAAAATTGATAATGAAAAATTGCATGAAAATTCTGGTAATCTAAGAAAAGAAAATGGTGTTTTGAAGGATGAAATTAAAGATCTAAAAGTAAGATTTGAAGATCTGTCAAAAACCATTACAAGCACCTTCAATAAGTTTGATGAGAGTGATAAAAAATTAAATATGCTACTTTCTAGTCAAAGAATTGGAAACAATAAATATGGACTTGGATATGAAATTGGAAGTAGTTCTAACCATATGAAAAAGACTGTATTTGTGAAAGCAAAGGAAGTTGCATGTAATCAACAACCTGTTATCAGAAGGGAAACAATGAATAGACCCATAAACAATAATAACAGAAGGTACCTCAGAGTGTGCCCTGAACAAAGATATCAAGTCAGAGGCAACCTCAGAAGGTCCAGTCAGCGATACACTCCAAGGTATCCTAGACAAAATAGATGGAACCAGGTAAATGCAAGATATAATTAAGACCTACCTATACTTGTTTCTTCTGCAATAAAGTAGGACACATTGAAAAGTATTGCTTTTATAAAAAGAACAAGCTCAATTCGAATCAAGTAAATAATAAGGAGAAAATGAGCTTATCTTATCAAGGACCCAAGCTTGTCTGGGTTCCTAAAAGGGTTTGATAGCCTTTTATGATTAATTGCAGGAACAAGGAGCAAAAATAAAAGGAACTTGGTACCTAGACAGTGGGTGCTCAAGTCATATGACAGGTGATGTTTCCTTGTTTACAAATTTAGTATGGAAAGAAAATGGTTATGTAAGATTTGGAGATAATAATAGAGGTAAGATTATAGCCACAGGTATGATTGGTTATCCACCACATGCTATAGAAAATGTTTCACTTGTAAAAGGACTAAAACATAATTTGCTAAGCATAAGTCAATTATGTGACAAGGATATAAAATGATTTTTGAGAAAAGTAAATGCTATGCATATGATGATAAAGGTATTAAAATGTTTGAAGGATTTAGAAAGAAAAATATTTATCTAATTAAACCATCTGATATGGATATTGAGTGTTGTTTTCTTTCTATATCTGATAATGTGCATTTATGGCATAAAAGACTTGGACATGTAAATTTTTATCAACTCGAAAAGTTATCCAAAAAGAATCTTGTTGCTGGATTACCAAAAATGATTTTTAAACAAGATATTAAATGTGATACATGTCTTAAAAATAAAATGGTATCAGCTCCTCATAAAAGTAAAAATGTAATATCTACCAAAAGACCTTTAGAATTGTTACATATGGATCTCTTTGGTCCAACAAGAGTTTCAAGTATTGGAGGAAGCAAATATGGACTTGTTATAGTTGATGACTTCTCAAGATATACTTGGGTACTGTTTTTGAAAAGTAAGACCGATACTTTTGATGCCTTTCAAATTTTTGCAAAACAAATTCAAAATGAAAAAGGTTTTTCAATTATATCTATAAGATCAGATCATGGTACAGAATTTGATAATGCTCAATTTATTTCCTTTTGTGATGAATTTGGTATAAGTCATAATTTCTCTGCTCCTTACACACCACAACAAAATGGTGTTGTTGAAAGAAAAAATAGAATAATACAAGAAATGACACGTTCAATGCTTAATGAAAGCGGTGTTGCAAAGAATTTATGGGCTGAAGCTGCTGCAACAGCATGTTATATCATAAATAGAGTTTATATTAGACCTTTCACATCAAAAACAGCATATGAAATTTTTCGAGGAAGAAAACCAAATGTTTCTTATTTTCATGTGTTTGGTGCAAATGCTTTGTGAAAAAGAACATTCATAATCTTGGTAAATTTGATGAACGTTCCGATGAAGCAATATTTTTAGGATATTCATTGAATAGTAAAGCATATCGGATTTTCAATAAAACATCCAAAGTTATTGAAGAATCAATAAATGTGCGTTTTGTTGAAGAAATTAAAAATGATTGTGATGATGATAATACAACTGTGTTTTTGAAAAATGCTACTAATGATGCTACTATATCAGAATCACCAAAGAAAAATCACTAAAGAAACAACGATACCTGATTACTCAGAAGCTAGATCAGAAGGTCAAACAGAAGGTAATACAGATGCTAGTGCTAATACACCAGATAACTCGAATGCTTGGAGATATAAAACGGCACATCCACCTGAATTAATAATTGGTAAAATAGATACTGGTGTTAGAACTAGATCAAAACTAAAAGATTTGAAAGTCACTTTGCTTTATTATCAGAAATTGAACCAAATTGTGTTGAATCTGCTTTGATTGATGATAATTGGATAAATGCCATGCAAGATGAATTAAATCAATTTCAAAGAAATAATGTATGGATTTAGTGCCTAGACCTTTAAATAAATCTGTTATAGGTACTAAATGGGTATTTAAAAATAAATTAGATGAAAATGGCAAAATAGTAAGAAACAAAGCTAGACTTGTAGCAAAAGGTTATTCTCAAGAAGAAGGAATAGATTATGATGAAACTTATGCACCTGTTGCTAGGTTAGAAGCCATACGTTTGCTACTTGCTTATGCATGTTTTAAGAATTTTAATTTATTCCAAATGGATGTAAAGAGTGCATTTTTAAATGGTTATATTAAAGAGGAAGTGTATGTTGAGCAACCACCAGGATTTGAAGATCCTTTCAAGCCTGAATATGTATATAAATTAAGAAAAGCTTTATATGGACTCAAACAAGCCCCAAGGGCATGGTATGAGAGACTTAGTGATTTTCTCATCACAGTGGATTTCAAAGAGGTAATGTTGATACAACCTTATTTTTGAAACATTATAATGAAGATATATTGATTGTACAAATTTATGTTGATGATATAATTTTTGGATCTACTAATGAGAAATATTGTCAAGATTTTGCAAAGCTTATGCAGGCTGAATTTGAAATGTCTATGATGGGAGAATTGAATTTCTTCTTGGGTCTACAAATCAAACAAACTAAAGAAGGAATCTTTCTTCATCAAGAGAAATATACAAGGCAAATTCTGAAAAAGTTTGGTTATGAAAACAACAAACAAGTGACTACACCAATGAGTACTTCAATCAGGTTAGATGCTGACTCAGAAGGTAAGAAAATCAATGAAAAACTTTATAGAAGCCTTATTGGATCTTTGTTATATCTTACTGCTTCAAGGCCAGATATTTTGCTTGCTGTGTGTATATGTGCTAGATTCCAAAGTAATCCAACTGAAAATCATCTAAAAGCTGTTAAAAGGATATTCAAATATATTGCATGTACTGCAAAATTAGGATTTGGTATCCAAAGAATCAAAATTTTGAATTGATTGGTTTTTCTGATGCTGATTATGCTGGTTGTAAAATAGATAGAAAAAGTACATCTGGAACTTGCCAATTTTTAGGAGATAAATTGATTTCATGGTCTTCAAAGAAACAAAACTCAGTTGCTTTATCTACAGCAGAAGCTGAATACGTATCTCTTGGAAATTGTTGTGCTCAAGTTCTTTGGATTAAACAACAAATGCAAGACTATGGTGTTGAAAATAAATTTATTTCGATTAAATGTGATAATACAAGTGCAATTAATTTGACAAAGAATCCAGTTCATCATTCACGATCAAAACACATTGAAATTAGACATCATTTTATACGAGATCATGTAGTTAATGGAAATGTGTGTATTGATTTTGTTCCAACTGAAAATCAACTTGCAGATATATTTACTAAACCCCTTGATAAAACCAGATTTGAATTTTTGAGAAATGAGATTGGAATGTGCTATCCTTTTTAATATTTTTATTCATATGTTTTTCTCTTAAAAATATATATATAATAAGAATAGTAAATAAATTAATAAATTCTGTGTTTGCGATTTTGAATTCAAATGATTATGGAAAACGTGCAAGACAAGTGAATCATTAATCACGTCTCCATTTTCCCACGCATTTCAAACGGCCAAGGACGTGACTCTTCCATTTCCCTGTGCTGCTGCTATTCGTCATCCAACGTTCCTTCTTTTTCTAAACAAACTTCAAAATTCTCTCTCATTTCGCGCTCTCCTTTGCTCTTCCAAACCCTAACATGGCACCACGAAAATCATCAAGACTAGCCTCAAAAGGTCCTAAAGGGAAAGTTGTTAAAGGAACGATAGAGATTCGTGATGAATCTTCTGATTCAACACGAACACTCTCTGAACTTCAAGAAGGTAGAGAGAGAAGAACGAAAAAGAAAAATGAATCTGTCGAAGTTGAACAAACAACCCCTGAGACAGAGCAAGAAAAGGAAAAAGATTCGTCTTCTTATGAATCTTTAGATGTTACTACCCCAGAATCTGAAGGAAAGACTAAGGAGGGTTCAAACCCTAAACCAGACGGTGACTCAGACGGTGATCAGAAAGTTCTAAGGAAGAAATATCTAAGTCACCAAAAGAAAGAGTTCGAAAAAGAGGAAACTGTCTTCAAGATCCCCAAAGAAAATGTCAGAAGCAAAAAAGAAGAAGACAGGAAGTTCTTCTAAGAAAAGGTATGGGAATATCAAGATTCTTGATAATTCGTTCATAGATTTTTCTTTCTTTAAGAAAAATGGGTTCTATTGGAACCATTGGCTCGATAATATAGGATGTAAATCTGTGTAATTTGTCTAGTGAAGTTGCTGGAGAAGTTATCAAGGAATTTTATGATAACTTGACATTGTTGGATGGACTGAAGTTGAAGTCTGAAATAGCTGGGCAAAAAGTTAAGATAACTAGGAAAGATCTTATTTCATGTTTTGATATGAAAGATGAGAAAGATGATGACTTCTTTGTATCCATTAAGAAAAATGATCTGTTTCGTGCAATAAATGATGGAGTGGGAACATATTCTGAAAAAGATGTGTTTAATACTGAGTTTAGTTGTTGATAAGGCTGCTACACAAGATAGTTGTAGACTGTTTGCTTCCAAAGAATGGTAGTTCTACTACGATTAATAAAACCGAAGCTATTGTCATTCTGGCAATAAAAAGAAATTTAAAGCTTGATCTACCATCTTTGATTCTGAAGCATCTTGGAAAACTAAGTTTAATATGCCTTATGGAAGCATGTTGATGAAGTTGCTGAGGTTTAAGAAAGTAAAGCTGCCAGAAATGCTAAGTTTCCTCAAATCTGAAAAGAATTGGGGAAATTGTGCTTATGAGAATGAATATGTTAAGACAAATTCTGGTTTGCTAAGGATGGAGCTTGGTATGTTCATCCTAAGTTCAGCAAAAGAATTTTTGATTGGGAGAAAATTAAGTCTGCAGTTGAGGGGGAGCACTTACTAAGAGCAGACAGTGGCTCAGAAGGTGATACCAAAAGAAGGATAAAAAAACCTCCAATGCGAAGAGCAGGAAAAGAGGTTATGAAGGAAAAGAAAAGGAAGAAACCTGCAATCATGACTGGAGGGAAGTTTGAAATTAAGGAAGGAGAAGGAAAACATCTGGACACTGACTCAGATAGTGACTCAGAGGGCATCTCTGTTAAGGGTCCAGGAGAAACATCAAAATCAAGTTTTAAGAAAGCTATTCTTGATCTGATGGAGAAAAGATTTACAGAAATGAAGGCTGAAGTAGAACACATGTTCGAGGACATGTTTACAGATCCTACTCATGGCTCTGTTTCATCTCCACCTCCGCAACATGATTCTGTCCTTCTCCACCAGTTTTTGAAGCTGACATGGATGTTGATCCTCCTGAGAAGTCTGAAGCTTCACATCCTGACAAGGAAGTTTCACCACCTCCACCGACAGTGGAACCAGATGTTCAATCCTTTCAGTTGATTCCTTCTCTCAACCCTCTTCAACATCCGAACCACAACAACTCCTCAAATCATTCTTTCTGATGTTCTGATAGAGTATCTGCAATCATTCAATCCGCATTTAATTCTCCTCCACCTCCTGAAAGCTCAACTCTTCCTATCGTTAATATTCTGGACGGAAGAAGACCACAGCTAGGAAGTCAGTCAAGCCCAAAAAGAAGCGCTAATTTTCTTTTCTGTTTTTTTAGTCTGTTATTTTTTTTAAGAACTCAGTTGTTATGATCCTTTTAATTCAATGCATTTCTTTCAGACTATTTGCTATTCTCTTTTATGGTATTTATTCTACTTGCTGATAACAAAAAGGGGGAGAAGATATTAAAACAAAGATAATCATGCAAAATAATGATTAATGAATGCGATGCAAGTTTTGTGCAGGTTATATAAGGTTAATGTTAAGTACAAGTTATAACTCGTATTTTAATCATGGATTATGCAGATTATGCAAATGAATGGAGTTATCTTGAAAAAAAATTTTTTGTTTTAATAGATGGGTTTTGTTATCATCAAAAAGGGGGAGAATGTTAGTATTTCTCTTTTGATGTTTTGATGATAACAAAAAGATTAAGTATTCAGAAGGAAACTCAGAAAGTGAAAAGGCTGAGGGACAAGACAAACTACTCAAAAGGTAACTCAGAAGGTAAACTGGGAACAAGAACAGGATTCGCACAAAAAGATCACAGTTCGAATCTTTCAAAATTATTTTATTATTTTGAAGACCTAGCTCCAAAGTTGAGTGTATTTGGGTAATACATTCAAATGTTCCACAAAGTTGGTTATTATATCCAAGGGGATTCGAATTTTTTTTAATCAACGTATAAAAAGAGCTCATGACAGAAAAATTAAATTAATTAAAGATCAGATTATGACTGATATTTATGGCTTGGGTTTATATTCAATGATATTACAGAATTCGTTTCGTTTTATTATCAAGTTTGACAGTCAGATCAAGAAGGAAAGATTCTATCCTATTCTATTGGGATTTAGAAGATATTCCACGAAGAAGTCTATCTTCAAGATGGTCAAACAACAATATGGATAAACATCATCGTTTCAACAGCAAGATAGATTTGGATAATCACAGAAGTATATCAAGCACAAAATCAGGAACTACTGGAGATTTTCATCTATCCAATTGTTTTGAATTCGAATTCACTAACCGTTTTCAACCGAAGAAGAAGGAGAATTTTTAAATTTAAATATCTCGAAGACATGAAGACAGTAAGAGTGAAAAAGATGAGAATAATCAAAAGCCATTGTGAATCTCTTACAAAATTACTGTCATTCGAAATTTTCCTTGAGCTGAAATTTTAGAAACATTTATTCTTTTGTTTCAAAGCATTGTATATCTTGAATGAGATTTGTGTAGAAGTGAGAGTTACATTTAGTCTCTGTAGATCAGTAAATAGCTTGAGTGAAGCTAGATAGGCTGAGCAGTGTTTGAAGTTCTTTGTTGAAGAACAAGCTTGTATTCTCATTTCTTTTGGATATAGTAGAACATACCGGTGTGGAATACCGGATCCCCGGCTTGGAGCTGGAAGAGAGGATTGACGCTTGAGGCGGAACCTCTATAAATCGATCTTGCAATCTCTTTTCTACTTTATCTTTTTAATTTCGTGCATATTTCTTGCTGCATTATAAACTCAGAAGATCAGTCAGAGAGTAACTAGGAGCAAAATAAATTTTTTTTTAACATATTTTTTTTATTATTTGCGAACATTGATCTTGTCTGATATTATTCGAAATTTATCAATATATTTAAAACAGAGTTTTAGAAGCCATTAAATTTGAGTAACTAAGTAGAGTGAATTTGGTTGAAATTTTAAAAAGGTTAAATTTTATTAAATAACCAATTCACCCCCCTCTTGGTTATTCTTTCGGGACTAACACAACTCATGCATCACAACCCATGTAGTTACATCCCACTCTCCATTTCTCCTTCTATTAGCCAATACATTCTTCCACTAATGTAAAGCATAGCCCTTAAATTCAATGGCAGCAAGCTTAACTCGCTGGATATCATCACAATCATGATAGTCAAAGAGTTTTTCAATTTGATCTTCCCAATCAAATTAATCATCCGCTCCATCGGTACCATCAAAAGATGGTACTTTCAGTTTTATGGTCTCTAAACTGCGTAATTCTCTATGTGACGCCCCAAAGGTATCCTAAACTAAACAGTCCAATGCATGCTAATCGAGACTTAAGAATTACTACCACCATCATTCAAAAGTCTTATGTTAGAATGCAAGGCGTTCCCTTGCGATAATAGAATACATATGCAGTTGGAGACAGATAGTTTAATATGATAGGACAAGCATAAAAACATAAATCACAGATTTCTCAAGATTAGTTACAAAATACTAAAGGGCCTTCCCCTGCTAAACAAAAGTATAGGTAATATCTTTTACGTAAAACCTAACCATTTAAGGTTTACTATGATAGACTATATAGAACTAATCATAAACATCTAATGGGAAACACTTCTAACATCGCACTATCTGATTTGGCCAAGTCTGGGGACGCAGCCATATGTATGGAAACTGCATTAAGAAGAAACTATGGGGGTATAAGCTACGCTAGCTTAGTGAGTTTCACTTCCCAAATTAAATACTTCAATAAACAATATGTCAAGCAAGTTATATTAACAATCATATGAAATACACAAACATGTGAGCATAAAATAAATAAGACTTTCTAGGAGTCTTATGTTGAATGGATTTACATCCTTCATTCGGGGTTAGGTGTTTTAGGTCCATACGACCATAGATTTCAATTTTTTCTCATTTACATTATGGTTGATTCAGGTGCCCACCCACTCACAATTTTGTAGTTGATACAAGTGCCTACAGCACTTCCATTTTATTTTAGGCCATTATGCCAACATTCGAGTTTTCAGGCCCCTCGTTGCCCAGCACAATCATATGCATGTAATTTAAAGATAGTAAACTCACTCGGCCATAGACACCGGTCTCTAATGGTAGCGATCCAAAAACAAGTATTTTCTCCCGACTCAAAATAACATAAATGAAAGAAATACCCAAATGAGTATTTCATACCATAACTAATTCCAACTTATTACATAAAACTCTTAAGTTCATAATTTTCATGGTAGGTGGAAACCCAACTTAAAATGGCCATTCGGAATTTCACAAATAAGCTATCGATTTCTATCTACTTTGAAAGATCTATCTATTTATGATGTTATTCTTAAGTTTTGAAAATGTTTAGGTCTCAGAATGCTCAGATCAGATCTGATCAGTAACTAGAACTTGCATTTCCGAATTTGTTTTGTGAAATTTGCATTATTTCCACCAAGTATAATATATGTGCATGCATTATTTACAAGCTATTATCATGAATGATATGATATGAGATATCTACATGTGAATCCTTAATGATTTTTTATTAAAAAGAATTTTTAGAAAACTTCTACTTTGCAACAATTTGAAGAACACTTGGTTGGAAAAACTAGCTTTATTTCTTTGAAAATCCTCCATATTTTTACTAGGATAAAGCCTTGATGGCCTATATACCTAATACCTCCAATATCTTAAAAAAATTCTCCATGGAAAATAGATGTTTAAATGTGGGTTTTGCCTAGTGATGAATTTTACACAATTTTAGGAAATGAAAATATTGTTTGATCTAAGTTTGAAAACCCTTCCTTTGTTTTAGATTTATACTTTGATGAAACACATCTATTCTTAGAAAAATCATGTCTTTATTACATCTATTCCCTAAGGCTTCTATTTTTCTATTAAAATCCTCATTTTGATATTTGGAAATAGGTGTTTCAATGGTAATCATTTTTAGATCCGAATTTTAGGAAATTGCTTTTGAGATTATTTCTTGTGAAAAACTCATTTAATCTTCCTAAAGTTAAGTCCTAACCAAACCTATTCCCTAAGGCTTCTATTTCTTTAATAAAACTCTTGTTTAAGGGTTGGAAAATAAGTGTTTTCTTGGTATTTCACTCTAGTTACGAATTTCAAAGTTTTTGTTGGTGTTGAAACATAAACTAACTTAACTTTGTAACCATTTTCTTGTTTTGAAAATTTCTCTTAGTAAAACTAAGCTCATCTTATAAAAATCACTCCTTTATGATACGTATCACCTAAGTCTTTCATTTTACATGTAAGATCTTGATTTTGAAGTTGGAAAATAGGTTTTCCAAATGGTTCTTTCTCAAGATCCAAATTTTAAAAATCACTTTTTAGATAGAAACAAAATGGACCTTGAGTTTTGGAAACACCTTCATCAAGACTATCATATTACAAATCCTTTATGTATGTAAAACAAGTAACTATGGCATTTAAAGTACTCTAGACAAATAGATCTACTATACAACTCACGTTATGGAGGTAGATGAAACATGAACAATAGGTAGATGAGAGTAATAGTGAAAATATATGCATAAATTTTCCATAAGAACAATATGTAACAATAATGTAGCAAAATACTAGTATATCAACTTTAATAACAAGATCTACACATTGTGATGGCAAGGATATCATGTTTTAGTGTTTCCACATCCCTAGCATAAAGCTCATAGGGATTTTTGGTGGAACCACACGTGCATGATTTTGCCATTACATGTTTTTATAGTGGTAAGGTCAAGATCTATAACCTATTTAGTATTTGGAGAAAGAAACTTGAAGAAAAAAAAAATTTGTGTGTGTGTGTGTAGGCAAGGATATAGGGAGAGAGGAGAGAAAAACTTTTCAAAAGTTTGTTTTGTGAGAAATGAAGAAAAGTGAAAAGGTGAAAAGTAAAAGAGAGTTTATATAGGAAATAGATTAGGGTTTCGTGTGATTAAATTATTGAAGAAAAATTAAGCAAATGAGAGAGTGAGCAAGGGAGGAGGGGCACCAGTTTTGTGAGAAGAGAGAAAGAGAGTTGTTTTGATTTAATTTGTGTAATAAAATTCAAATTTAATAAGTAAGGCACTGCTTCGTAATATGTCTTGGTTCCTTACAGATCAGGCAGATGGCGGTGGTTTTCTTTGGACATCTCTGGACTTTGTGGTTCGGACTTCCGCAGTAGTAACACTTATGTTGTAGCTTGGGACATTGTCTTGGTTAATGTCCCCCTTTACATTTCCAACATTGGATATCTGGTGTCTTTTTATCTTTCTTTCTCCTAAGGTTGACCGATGGTTCAAACTTATTGATTTTGAGGCTTAAGCTAGGTCTACTTATAGGTTTTTCCTCAATTATCATGACATTCATTTCCATCCTTCTCCTTTTCTTAGCACCTTCCACAATTCATGCTCTTTCTACTAATTCTCGAAAACCTTTGATGTCAAACTCCATCAACTTGATACGAAGGTCTTCATCTAATCCTCCTAAGAATACTTGTCTCTTGAGTTCCTTGCTATTCTTATATAATTCAGGGGCATATTGCAAACAACCTACTAAACTATGTTTCATATTGATCAAGGCTACGGCCTCCTTGAGAGATGCTATAAACCCCGGTATTCTCAGTAGTTAAGAAACCCCGGGAATTGAAAGCGAAACCCTAATCCGGTCCAGTTTGAGTCTAGTGAGAGGAGCTTAGGAACCCTAAATTCGGCTTTCCTTAGGTTTCATAATAAAAGAAGTTTTATAAAGTAAATGAATTTGAATTATCCTTCTAAAGTATATTTTAGACCTTTGAAGTTTTAAATTCGGGAATTTTTCAATTCCGGGCCTTTCCGAGCTTAATTACCGAAAAGCGTGCTCCGGACCACGGATTTAGAAAAATGTTCCGGAATATTCATTAGAACCTTTTTTTATAAGGATTCCAAAAATATCAATTTTATAATTTTCCGGGCTATAAAAATTACAGTTATAGCTTTTCCCGTGTTTTCGTTACAACCGGTAAAATAGATATCTTGTCTACTATTCACAAGTACAACCTACACTACACACTACTCATACCTTATTCTTACATCCTTACAACTACTCATTTCAATTTTCTTTTCCAATGAATTTTGTCTCTTAATTAATTATTACATTTATTACATTTTAATTAACTAAATTACAAAAAATCAAATTTCACACACACACACCCCCCCACCCCCCACCCCAGATGGCCAGCGCCCCTATCCCCTTTCCCTCTCTCTTTTGTTTTGTTTTTGATATTTTCATTCAATTATAAACCCTAATCTATTCATATATAACATATTTTTCTCTCTCTCTCTTCATTTTCACTTGTTTCATTTTTTTCAAAAGAGAAAAAAACTCTCTCTTTCTCCTCCCTTGTGCCATGAGCTTCCCCCCTCCCCCACTCTCACATTTTCAACTTGTTTTCTCCTCTTTTCTACTCCAAGACTCCATTGGTAGGTTGATTTTAAGGCTTGTTCATCCCAATCTTGTAATGGCAAGATCATTCTTGTGTGTTTTCCACCATTAATCCCAATGAGCATGAGCAAGGGACATGAAAACACTACTACAAGAATCTCAAGCCATCACAAGAAGTGGATCTAGTATTTGAAAGAGTTTTGTTTGAAATATCATCTTGTTCATGCATGTAAAGTAGAGATCTTGTATAATATTGATGTTCATGCCATGAGATTTATGATTCATGCATTATATTTAGTAGATCTAATGTTTAGACATCCACATCTTCATTTACATGTATGATCATAGAGTTATTTTGATTTCCATGCATTGATGATCATAAAAAATGTAGTCTTGTATATGTATAGATATGTTAGATAGTAGATCTTCATATAGGAGGCAAGAACATTGAAAAATGAAAGGTTATGTCAAATATGAATGGTTGGAAATTCGGATGAAATTAGAACCCTACTTTAAAACCACCAAAACCACTTTAAACTCATATTTCACATGGAAAATGAAGGTTATGTGTAATAGGTATCTTGAAGGAATGATTTTCATAAGCTTAGATGAGTTTAGGCATGATACAAATGTAAAACAAGTAGTAAAGTTAGAATGAAAAATATTGATTTATGGATGTATAGTCAAATTCGTATTTTTGGGTGATGCCCACATAAACACTTAGTATCTAAGCTTAGATGGCATGTTTTATGCGCTAAATGAAGTCTTTAGATAATAGATATATTAAAGCCCCAATTTTTGAAGCATTAAACAAGTTTCCTCACAAGAAAAATGCAAGAAAATGGAAATTATAAAAATTCGGATTTTTCCAAGTAGCTCATTCAAAAACATATTTACTTAATGAAAAATGTAGATTTTTATACATGAATGAAGGTCATGACTAATATGGATGATGGGAACTCATTTTTAATTAGGTGATAAGTAAATTCTAAGGATAAAATCATAAAAACATTAGGGGATGTAAGGTTGGTAATAATGACTTTTTATAAGAAATCATTAAGGAATTTCCTAATAATTAGGAATTCATAAGAGTCCATCATTAAAGATCATCAAAACCATGCATATATAGAGTTCATTACATGGTATTCATGTTAGGAACTCATTCATATACCATTCATGCATGAATCATCAACTAGGAACATTTCTCATCAAAAGCAAAACAAATTTTCGGAATTGGAAGATTTACGGAACAGATCTGATCCTACTGTTCTGTGACCTTAATGTTTTCAAAACTTGAAATTAATATTAGAAATAGATAGATCTTTCGAAGTAGATAGAGATCGATATAAAATTTGCGAAATTCCTAGTTAAAATGACCAAGTTATGGCCGTTTTAAGTCGTAGCTTCCGCAAATAGCGAGAATTCCGAATCCATCTAGTCTAGATGCATAGTTTGGATTAGTTACATGATGAGAATCTCATTAGGATTATTCTTGCTTGGTAGGTGATCCCGAGCAAGACGACACCCTACCTCCCCACTATTACTACTAAAAAGACCGGCATCCAATGGCCGAGTGAGTTCTACTTCCACTCTCAATTAATGATTGCGATTGTAATGTAGTGACACTAGTGGTGTAGGCAAAGATAAAAATGGATATGTATGATGGGGTATATGGGAATTATATATTTGTCTGCTGTTGATGTGCAAAATGGAACTTAAGAAATATCGAAACCGGTTGTTAAGCTATTGACTGATTAGCTAGTATCTTATATTGAATGTGTGCGAATATTTGTTGGTCACCTAAAAGAATCGAACTAATGTATATTTGACCTCAAATATAATTGGATTCATTCATATCATGATGGGGATGGAGCATTAGCATTGGTTGGTTTTTCGTGATCTATAAAACGAATATGTTGGTTAATCGTGATCCATAAAACGAAATTGTTGGTTAATCGTGATCCATAAAACGACTTATTGTTCAGTTGACCGTGAGCATAAACGGCGTCGTACCGCAGGATTCGTTAATCTGCTAACCCGGGATGGAGTGCGCAAGTCCATCCACATATGATTTCCGTTTGGTCATATGTTTGTTGAACTCATTTGTTTGATGCATACACATGCTTGGATAATCACTTGTTTGAATGAATTGTACTTAATTGTGGTATGGAAGTTCTTACTCACTAAGCTAGTTAGCTTACGCCCCCATAGTTTTTACTTATTACAGCACGAGTTTATCTGGCTTAGATCGAGGCAAGCCACAGCTCAGGTACCGAAGATAGGAGTTTCCCATAGAAGTTTACTTCATTCTTTTTGTATAGACTTCCGTTGGAAACTAAAGGACTCTGGATGACTGTAATGGACTTGATATTATTTTGCGGGGAAATGCCCCTTAGATTTTGTAAAGTATAATTATGCGTTTTGGTTTATTATCTATGGCTAATGAATGCCACATTAAACTACTTAACTCCATTGGTTGAGTATTCTATTGTCTTAAAGGGACACTTTACATCTATACAAGACTCCCGAAGGGCTCGGATAGGGAATTCGAGAGTCTTATATAGTATGTGGCGGGCTGTTACGTTTAGGATACCCTATGGGGCGTGACAGACGCTTAAGAAACCTGTACTATATTGGACTCTCAAGCTTCCGGAGAAGAAGTGCTCCCTGCTTTTAGATTCCCACCATATCCTTGCATTGAATTTCAGCATAAAAGTACCATAAGTAAGCTGAAGGTATTGTGGTACTTCAAAAGCACTGAAAGATCACTTTACTTGTGCTAACCAATCCACGGCTTCATCCGGTTTCCCAAAAGCTCCATCAAAATATCGATTACATTTGATGAAATTTGGCAACATACTCTGATAAGGTTTTGGTGATAGCGGCTCAGCTGGTGTCGTTTCAATAGGTGGTGTTGGAACTTCTGATGCTACTTCTTGCGTTGGTACAGATGCTAGTATAGCATGAGCTTGTTCCACAAAATCCCTTATAAGGTTAGCAAGTTATTCGATGTTAGCTTGGTCCATTCTCGGTTGATTTGGTTGTTGAGTCCTTCCTGGTTCTCAGGTTCTATAGGGGGTATTTCTTGTTTACGTTGTGCACGAGTGCGCCTCCTCTTTGCTCTACAGGTTTTATTAATTTTTTAGTGAGATTCTTAAATTTTATTAAGTCCTAGACGTTTTTGGAAAAACGTTAAAGAAACAAGCTAATAGCGATCGAGCACGGAAATGCGGAAATATATATATAGAAATATTGAAAACTGACTGAAATCATAATAATGAAAAGGAAATTCATATCATTAAAACAAAAATATATGAAAACAGAAGGAAGACTTAAATTCTTCCTTTACAAAAGTTCAAAGAAATGATGCAAAACATGGTTACAATTTCAAATCATTACTTAGACAATGTTTATATCATTGTTAATCCTTTAACAAAAGCGTTACTTCTATCAATACTTTAAGGCTTTTACGAAAGGTTTAGCTTTCGTCCCTGCTTCGGATTGCTCTTTATAGGGTAGGAACATCTCCTTGACATTTTGAGCCTATTGATCCCTCGTCTTCATCATCAGGAGCTTCTTCTCTTCCTGTGTGGTGAGATTTGTGGTAGAATCTTTAGATGATGTTCCACATTCTTTCTTAGATGGGCCATCTCCTTTAGGGAATGGGATGGGGTCGTCCCATAGACCTTGCGACTTTAGATCCTCACGTATATAGAGGTACTACACTTTACACATGTAGCACGTTTCTTTGGCATCTCTGGGGTAATTCCTGGTCCTGAAGATGGGGCGTTTGCATACATAGCATTCTCTCATTATTATTGGGCAATTGTTGGCACTGTGTTTTCCCTTTGCGTAACCAGAACTGATAATACCATTCTTTTTAGGACAACCATGGATTTTGTGATCAGGGTTTCCACAAAAGTAACACTTGTTCTGTAGTCATGGGCATCTTTTGGGGAAATGTTCTCCCTTACACTTCCAGCATTTGACCATAGGAGTCACGGGATCTTTAAGAGGTTCGAGTTGTCTATGCCTCTTAGCCTCGAGTTCTGGATTAACCATGAAAGAAGGTGCTTCCGATACTGATGTTATTTCGAGTTTAGATCTTATAACCGGAGCAGGTGCAAGGGTCGTAAGTGCTTGTTGCATGTATGCTCTTATCATCTCTTCTAGACGTCTCATAGTGGTTAAGATTTCTTGAGTTAGATCTTGTGGCGAGGGTGCTCCTTGTTCTTGTTGTTCTTTGAGAGGGATGCTCGATCGTGGCATAATTTCCTCCAGTAGCTTCCTAGAACCAAATGAAGCGGTCTTATTAGATATTCTCTTTAATTCAGGTTCTACGCACATGTTATTTGTTTATAAAGAAGAGAGGAGTGTTGTAGATTTTTATCCGTTTGATTAAAGGTTTGATGTAAGCACTTGATATTATTTATCTAGGGGTCTTATCTATAAAAGAGATATTACACTTACCTTATTTTTAATTAGTCTCAGCTAGGAGTCGAATAGGGTTACTATGCATCGATGCTTATTAAAATTGCTAATGTAGGCTTACGTGATTCTATATCTCAATTCTTCATCTCCTTCATGTTTTCTCCACATCTTTCTGTTATTTTCTATGTCCAAGTCATTTCTACCTTCCTCAAACTTGGGTCAACATTCTAGGGTAAATCTTTGTATGTGATATTTCTGTTTCATTGATCATATCTTCCTAAATATCATCTGATTCTTGTATAAGTATTTCCTGCCTTCTTCTAAGATTCCTCAAGGTAGAGTTCTATTCTTAGACATAAGGATTCTTAGACATAAGATCAAATCCTATCACTCTAACCTTCTAGTATTCTTTTTCCTAATTCCCAAAACCTTGTTGCTCTGATACCAACTTAAATTGTCACGCCTTGAAGGGTACCCTAAACGTGGCAGTCCGTCGTACATAATACTAAAGCCTAGGAATGACTACCTTAGTCACCCGAAAGCTTCCATATCATGTACAAGGAATACATCACAACTAAGGGAACGCATCGGAGTAGCGCAATTCACATTGATAATAATTAAGTAACAAGGTAAGGAGAATACTTAACATAAAATATAAACATGGTATATTACAATTCTTAGGGGCATATCCATCTATTGTCTTCAAGCCAAAATAAATACACTTCTTAGAAATTTCCAAAACACTAGCATAGCATACATTATATATAAGGAACCTTACAAAATTACTTCATCTTATGTTCCCATTGCCTTCATAAAAGTTTAACATCCTTCCATGACTTCCTTAATGTCATGATCTTCGATTTAAGCCACGAATATACCCGTTTCAACAAAATCTATGGGGGGTATAAGCTTACAACTAGCTTAATGAGGTATTCCTTTTCATTCGCACCATGGTATCAAACAAGTTCATGTAAATTTTTACACATATGTTATGCATACAATGCAACAATCATGTGATTACACAAATATATATAGTTATCCGGAAACTATATATAGAACGGATCTACCCCTCGTATCAAAGGTTAGGGAATTGTTGATGAAGATCCTCGACCTTCTACTACTAGCTCCCAGGTCCCCACCCAAAGTGTTCGGTTGGCTCAACTCCGAATCTAGAGTCGCATTCCTCGAGCGATTTGGATTCTTTAGGAAGGAACATTGCCCATGACCCACCACGATAACAGCCAATCCAACTCTACACGTAGGAGTAGCAGCCTTCCGAAAGAGATGTGACTTGATGAATGCTATGCGTGAGTGTTTTGTTTTTCTTAAGCCAAACCTTATTAAGGTTTATTAGGGGGCGATCAATCAATTTGGTAAGCAATAAGTAATCATATAAGTAAGTAAACAAAACACTTAAACTAGCAATTTGAAGTTACGATATTCTTAATTCTCATTTCACACATAAGCGTAGAATCACATATATATACATATCCCCGAATTCCCGATACATATCCATTCCTATCTTTTCTTAGTATACTAATGCCATTACTTTACAAGCATAAGCATAAGCAAGGTAATGAAATTAAGAGGAATAACTCACTCGTCCATTTCGCAATCTTCTTAGTCGTAGCAATCCTCAGGAAGGGTAAACCCGTATCCTTCGTCACCTAGACAAAAGAAATACCTCGGATGAGTATTTCGTAGAAACTCTACTTAAACTTTCCAATTCTATTTCACTATGTTCGTCAAAATCGCATAGAATGAAATTCCAATTTAAAATGGTCATAATTTACTCATTTTAACTCGGAATTTTGCATATAATATACCATTTTCTACCTATTCGAAAAGATCTATCCATTTCTAAGGTTATTTTTGTCATATAAGGTCATTTGGGTTCTGAAACCTTAGGGTACAGATTTAAAACGAATATTTCTAGATTTTGTGAAATAATTTTCCAACTCAACTTCATTAAAAAATCCTTTGATAAAAAAATATAGATATATATATATATGATTGATAAATCACTTTAGTATATAGATAAGCTCACTTTATATGCAAAAATTCTAATGGTATTGTCTCAACAATTTATTTCATAAAACAATTCATTTTGAAGTGTTAAAACTTAACTTGACAAATTTCTTTTCAAGTATTCTGAAGAAACTTTATATTTTCCTAGGTTATTAAAATGAGTACATTCTTATTTTATTTTCCTCATTCCTTTTTCCAAAACAAGTAAATTTTTCCTTTAACTTTGGTTTTTTATAATTTCTACTTCTAGTGATAAAAGATCAACGTTATCAAAAGTCTATTAAGTTGTTAATAACCTATTTATAAATTTGTATTTAGAATGGTTTTAGAAAATTGGTCTTTTCTTTTTATATTTCTTGTTTAAAATATAAGTTCTTGTTTTCTAAAACTTGGTATTTATTTGAAAAGAATCCTTTTTATTAATAAAATCCTTTGTTTCTTATCTTATCACGTTTGTATTTTTTGAAAATAAGTTCCTTCTTTAGAAACTAGAAAATAATTATTTTCCTAAGTCGGTTTATAACTTTATGGGTTGATTTTATCTTAACTTTGAAAACTAGTTTGTTTCTTGGTTTTATTATAAAGTTGAAAAGAGTTTAATCTTAAATTTTTTATGAAAACTTTGAATACAACAAATTATTTTCCTAAGACTTAGGTTACCATATAATTAAAAGAAAGTGTTTATTTATCATATTTGCTTGGTAAAGCTATTTTCGTTATTTTGAGAAAACTTGTATTATTCAATTTCTATATTGTTGATAATAACTCCGTTATTTAATAACAAGCCACATAATAGAAAATTTGATTTCAAGTTCCTTTATTAAAGAAAAATTCTACTTTTAAATTTAGTTAAGATAATATCATTATCATTATGCATGTACATGAGCATGTAAAATGATAAAAATATGAGAAAGCAAATAATAATAAGCAAGATAATAAAAATATCAAGTATTGGGAACCTTAGCTTCATCAAGGTATCACGATCAAGTATTGGGAACCTTAGCTTCATCAAGGTATCACGATCAAGTATTGGGAGCTTTAGACTTCATCAAAGCATCCTGGGACTAAGAATAGACTAGTCCCAAAAGAATAAAAAAATAAAGAAAAGGTTGTTTTGACTTGATATTGACAAGTCTAAGACTAGAAAGACTTGTCTTAAAAGAGCATGAAATCAATAAATTGCAAAGCATGAAATTAAATAAATAACAAATGAGCTTATATGCTATAAAGATTATAAATAAATACATAAATATATTTAGTTAGATATGAATAAGAAATTAGCATAATAACAACAATAAAATCAACATATCTATGAACATAATAACAACATAATAAAAGTTGAATTTCATGTACAAGAACAAAACATGAACATATTGTTTCTTTTACTACTTATATGAGTTTCAAAACAACACTATAGTCATGTTAAGTTACATGACATGGGTAAATAAATGGTTGGAAGAAGTTTACCTAAAGTGTTTATGTGGTATGAAGATGGTAGATGAATGGGCTATTATGTGGGTAGTGATATATGGTAGATAGGTTGTATGAGGAAGGATTTTTGTGAAGAATTGGTTGAAGAGAGTTTTGGTAGAGAGAAATTTTGGAGAGAGGATTTGTGGAGAGATTTTGGGAGAGTTCTGGTAGTAAGATGAGTTGTGTGAAAGAATGAAGGAGGAATGAGGTATTTATAGAAATTTGGAGTAAAAATTAGATGTAATTAAATTAATTAAAAAAGAAAAATAAATGAGAGTGAAAAGAGAGAGGGGCTGGACGGCAAAGAGGGAGGGAGTGAGAGAAAATTGATTAAAAACTAATTTTATAAGAAAAGTGTAAGAGAAGTTTAATAATATGTGATGTATAATTTTTATGGGAAAAGAAAATTGTAAGAAATAGGTATGTAGGTGTAAGAATAGATAGTAAGAAAAATTAGAGATAGAGGAATAGTAATGAATAGTAGAAAAGTACTATGAATAGTAAACTAGACAAATAAAATACCGGTAGTAATAAAAATATGTGTATAAATGCCATATCTATAATTTTTAACTACCGAAAAATTCTAAAACTGATATTTTTGAAAACCTTATATTTTTACAAGTCTATTGGTATTAACAGAATATTTTTACCATCCAATGTACCGGGGTACGGTTTTTGAAAACTGATCCCGTTTGAATTCGAAGGACATTAGAATTTTGCGAATCTGATTTTTTAAACTTTCCTATATTATTACGAACTATTATCAACAGTTATTTCCATTTCGTTATTTAGGGTTTAAGAGCATGGGATTGTCGAATCTTAAACACTAGGATTTGTTGTAAGCTTTGTTGACTTTTAGGGTTCCGATTTAACTTCCGATTTTGTTGAGTTATTCATAAGATCATAAAAATTTTTTTGGAGTTTTACCCATATTATATTTTTAATTCGACGTCTATGGTTTATCTTATTTTATTTGTGATTATTTAATAGTTTTCAGTTCTCATGATCGTTTAACAGAGTCTAGGGTTATGGATTGACTTAGTATGACTTTTGGTGAAAATTAAAAATTAATTCACTGAAGGATTTAAGGTCTTAGTATTTTGTTGTCGAGCATTATTTGAATATATCGTCTTGATTTGCGTTTTAGGAGTTGGATAGGTGATTTGATCGGTGTACGGATATTGAATTGACCGATAATTGGATTTTCCATTTTGTTTTTAGGGTTCTCTTTTCCTCAAGATTAAGAATTATCATGTTTGACCTAATTTAGAATTTGATTTTAACTTGGGTCGATTTTCAGGGTTTTGGTTTCAGTGTTAGCCTTCTTAGATTATTTTCTAAGAATTATGAAAATTTCAGGGGTTTACACTAGACCTTCACCAATCACAGTGATTATCAAAATCATCTTCATAGTCTCCAACTTTACAACGATGTACCAGGTGACCACATGACCTCTTCCTCTTCTGTAGCCATCTACTACTCCACCACATGGAATTGGTATCCTAGGGTTAACCTCTAACTCCTCGATATGCTCTTGTTCTTGTGTTTCATGGATTTGGGGGTTTCCCCTAAAAATTCATTCTACATAACCTAGGGTTTCACTGTGTTGTTGCATCATATGTTGCATTCCCTGCATCACCTCCTTTATAAAGTCCATGAAGTCACGTATATTAACGGTGATTTTCTCCCCTAAGAGCATCATCATCTCCACTTTTTTATATAAGATTTTCTAGACATACTAAAGAAAAATCAAACTTGCAGTGAAATCATCATAATAACGAAACTTACCGAGCAAGGAATCCAATAACAAAGCCTTGAGTTGCAATCCACAACCCAAAGTTTTGATGCCAATATGATGCGGATTGGAGAATTTAAGTGATTTATAGTTTGGTTCATGGGCATCATAGTGGTCTTGATCCCCATTGGGAAACAACATTTGAACTCAAAATCAGTAACGAGCTAGATCATGGCCATATTCTTCTCATGGTAGGCATCATGGCCGTTTCAGCGAGTGTGATCTCCTCTAAAAATGATTTCTCAATGCTTAAATTTATCAAATCAATTCTCACTCTAAAGTGCATCAAATATCTTCTAAGGAAGCCCACTTTATCATCACGGTTTACTTGTAATGATTCTTTCAACCAAGTTCACCAAGCCCTTAGCTTTAGATCAAGTTATTGGCCCAAGTGACCCATTATTCTTATCATCTTCCCAAGGCTCATGAAGATTTGCCCTCAAATCTTGATCAATCTCATTTGATCCCTATCACATAATCAAATTAATAAATTGATCTAATAGAAATTGAGATTTCAAATGCTTCTTTTTATTCATTTATTTGCTTTAATTATCTATTTCATCAATCAAATTTCTTAAATCTTTCTAATTATCAAATTTGAACTCTATCCCTTCAATTTATCTCATTACTCCGATTTTTTTTTTCCGACAAATCAAATTCCATTATCATCTTAACCAATTTTAATTAGAGCCTATTTTCTTTCAGTCATAAAATAAACCAAATCTTTAAAATTCAATTACCTAAATTTATAAAATGCCCTAATTTAGTCATTTTAGCCTAAATCCTATTCCTTTAACCATCATAAATTTTGGATTTATTTACTTGTTTAAAAACCCTAGTTCTTCAACCCAAACCCAAACTAAATATTAAGTTTCTACAAATTAAATTCTTAATCTATATTTTCAATAAAAGTTACTAATTTTAATTCTACATATTCAAAAATTTCTCTCCAATTGCTTTTAATACTCAATATAATCATTTTAAAGATTTAAAGTGCATTTCTTATCCATAAACATCTCTTAAATATCTATTTAACCTTATCTTTTCTTTTTCTTTTCTTCATTCTTCTTTCTCTTCTTTCTTTTTCTTCTTTCTCTTCTCTCTTTTTCTTCTTCAATGTTTTCTTTCTTTCTTTTTTTACTCCCTTAAAGATGAAATCAAAATCTCAAGGTTAAGAAGATTAAGAAAATAATTGAAGATAGAAAATACGATAGAAGATGGAAATTAAATATGCAGTGGCTTCATCAACCATGAAGTAGTAAGATTAGGCAAGTTGAGTTTATAAAACAAGTTTGTTGCTTTTCTTTGTTTTTATTATTGTTTATGTATGAGTATGAGGAGCTAAAACTAGATAAAAGTAAGATTTCTAATGAAATTTGTAAACTAATAATGTATGAACTTATGCATCAAAACCTAGGTATATGTTTAATCATGTATGAGTTGGAGATTTGATGAAATGAATTAATGATATATAGTAGAAATATATATAGGATTGTTATAAATTATGACTATAACTTATATGATAAGTTTGTAATGTAAAACAAGTAGTTAAACTAGATGGATTTTAAAGAAAAGAACAAGGCAAAACTTGAAAATCATACACAAGGCATTCATGACGAGCGGATGGACCCTATGATCATCTCTATTCTTTTTAAAATTTGTCGAGCAAGTCATCATGAGTGTGATCAAAGGATTGATGGCATCTGATCATGCATTTTCCTCTATTCATAGGTGTGATAGAGGGCATGATAGCCATCACACCCTCCATTATGGGTGTGATAAACCGCCGGGTAGCATGGCAGTGTTTTATAATTTAATCAAAACTTTTTCATCCAGACTCAGATTGAGGTGATTCAAATACTACAAAAAACTTAAAAAGAGTTATATAATTTTATGTTTTATGTTTTTTGTAAATTCTAAAAGTATCAAGGCCTAATTTTATTTGTTTGAAGCTGTAATGTATAAGCATAAAAAAAAAACACAAAACAAATCCAACATATTCGAACCTATTGAGTACTTGTTTTATTAATTAAGTATATGTAGTTGAGTAATAGGCACAACATTTTATAATTTCTTAAGAATAATAGACTAAGGAATTTATAAAACAAGTTTAGAATACTCATATATAAAATGAACTTAGTTAATCAACCTAAGTTCAACATAACCTAATGAATCTTATTGAGCCAAATTAACTAGACTAATTAGAATCTTATAAAACATATGATAATGACTTAGAGAGATAATATAATATGACTTAGTAATTAAATTAAATGATTAATTCTATACAATTTGACTAAGTTAAGCTGTAAACCCCTGTTTTCTAAGCCTTAACCTTAAGCCGGAAAGTCTACCGGAGACCTTAAGTCAACGGATCTTGAGAAAAAAAAAACCCTATAGTTTAAATCCTACAAACCCGAGTTCGTAAATCGAGGATTCGAAAAATAATTAAAGTGTTTAGAATAGTCCGTAATAATATTTGATTTATTAAAAATATCAGATTGGTTTATTTTCGGCTTATTTCGAACCCGTTTGGATACTGCTTTGGAAAGCGTGTCCCGGGGCTCGGAAAATTAAAAATATATCTTTAATATTTTTAGACTCGTATTTTTATAAGGATTTCAAAAATATCAAGTTTATAATTTTTCGGATTTAAAAATATCAGTTATAGCTCATATAAGCTTATTTTACTCTTACCGGTAACTTAATTGTTAAATTTCTAAAAATAATTTAATTGATTATTTTATTTAAATCATAAAAATTCTGCCACTTAAATAAAAATATTTTTCTTAATTTATTTTATATATTTTCTTATTCAAAAAGCCACTTTATCAACCCATATCTCAAGTACACATACATTATCATTACTACACATTATTATGTCTTCTTTTGCTTTTTCTTACACTCCTTTCCCAAAATTGCAGCTGCCCATTCCCCATAAATTAGCCACTTTTCATTATTTTTAAATTATTTGATATTTTAAAAGTTCTTTTAGTTAGAAATGGAAGCTACAAGTTACACTTTCAAAATTACAATTTCAACTCACTAAACCACCCCCTACACCACTCAAAAATCACGCCAGCCCCCCCTCCTGCAGCTGCTTTTTATTTTTTTTAAATTATTTAACACACTTTATCTCTATTTAAACATCTCATTCCTTCCCTTTCATCTTTACAAACCCTATATTTTTCCTCTCTCTTTTTCCCTCTCTTTTCTCTTCTTCTTGGCTTGTCTTCTTGAAAACAAGCTGCCCCATTTTATTTCCTCTCCACATATTTTCTTGCAAATATTTAGGTAATCATCCCTTTTAGCTCTCATAAGATGTTAGGATGATATATGTTTCATGCATCAAAGGACATTCCACAAGCTTAAAAGCTATGGATGATGATGCCAAGAATTGAAACACTCCTCTAGATGATGATCTCTTTTGTTCTTAGTATTTTTGTTATATGAAGGCTTGTTTATCTTCTTGTTTATGTGATAACTTGTAGATCTAGAGTTTTACAAGCTTTAGTTATGTTTATGTGTAGATCTAGAAGTTTAAGGCCTACTACTAAGTTTTTCTTATGTTTCATGGTTGTATTGAGTAGATCTTAGATTTGTTGAATGAAAAAGTAAAATTCGTAACTTGTCAAGGCACCATTTAAAAACCCCTTCCAAGTCTTAAAATGGAAGTTTTTGTTAAGAAAATGAAGGTTTGATGGATGTATATCATCAAGACTTCATCTTACAAGAATCAAAGTTGATTTTCAAAGTTTATTTTCAAAAACAAAAATTTATTTTCGGATCAAGACAAAGACCTAAAATAAAAACATGTTTTCCAACTCAAAATGAGGATTTTATTCAAGAAATGAAGGGTTCTTAGATATAATATGTAATGGGTTGTTTTTCATGAGTTTTGATGAATTTTCTCAAGAGATATGTCAAAATAAATTTATGAAAATTCGGATCTAGACCAAGACCTATTTTTGGAACCCATCATCAACTTTAAAATGAAGATTTAGACAAAAATATAAAGGGCTCTTGGTATAGATATCTTAAGGAATGAATTTTCATAAGTTTAAATGAGTTTTCCTAAAAGGTATTGCTTATCAAGTGTTTTGTAAAAGACAAAATTTAGGTCTTGTTTCATTGTAAACTTCAAAGTGGAAATTCGTAATTATGGGGAGACCAATTTTAAAACCTTCTTTTTGATCTCAAAACAAGTATTTTATATTGAAAATGGAATGCTTTGATATATATAATATAGGAAAATTATTTTCATTGAACTAAGTAAGTTTTAGTAAAGGAATTACTCAAAACAAACAATGAGTTTCAACTTGTAAATTTCGGTTTTATGAAAATGGATTCTTAGAAGTTTCATTTGAACTTTATGTTTGGTATTAGATAAGTGTGTAATCTCTTAATTTTGTTTTGATAATCTCCTTGCAAGTTTAGGACTAAAATAAGTTGGTCTAAGTAGTTAAATAGAGTAGATATGGCAATTTTTCACAAAGGCTCAAATCTTGGATTTTCGCAACCCTACTGTACAGTATGTTTCCGACCCTAAATGACCTTAAATGTTTGAATTAACTTTGAAATAGATAGCTCTTTCGAAGTAGGTATAAATCGGTATATTATAAGCTAAATTCCGAGTTAAAATGAGTTAGATATGACCTTTTTAAGTTAAGGATTCAACCTAGGCGGAAATTGACGAACTTAGTAAATAAAATTGTTAAGTTTAATAGAACTTCATAAGAGATACTCATTGAGGGTATTCTTTGTACTAGGTGAATTGGAGGACGGGTTACCACTTCCCGAGGACTATTACGACTAGTGGATTTTCACTACATGGACAAGTGAGTTCATTTCTCAATTAATTATGCTCTTGGATGTGCTTGTAGTAGTAGTGGCATTAGACTTAGGAAAAGATAAAATTGTGATTGAATGGTGATCTAAACTTGCATGAATGAACGATAAGTATATCGAGGCAAGCTTTGTTGCAATAACTTGTATGAGCTAGTATAGATTTGGAATGTCTGAAATTTGTATGGTCACTTTTAAATTATCTAATTAATATACCATGATTATATGAATAAATTGTACATGCATATCACGTAGTGAGTCACATATCATTGTCGAGTATGCCTTTGGTGGGACAAAGGTGTATTTGGGAGGCAGCGGGTCTTTAATGAAGGGGACTAGGGTTGCATGACTTATGGACCACCCCATTCAAATAATGAAACTATGGTTGCATGACTTATGGACCAACATTAAAAATTGTGGTTGCATGTCTTATGGACCACCCCACTTAAGATTGGGACTATGGTTGCATGTCTTATGGACCAACTTGGAATGTAGTTGCATGACTTATGAACTACCCCAAACCCCGAATGGAGGGCGTAAATTCATTCACTTATGACTACCGGAAAGTCATATGCTTGCTTGCTCATTTGCTTGTGCATTCATATGGTTGCTTAATTATAACTTGCTTGTATAGATATTTTAGCTTGATCGAGTATGTTACTTGGAAAATGAATCTCACTAAGCAATTAGCTTATACCCCAATAGTTTTTGTTGCAGTGTTCCTATTTTTGGATGTTCCGAGAGGACACTTTGTGCAGGTTTACTACATTGGATTAAAGAGCTTTTGAGGAAGTCGGGACCTAGTATAGGCGTGGACTTCTAGGAAAATCTCTTTAATGTAAATTCAGATATGTGTAATTGGAGCTAAACGATGTAGACTCCTATTATTTTGGCGGGGGTATGCCCCCTTGGCTTTTGTAAAGTTTAACTATTTATCTTGTTGTGATGTATATTCTTAATGTTATGTATGCTTTCTTAAGACTACTCGAATCAAAGTGTGATCCTAAAAGTTGTGTAGTACACCTTACACTCGATATGTAAACTATGGGATGACTAAGGTTGTCATACTTAAGTTTAAATATCGGTGTGGTGGACTGTCGCGTTTAGGGTACCCTTTGGGGCGTGACATAAGCTATATTTATACTAAATATAACTTGAAACACAACAAGCTTAACACCTAACTATATTTAATATGGATGTTAAGTATAAAATGAACTTATGTAAAGAACTTAAGTTCAACTTAGTTTAATGAACTTTAGTTAGCTAAAATGAATTAAATTGATTAATTGTATTAAACTTGGCTAAGATTAAGCTAACATAGACTTAAGTTGATATGAATCTTAGTTATGAAATGAATTAGTAATATATCTAAGCTCAACTTGACCTAATGAACTTCACTGAGCTGAAATGAATTAGATTGGTTAAATATAATCAATTTGGTTAAGTTAAGTTAATAGACTTAATAACTTGTAAATGGCTTAGATATAATTGTAATTTGTTAACCTTTAAATAATAAAGGGAATATGTTGTTTCATATGTATGTTTGCAAAACAAGTTTTTAGTATAAGTCTATATTTCAATGAAGTATAGAATAATGAACTAAAAATGGATTTTAATACTAAAATTAAATAAAATATATATATCAAGAAAAGTAATAAATGAGTTTTATTTTGTTCCATAGGAGGAAGGGGTTAATCTCTGGAATTCCCAAAAATTTGCTATAACTTAGCTAAGATGACAGGTGGGTAACATTAACCTTATCACATTATTAGTACTTGTAAATTAGTTGTATTTGTACTACTATAAACTTAATTGGCTTTGTATGGGGAATTAGGTACTCGTGTGCTGCTTGGTGATTGTTTTGGTTGATAACTCGCTAATTTAAAAGAGACCACACATTGTTTGTAATCTTTGAGTTGTGATTGTTGATGATTGTATGTTAATTGACTGGTTGCTTTAATAAATTGACTTAATACTATCCAAATAGTTAATTAAACAATCATGCATGGCATAACAACATAACTTGCATTAGCATGGTGTTCACGTCATGTGTTAGCATCTCAATTCTGTGGTAGTCCTAAGTTATGTTAGTGGAACTATTTCTCCAATTGGATGCTATAGGATTGTCAATACTCTAGGAAGTAATAAGCACCGAAGGATGTCACCTGTGTGGGTATTGGCCATGAAATGTTAGTACTTAGGGAGTTTCTGAGATTTTATGGTGAAGTAGAGATTATGTTAGTAATATGTATATATAAGTAACAAAATCAAGTTCAAAAGAAACCCTCATTCCTTAGTTCTTTCTAAGGTGAAGTTGAGGTTATGTTAATAATACATATGTAAATAATAATGAGTTGAGAAAATTCCCCCTTCCTTAGTTCTTAGTTTCTCTTGGGCATGAATGACTTGAGCTGGTCCTTCAATTCCCAAGAGAAGGCATAAATTTCCATTAGTTTGGATTTTGGTTATCCAAACTACGCATAACATATGATTGAGTGTTGCATTGCATATGTTTATTAATAATACTTGCTTGACATTTGTGTAATGTGTGGTTTGGTCATGTTTTTCACTGAGCTGTGGATTAGCTGATGCCCCCCATAGTTTTTATGCAGGAATAGCTAAAGCATTAGGAATGGGCTAAGATTGTGTGGAGAGGATTCCTTGAAAATAGAAGAAAAGTTTGAAATATGAATTAAATAGATAGTATAGTTAGTTGCGATTTTGTTTTATGTAAAATAAGTTTAGATTATGAATTAGATTAGTTGTGTAATAGTTTAATGTTCGAAAAATGTAAATGATCTATTCAATTTTACTATTTGGTGGAAGATACCGATTCCCTGCAGTTTTGGTGGATTGTAGGAATTCGGATTACTCTTGGATTCCCACCACACATGGGCATTTAGGCGAAGCATATAAGCACCATAGGTTATCTTTAGGTGTCGCGGTATTTCAAACATATCGAATGACCTTTCTATTTATGCAAGCCAATCTTCCGCCTTGTTAGGCTTGCTAAAGGCTCCATCAAAGTATCTATTACTCTTGATGAATTCCGGCAAAACACTTTTATAAGGTCTTAGTGGTGGTGGCAGCGGCAAGGGCGCGGTATATGGCTACTCATTCTGTAGAGTAGGCACTTCCATGGATGCTTGATGTTCGTTTTGGGGTAGGGTCAGATCACAACCCTAATCCCACTCGACAAGATGGGGGGAGAATACATGAAGAAGAATATGGGGCTAATTGGGGTAATGAAGATAGTGATTTAGGTTACTTTGACGGGAGAGCTAGAGCATAAGATAAGAGACTTAGGAAACAAACGGATGATAAGATAGATCGCAATCTTGGAAGTATCAAAATGAAGACTCTATGCTATTACCGGAAGATGATAGTGAAGTTGAGCATTTGGTTCAAGGGGAGTCTTTGGTGATTCAACATTTTTTTACTGTGCAAGTTAAGGGAGATGATAATGAGGAGCAGCGAGATAACATCTTCCATACACATTGTCACATTAATGATAAGGTGTGTAGTATGATTATTGATAGTTGTCACCCCCCAAAGGGTACCCTAAATGTGATAGTCTGCCACACTCGATATCGAAACTCAAGTATGGCAACCTTAGTCACTCCATGAATTAAAACACCGGGTGTAAGGCTCACGTTCAACGTATAGGGAACCATACTTTGAATCGAAATAGCTTAAGAAGACATACATAGCAATAAGAATGTAAATCATAACAGTTATATCGAGATTTAATCTATCACATGATCTAAGGGGCATACCCCTAACAAAATCTTAAGAATTCTTTAGTTCCCAAAAGTCTCCTACAACAACCATCGTATATATCGATTTAGGAGATTCAACTAGAAGTCTATGCCTATATCTAGGTCCCAACTTCTTTAAAAAGTTCCTTAAGTTCCAAAAGCTGTACCTAAGGAAAGTGGCTTCTCGGAGATAGCCATAAATATTTATACTGCAACAGGATACTGTTGGGATATAAGCTTACGAGCTTAATGAGTTCCACTTCCAAAATTAAATGCTCAATAGCAATATATAACAGACAAGTCATTAATAACCATATGAATGCACAAACACGTAAGCATACAATACATAAGACCATCTGGAAGTCTTATGTTGAATGGATTTATGCCCTCCATTTAGGGTTAGGTGTTTCAGGCCCATACAACCAAACATTTCAATTTTTCTGATTTATATTATGGTTGATACAGGTGCCCACCCACACACATTTTTAATTCTGGCCTTTATGCCAACATTTCAAATTCCGGCCATTATACCAACATTTTAATTTCCGGCCATTACGCCAATATTCAAGCTTACAAGCCCCTCGTTACCCAGTTATTATGCCTTCTTCCCACAAAGGTATAATAACACATGCAATGTGACTCACATATGGTATCATGGCCAATTTGATTATAAGATCATGACATATTAATTTAACAATTTATGGGTGATCATAAATATTGCAGACAAATCAATTCTATACTAGGTCATACAAATATTTACAACAAGCTCATTTCAGTATTCTTATCATTAATTCATCCATGAAGAAATCACATACATACAGTCAATTTTATCTTGTCCTAAATCTAATGCTACTAACATTACAAGCACAAGCATATAATTTAAAGATAGTGAACTCACTTTGCCATGGCGCGAAAATCCACTTAATCGTAATAGTCCTCGGGAAGGTCTAGTCCATCTCCCAAGTCTCCTAATCAAAAGAAATAACTCTAATGAGTATTTTTACGAAGTTTGAATGAACTTATAAATTCTATTCTAGTAAGTTCGTCAAAATTCGTCTAAAAGGAAATTCCAACTTAAAATGGTCATAACTTGGTCATATTAACTCGAAATTTTGCATATTATATATTGATCTCTACCTATTCGACGAGAGCTATCTATTTCTAGAGTTATTTGCAAAAACAAGGTTGTTTGTCCCATGAATAGTAGGGTACAAAATACTATAAGAATTTCCCATTCCACAAATCAACTCCTAATTTCAAACCAAGCATCATACTAAAGCTTGGATAGATAATTAGCTATCATTATATCTAGTAAGACTATATTATATACATATATAACTCAATATCATGCATGATTTATGGGTGTTGGTAATTCTAATTTCTCATGTACTTAGATAATGTCAAATTAGATGTATAGAACATTATTTTCCTAACTTTGTTTCTACAAGTGCATCATGTATATATACAATACCTACAAGCTATTGTCATGAACGTGATGAGATGAACTATCTATATGTATATTCTTAATGGTATAGTATCAAGAATTCTTTTGAAAAACTTTTGCTTTGCAAAACTTTTGAAATTTACTAGACTTAAGAAAAATAGTTTTTCTTCCCGTAAAATCACACTTGCTTTTATCAAAACTCAACCTTGATGACTTATATAGCCAACACCTTCATTATTTCAATAAAAACCTTCATTTTGAGGTTAGAAAATAGATGTTTAAATAGGTAGTTTGACCAAGTACGAATTTTATAAAATTTTAAAGAATAAAAACATTGTTTAATCTATTCTTTGAAACCATTCCTTGTTTTAGGATTATACTTTGATAAACCTCCTTATCCTGGTCAAAATTTGGTCTTTATTGCATGTGTCTCCTAGGACTTCCATTTTTCCATAAAAATCATCATTTTGGCATTAGAAAATAGGTGTTTAAATAATGGCCATTTTCAAATCCGAATTTTGAAAGTTCCATTTGAGATTGTTTTCTTTGTAAAACTCATTTAGTCTTTCAATAACCATTTCCTAATCAAACTTACTCCTTAAAGATTCTATTTCATTAATAAAAATCTTGTTTTAGAGTTGAAAAATGGGTGTTTACACTTCAAGCTTCCTTTATTACGAATTTAAAACTTGTTATTGCGATTGAAACATACTTTTTGTAAACTTATCCTTGTTTTGAAAATAGTCCTTAGTAGATCTAAACTTTACTCATCAAGATCACTCATTTATGATATATATTCCCTAAGCCCTTCATTTTTAATGTAAAATACACATTTTGAAGCTAAAAAATGGCTTTTCTAAATATGGTTCATCTTTGATCCGAATTTTCAAAAATTATTTTTATTGAAACTAAAGTAGATTTTGAGCTTTCTAATATTTTCCTACCATCATCATGTTATTACAATTTATTTATAAACACAAAACAAAAGCCTAATGCATTTATGAACTCAAAACAACTAGATCTACTTTATTATTGTCACGCCCCGGAAGGTACCCTAAACGTGGCAATCCGCCATACACAATACTAAAGCCTATGAATGACTATCTTAGTCATGCAAAGGCTTCAATATCATGTATAAGGCGTACATCACAACTAACAGAACGCATCGAAGTAGCGTAATTTATATTGATAATAAATAAGTAACAAGGCAAAGAGAATACTTATCATAAAACATAAACATAATAAATTACATTTCATGTCCCTCTATCGTCTTCAAATAAATATACATCTTAGAATCTCCAAAATACTAACATAGAATTCATTACATATAAAGAACCTTATAAAATTACTTCATCTTATGTTTCTATTTCCTTCATAGAAGTTTAACATCCTTCCATGACTTCCTTAATGTCATGATCTTCGATTTAAGCCACGAATATACCCGTTTCAACAAAATCTATGGGGGTATAAGCTTACAACTAGCTTAATGAGGTATTCCTTTTCATTCGCACCATGGTATCAAACAAGTTCATTTAAATTTTCACACATATGCTATGTATACAATGCAACAATCACATGATTACGCAAATATATATAGTCATCCGGAAACCATATATAGAATGGATTTACCCCTTCGTATCAAAGGTTAGTGAATCGGGGTTGAAGATCCTCAATCTTCTACTGCTAGTCCCCAAGTCCTTACCCACAGTGTTCGGTTGGCTCGGCTCCGAACCTAGAGTCGCTTTCCTCGAGCGATTTGGATTCTCCAGAAAGGAACATGGCCCGTGTCACCGCACAATCACAGCCAATCCAACTCTACGCGTAGGAGTAGCAGCCTTCCGAAAGCGATGTGACTCAATGGATGCTATGCGTGAGTGTTTCATTTTTCTTAAGCCAAACCTTATTAAGGTTTATTAGGGGACGATCAATCAATTTAGCAATCAATAGGCAGTCATAAAAGTAAGTAAACAAAATTATTTAAACAAGCAGTTTAAAGTTGCGGTATTCTTAATTCTCATTTCACGCATAAACATAGAATCACATATATACACATAATCCCGAATTCCCTAAATATATATCATTTTTATCTTTTCTTAGTATACTAATGCTACTACTTTCAAGCATAAGTAAGGTAACGAAATTAAGAGGAACAACTTACTCGTCCATTTCGCGATCTTCTTAGTCGTAGTAATCCTCAGGAAGGGTAATCTCGTATCTTTCATCACCTAGATAAAAGAAATAGCCAGGATAAGTATTTCGTAGAAATTCTACTTAAACTTTCTAATTCTATTTCACTATATTCGTCAAAATCGTATAGAATGAAATTCCAATTTAAAATGGCTATAACTTGCTCATTTTAACTCGGAATTTCGCATATAATATACCGTTTCCTACCTATTCGAAAATATCTATCCATTTCTAAGGTTATCTTTTCCATATAAGGTCATTTGGGTTTCGAAAATGTTGGGTACAGATTTAAAACGAATATTTCTAGATTTTTGCAAAACCATTTTCTAACTCAATCTTCATTTCAAAGAAAATCCTTTTCGTAACAACATATATATATAAGTATAAATATATATTTGATAAATACTTTGAGTATATAGGTAAGCTCACTTTATATGCAAAAATTCGAATGGTAGTATCTCAACAATTTATTTCATACAATAATTTATTTTGAGTTGTTAAAACTTTAACTTTGACAATTTCTTTTCAAGTCTTTTGAAGAAACTTTATATTTTCCTAGGTTATTATAAATGAGTATATTCTTATTTTATTTTCTTCATTATTTTTCCAAAAACAAGTAAATTTTCCTTTAATCTTTAGTCTTGCATAAATTTTACTTCTAGTGATTAAAAATCAAATTTATCAAAAGTATATTAAGTTGTTGAAAACCTCTTTATGAATTTATATGTTAGAATGGTTTTAGAAATTGAGTCTTGTCTCTATTATTTAAAATATAAGTTTTTGTTTTCTAAAACCTGTTCTTTTATTTCCTTTGAAAAGAATCATCTTTATTGATAACTTGGAGAAAGTATTGGTTGGACCTGAATTGGTTCAGGAAACAATTGAGAAGGTTTCGGTAATAAAGCAAAGAATGAAAGCAGCACAGGATAGACAAAAGAGTTGGGCGGATTTGAAGAGAAGAGAATTGGAATTTAATGAAGGAGAACATGTATACTTAAAGATAAGTCTAATCAAAAGTCTCCATGGTAGACAAACAAAAGGAAAGTTAAGTCCTAGATATATTGGACCATTTGAGATATTGGAACGAGTTGGGAACCTGACATACCGTCTTGCATTGCCACCCAATTTGTCGGGTATACATAATGTTTTCCATGTATCGATTTTAAGAAGATATGTACCGGATCCAGATAAAATAGTTGAGTTGGAACCAATTGATTTGAAGGAAAATTTAATTTACGAAAAGCATCCAGTTAGAATATTGGACCGAAAAGTACAAGTTCTCAGGAATAAAGAAATTCGTTATGTCAAAGTATTGTGGACCTCCGAACAGAAGAATTACGTGGGAACTGGAAGAGGAGATCAAGAAAAACTATCCACATCTGTTTGAGGATTCAGGTACGTACTCAAGCTTTGAGGACAAAGCTTATTTTAAGGGGGGGAGAATGTAAACCCCATAAATTTTCCATTCTAGTATATGATTCTAAAGTAGGTTGTATGAATTAGATAATAGATTTAGATTATATAAAAGTCTAAGAATAGTCAATACCTGGAATTTAGTGTTAAAGGATTTAGAGAGTGAATGAAGAATTTCTTTAACCCTAGTTGATACCAAAAACGAGATTCCGTATCTTGAATGAATAATTCAAGATATGATTAAAAGAAAATCTAAAATCTGAACCCGAAACTTGATATACAAATAGATTTAAATAGAAAAATATAAATATAGAGATAAAATGATTGTTTTTTATCTCGATAATGATTCGAGATTAGAACAACGAGTAGTATTGAGCTTAGACTCAAACTTAAACCCTAAATTCAAGATTCTTAGTTAAAATTAAACGCACTAATAAAATTTCATGTTAGGTATCAAAACTAAAGATACATATATAGTTTAGCTTCGGTATTAAAAGCGATATTAAGTAGATAAATATCTACGCTTATAGACAGAATACGATGACCTAAAGATAAATTGTTAGGATTATAAATACACAACAAAAACATAAACTGTTGTATAACTCAAGATCTAAATTCCAAATAAATAATCGAATCATGCTATTGTTCTAATTCGAGTTTTCTTAAGCTATTGAAGCTTAAAATAAAAATTACCTAATGAGCTTAAGAAATTTTAATCGCGAGAGATAAAATTATTAGTTAACCATGTATATATAAAACTAAAAATTGTATTATTTGATAACCTAAGTGTTTTGAATAACCCTACAAACATATTTGTACAAAAACTCCCAAATATTAGCTAATTTGTACCCGTATAACTCGTTAAATTATCTTAAAACTCAATTAAATAATTAACTAATATATATATATAAGTTTCGGCTGCAAATTCGGTGGAAAGCTACGGAGGAAGATAGAGCCGAAATTCATCCAATAATTCACTCAAATTGTCAAAACCAATCAACCTAAGAACAATCACATAATGCCAAGTCACCCTAGCATTAATTAGGATGAAAACAACAGATCAAATGAAGAGAAAATCGGAGGAAAGTTGGAAGAAAAACGCAGCCAAAGCCCTCCACTTCTTCTTCTACATATATATGTTTAAAGCTACTAATGAAGAAACAAACAAACTTCATCATCTCTCAAACTTTCCAGAGCAAATCCACTTCAAATAACAACCAAAACAAACCAAAAACAGAAAACAAACGGATCAAACCAATCAAATACGGATCAAAAGAAAAACCATACGAAAACCCTTGGAAACAAGTTCAAAGTTAAGTTGATGAAGTTCAAATGATTTTCTTTCAATTATAAGGATTATAACTGACTTCTAATAATCCTAGGAACGTAATAAACACAACTACAAGCTTCGAGTTTCATCGGGCAAGCTCAACCGAGGTAAAAATCCGAAACCCTAGTTTTATTTCCAAAAGATCAAGATCTAAGTATATATGTAGAAGTGTTTAAGAGTTGTTGTTTGACTATGTATAAGATATATAAACACTTAAAAATAGTTTAAGCATGTTTTTAACGTGGAAAATTTAAAGAATATGAATCGGATCGGTGAAGAAGATGATGAACAGTACTAACACTGCTTATAAGCCGGCAGTGTAGTCGCTCAACGCCGGCGGCTTACATGGATAGGCGGCGGTGTAGGGATGGCTTGTAAGCCCTGAAAAATTTCAGTAAATAATTCTAAAGATGAACCTTGGAAATAAAACCCTGAAAGTCACTCCAAATTGAAACCGAACTTCGACAAGTCCCGAATTCCGAACGAATCTGGAAATTTCTAAGTCGTGAAGAAAAATAAGGAACCTCAGAAATAAAATAGCAACCAATATACTCCCATTCTAAAACCTCTACGCACGACAAATTTTATATTTAACTCCAACTTATAAATTCGGATATAATAGAGCCCTAAAAACAAACTGTTAAGAAGTGAATAGTGATTAACCTTCGGGAATAAACTCAATCCAAAGGAATTCCGAGAACGTTGTGAGATATTAAATACTTATGAAAATCGACCTTAAATTAAGTCTCACCAACCAGACAAGTCATATAAGTATAAAATATTAGTTTTTTTTGGCAATGGGGTAAACCGGAAGGTCAACCAGGGAACATGAGTCCCCAAAACTCCCAAGAAACTCCATACCTAGACCCGACAATCTCGTATCCCTAAACCAAGGGTTGGAACAAGGGAAAAGGTGTAATCGTTTCGTATTAAGTCTAGGATACTCTGGAAAGATGAGATCAACGAATTTCCGACCTATTCCAATCTGATCAGGTGCCAGTTCGAAAAGCGCGCCCTGGGATTCGAAATGTTAAAAATATGTTATTAATACCGTTAGACTCATATTTCTATAGGATCTCTAAGTTATTAGTTTTACAAATTTTCAAATAGCAAGAATTATCTAATTTTACAAATCTATTTGTATTTCGTTACTACCGGTAATTAGTGAGTCTTCCAGTACGATTTAATATTATTAGTTACCTAAATTGTTATTATTATTATTATTATTATATTATTATTATTATTATTATTATTAAGGTATACCCTAGTTCTCCTAATGATCGGATAGTAATCGGACAAACTTCGGAAATCGGAGAACGAAACCCTATATCGGTCTGATTCCAGCTTAGTGAAAGGAGCCTATAAACCCTAGATCCGGCTTTCCTTCGGTTTCATAACAAAAGAAGTTTTATAAAGTAAATGAAGATGAATTATCCTTCTAAAGTATATTTTAGACCTTTGAAAGTTTTAAATTCGAGAATTTTTCAATTCCGGGCCTTCCCGAGCTCTATTATGGAAAAGCGTGCCCCGGACCACGAATTCAGAAAAATGTTCTGGAATATTCATTTGAACCGTAATTTTATAAGGATTCCAAAAATATCAATTTTATAATTTTCCGGGCTATAAAAATTACAGTTATAGCTTTTCCCGTGTTTTTATTACAACCGGTAAAGTAGATGTCTTGTCTACTATTCACAAGTACAACCTACACTACACACTACCCATACCCTATTCTTACATCCTTACAACTACTCATTTCAATTTTCTTTTCCAATGAATTTTGTCTCTTAATTAATTATTACATTTATTACATTTTAATTATCTAAATTACAAAATATCAAAATTTCAAAACACACACACACACACACACAAAAGAAGTGGCCGGCGCCCTCCCCTGTTTCTCTCTCAATTTAATTTATTTTTACTCCATTTATTCAACTAAAACCCTAATTCACTTAATATATACTAAATGTTCATTCTCTCTCTTCATTTTCACTCTTTCAAAAATTATGAAAGGTTAAACTCTTTCCCTCTTCTCCCAAATTGCCGTGACCCACACACACATGCACACACCTCCACAAGTTGTTTCATCTTCTTTTCTTCTCAAAATCTCCATTAAAACTATGATTTCAAGCTTTATTCTCTCAAATCTTGTAATGGCAAGATCATTCTTGTGTGTTTTCACCATTAATCCCAATGAGCATGAGCAAGGGACATGAAAACACTACTACAAGAATTTCAAGCCATCACAAGACATGGATCTAGTGTTTAGATGAGTTTATGTTAAGATATCATCTTGTTCATGCATGTAAAGTAGAGATCTTGTATTATATTGATGTTCGTGCCATGAGATTTATGATTCATGCATTATAGTTAGTAGATCTAAAGTTTAGACACCCACATCTTTATTTACATGTATGATCATAGAGTTATTTTGATTCTCATGCATGGATGATCATAAAAATGTAGCCTTGTCTATGTATAGATATGTTAGATAGTAGATCTCCATGTGTAGAAGGCAAGATTGAGAAAAAGAAAAGGTTTTGTTAGAAATGATTTATTGGAAATTCGGATGGATTTAGTACCCTACCTTAAAAAACCACCAAAACCATCTTTCAACTCATATTTCACATGAAAAATGAAGGGTATGTGCAATAGGTATCTTGAAGGAATGATTTTCATAAGTTTAGATGAGTTTAGGCATGAGGAAAATGTAAAACAAGTAGTAAATAGAATGAAAAATATTGAGATGGTGACTAGAAGTAAAATTCGTAATTTAGGATGGTGCCTACATGAACACTTAGTATCCAAGCTTAGATGGCATGTTTTATAAGTTAAATGAAGTCTTTAGATGATAGATATATTGGAACTTCAATTTTTGATGCATTAAACAAGTTTTCCATAAAGAAAATGCAAGGAAATGGAATTTACAAAATTCGGATTTCTACAAGTAGCTTGTTCAAAAACATATTTACTCCATGACAAATGTGGAATTTTATACATAAATGAAGGTCATGATTAATATGGATGTTGGGAACTCGTTTTTATTTAGATAACAAGTAAATTTCAAGAACAAAATCATAAAAACTGTCACGCCCCAAGGGTACCCTAGTAGTAATAAACAAGTTACACTTGAATATTATCACTAGATTACCTTCAGAGAATGATAAGCTTTCAAAACAACAGGATCTTTTAAGTTGCTTGATAAGAAATAACAAATACATGAGAGAAATGATTAGTGAATAACCATTACAAACTATTACAAACCATATATCTTATTGAAGTATACACTAATAATCTACTCTAATAGTACATGACCATCAAAACTAAAATAGATCTGTAGACTTCTAACTGCAAAGTCCTTACCGGAGCCATATTCCTGGATGTAACTAACCTGGGACGTAATGTGAACCTGAAAAGACTATAGAAGTATGAGCGAAACCACAGCTCAGTGAATAATCAGACATACCATACATCACACAAGTCATTAACAAATCATATGCAATGCAATCACTCAACCATATGCACAGGTACAAGTTTGGATGATCTAGAATCCAAACAGGAAAAAGATTTACGTCCTCTTTTTAATGGGTTGAAGAACAAAAAAAAAAAACTCAATGACCCACCTGCCCAGGAGAGATTAAGTACACAGGAGAATCAACGATTTCTCGTTTTAATGTTATCACTTTGAATATAGTGGCTTCCACAAACATCTCTTGCAATCCCTTAGAAACTCCTAAGTATTAATCATTTCAAAACGATTCTACGGGCGACGTTCTTCGGTGCCTTTTAGTTCCTCATAGGACCGCCAGACCAAAGAGAACCTTGGAAGACTCACACATTGGATCAACCAAGCAAAAACAGAGATCCGAAATATTAATACGTAGCAGGCTGTCACAACCATATATGCAATAATGCAATTCGTGCAATGCATGTCCATATTGTTTGGTTAAGTCCATAATTCTTAATCAAATTCGGGGTGACCATACATTACACACAATCATCAATATACTACTACACACACCAACCACTGCGTATGCTTGTATAAATATATTTTAGCATCCTACAATCAGATCATATCATACTTTCAACAAACACTCATTTGTTTATCTTGCATTACATATTCGACTATTTAAAACCACAACCAGTACAATATGACCGAATTACTCACCTGCTCATACCAACTCAGTCGTAGTAGTCCACTGGTAGATCTTCTAATGAGTCAAATTCACCTATTTAAAACAAAATATTCATCAATATCATCTAACTAAATTCCTACATGTGCTAGACTCGATATTAATACTTAGTATTGTCTTGTTTTTCCTATTTAATCTCACATAATTGTTTGGTTATTTTTAGAAGTCATAATACTCAGGAAATTAACTTATTTCAATTTCCATTCTTATATATTTTATCTTGCTAAAACAAATATTAGACTAATAATACTCTAAAGATTGTCTTAGTTCTAGGGTTTCAAAAGTTATTAGATATTAATTTTAAATAGACTTAAATACTTGTATTAAAGTCACTATCTAATACATATTTACATAACAAACATATATACATATTTAGTAGATATAATATATATATATATAAATTTGGTTTAGGTAAGAAAAGCTCTCGTTGCAAAATTTTAGCTGTAAGCCAGCTCAAGGCCGCCGGCCTAAATCCCCAGGTGCCGGTGTAAACTCATTTTGAAGGAAAATTTTCTTATAGAAAGCACCGGTGTTGAAAGCTGCCAGCTTACAACGTACGCCGGCCCTACGCCGCCGGCGTAGATCTCCAGGTAGCCGGCTTACGTTGATGGTTTACGTAAAAATTATTTTACGTAGCCTCTGTTTGAGTGTAAGCCGCATGTAAGCCACCGGCCTATCCATGTAAGCCGCCGGCGTACATCGTTTACACTGCAGGCCTTGAGGCAGCGTTGCACTGTTCATCATCTTCCTCCTCGGTTCGATTCTTTTTCTATGATTTTTACACGTTAGAAACTTACTTAAACTACTTCTAAGAGTTTATACATCACATATAAGGATATATAACAACTTTCAAAACGTTTAAACACATAAATATATAGATCTTGATTTTGTGAAAGTAAAACTAGGGTTTTGAAGTTTTACCTTGTTGGAGCTCTTTGAATGCAATCCGAAGCTGGTGTTTGGGTTTAATATGTTCCTAAGATGATTATAAGTCAGTTACAACTCTTATATTTGAAAGAATATCATTTGAATCGCATCAACTTACCTTTGAGCTTGTTTTTTAGAGTTTTTGGCTTTGTTTTTCCTTTGATCCGAATTTATGTTTTGTGATCTGTTTGTTCTTGGTTTTCAGTTCGATTTGGGTGTTGTTTGGAGGTATTTTCGTGCTGGAGGAGTGGAGGACTTATGGAGTTTGTTTGTTTACTCATTAATAGCAATGAATACAAATATATAGAAGGAGAAGAAGGAGAGGTTGCGGCTACGTTTTCTTCCAGCTTTCCTCCAACATTCTCTTCATTTAATCTGTTATTGTCATCCTCATAAATGTTAGGGTGTGTTGGCAGGGTTTGATTAGTGTAGAGGTTAATTTTGTTGACTATTTTGTAAATTATTGATCCCAATTGTAGCTCCTCTTTCCCCTCTTGCTCATCCGAATTCCCACCGAAATGCAGCAGCCAAAACATATATAAATATATATATTAGTTTATTTATTTGATTAAATTTTGAGTTAATTATACGAGTTGTATGGGTATTTATCGGCTAATATTTGGAAGTTCTTGTACAAAAATATGAGTATAAAGTTATACAAAACACTTAGATTTTCCAATAATACAAATTTAGGTTATATATATACGTAACTAATTATTCGTATAATTTTATCTCCCGCGATTTAGATTTCTTAAGCTCATTGGGTCAATTTTTGCTTCAGGCTCCGATAGCTTAAGAAAACTCGGTTTAGAACAATAGCGTGATCCGATTATTTATTTGAAGTTTAGATTTTGAGTTATTTGTCAGTTTATATTTTCGTCGTGTATTTAAAATCTTGACAGTTCATTTTTGGATCATCGTTTTCTAGTTATAAGGGTATATGATCATTTATACAGTATTGGGCTTCATACAGAAATTAAACTATGTTTATGTCTCTAGTTTTGATACTGAACATAAATTCTAATTAGTAGCTTTTAAATTTAACTAGGAACCTCAAAATTAGGGTTTAAGTCTAAATATAAACTCATTGCTACTCGTTATTCTAGTTCTGAATCATTATCGAGATCAAACAATCATTTAGTTTTTATATTCACATTTTCTATTTAAATCTATTGGTATACTAGGTTTTCGGGTCTTAGATTTTAGATCATATCTTGAATTAGTTATTCAGGATACAAGATCCCATTTTCGGTATTAATTAGGGTTAAAGAATTTCTTTATTTGATTCCTAAATCTTCCATCTATCCAAAAATCTAAATGTTATCCTAATATTAGACTTCAATCAGAATCTAAATCCATTATCTAGTTTATACTATCTATTATAAAATCGGGTACTAAGGTGAAAATTCCCGGGGTTTACAAAAACCCTAGGAAATGTAAACTTGGAAAGAATGGCTTCTTATAAGTAATCATCATGGAATTTCTTGATAATTAGGAGTTCATGTGAGTTCATCATCAAAGATCATCAAAACCATGCATATATTGAGCTCATTACATGATATTCATATTAGGAATTCATTCATATACCATCTATACATGAATCATCAACTAGGAACCTTTTTTCAAATGCGAAACAATTTTCGGAATTGGAGGATTTACGGAACAGATCTGATCCTACTGTTCCGTGATCTTAATGTCTTCAAAACTTGAAAATAATATTAGAGATAGATAGATCTTTCGAAGTAGATAGAGATCGATATAAAATTTGCGAAATTCGAGTTAAAATGACAAGTTATGGCCGTTTTTAAGTCGGAGCTTCCACCAATAGCGAGAATTCTGAATTCATCTAGCTTAGATGCATAGCTTGGATTAGTTACATGATGAGAATCTCATTAGGATTATTCTTACTTGGTAGGTGATCCCGAGCAAGACGACACCCTACCTCCCGACTATTACTACTAAAAAGATCGGCGTCCAATGGCCGAGTGAGTTCTACTTCCATTCTCAATTAATGATTGTGATTGTAATGTAGTGGCACTAGTGGTGTAGGCAAAGATAAAAAATGGATATGTATGATGGGTATATGGGAATTATATTTGTTTGTTGTTGATGTGTGTGAAATGGAACTTAAGATTATCGAAACCGGGTGTTAAGCTATTGATTGGTTAGCTAGCATTTTATATTGATTGTCTGCGAATAATTGTTGGTCATCTAAAAGAATCGGATTAATATAATTTGACTTCAATTGTAAATGGATCATTCATATCACGACGGGGATGGAGCACTAGCATTGGTTGGTTTTTCGTGATCCATAAAACGAATATGTTGGTTAATCGTGATCCATAAAACGAATATGCTGGTTTATCGTGATCCACAAAACGAAATATTGTTCAGTAACCGTGAGCTTAAACGGCGTCGTACCGTAGGATTCGTTAATCTGCTAACCCGGGATGGAGGGCGCAAGTCCATCCACATATGATTTCGGTTGGTCATATGTTTGTTGAACTCACTTGTTTGATGCATTTCACTTGGTTGATTAATTACTTGATGAATGTTTTATATTAATTGTGATTCGGAAGTCTTTACTCACTAAGCTAGTTAGCTTATACCCGATAGTTTCCTGTTGCAGTATGAATACCTTTGGCTGTCTCCAAGGACCCGGGGACATCAGGTACAGCTCTTAGAAGTTGAGGAGCTTTTGTTATGGCCGGGTCCTAAAAGTAGAAATGGACTTTTGATCCTGTTTCCAGGAACCAATATCTGAAGGATAATACAAGGAATCTTGTGAGCTTGAGAATTTTAGTATTGTTATCGGAGGTATGCCCCCTAGTTCATGTAATAGAATAATTCTCTGTAAGACGGTCATGATTTACATTCTTGCTGCTATGTATGTCTCATTGAGCTATTACAAATCAAAGTATGGTCTACGTATGTTGAGAGTGAGCCTTACACCCGATATTTAAACTCATGAAAAGATTAAGGTTGCCTTACTTGAGTTTAAATGTCGAGTGTGGCGGACTGTCGCGTGTAGGGCACACTTTGGGGCGTGACAAGCGTATACTGAACAGAAGCTACGTAAAGTTTATATTCACGTAAAGATGAGTGTAAGCTGGCTACCTGGAAATTTACGCCGACGGCATAGAGCCGACGTACGTTGAAAGCCGACAGCTTTCAAAGCCGGTGCACCCAATATGAAATATTTTACAAAATCAAGTCTACACCGGCACCTGGGTTTCTAGGCCGGCGGCTTTGAGCCGGCGTACACCCATAAATCTTCTACGAAAGCTAGTTTTGAGATAAACAGAATATATATATATATATATATATATATGCAATTACACCTACTGATTATATATTATATATATGTATTAATACTGAATTCATTAAGTAAATAAGTAAATACAAATACTTAGAAAATTTTGATTAATAATTCTTAAGATTCTAGAATTAAGGAAGAATGTTAAGTGTTAATAGAAGTTATAATTAGTCGAATATTTGTTCTAAATAGATAAAATAGGTAAGAATGGAAATTAAAATAAGCTAAATATTTGAGTAATGTGATTTCTAAAAATAACAAAATAATTATACGAGATAAATTAAGAGAAACAAGACAATACTAAGTAATAATAAATAAATATAGTTTTCTACATTGAGTTTAGTGTAGAATAACGTAAAATTTGTAATAGTCACTACCAAAACTTGATAAATATCGAACCTAGGACACTAACCACACATAGGAAATTAAGTTATATAATCTATAATATATATTAATGAATATTTTATTCATCTTAATAGGTGACTTTGATACACTAGAAGATCTACTAGCTGACTATTATGACTGAGTCAGTATGAGTAGGTGAGTAATTCAGTCATATTATATTGTTTGTGCTTGTAAGTAGTTGAATATGTAATGCAAAGATAATTAAACGATTGTTTTGTTGAAAGTATGTTGTGGTTTGATTGTATAATTGTTAAGATATCCTTACAAAAGCGATAATACAATGATTTGATGTTATGAAGTAGTATAATGATGATTGTGTGTAATGTATAGTCACCATGAAATTGACTAAGAATTTTTGGCTTAATAAAATAATTTGCACGAATTGCATTATTGCATATATATTGGGGTGACAGCCTGCTACGTATTAATATTTCGGTTCTCTATTTATGCTTGGTTGTTCTAATGTGTTAGTTCTTCCAAGGTATTCTTTGTTCCGTCGGTTCTACGAGAATTAAGTGGCACCAAAGAATGCCGCCCGTAGTATCACTTTTGTCACGCCCCAGAGGGTACCCTAAATGTGGCAGTCCACTGCATATAATATTAAAGCTAACAAATGACAATCCTTAGTCACGCAGAAGCTTCGATATCATATGTAAGGCGTGCTTCCAAGATAGTAGGAGACTCATAGGGGTATTACGTTTAAATAGATAGCAAAAGCAAGCATGAACTTAAATAGATAAACATAAGATCTTCATTTAATAACAATTTCGTACATCATCTTAGGGGCGTTCCCCCGCCTTAAAGTCTTTGTACAACTATACTAACATAACTACCACATTAGCCTACTATAAGATTTTTCCTAGAATTATATGTTCAAAACTAAAAATACATAAACTTCTTCCAAAAACTCCTAGTAGCTTATACTCGTACCTAGCATATGGGGCTTCTTGGGGCCAACCATAGATAATCATACTGTAATAGAAAACTATAAGGGTATAAGCATGACTAGCTTAGTGAGATAATTCCATCTATAAGATATTTCCATAATTCAAATAAGTATTTAATCAAAACATATGAAAATGCATAAATCATATGAACAAGCAAGATACACATGATTAACCGGAAATCAAGTGTAGCATGGATTTAACGCCCTCCATGACAAGGGTTGGGAGGTTACAGGACCATATGACTATCAATATCTGCAGATTTATCGACTCCTGCTTGCCCTGTAGACTTTCTAGCTCCTCCTACCAGCCACCACTACCATTTCCTCGTTTCCCCACATGAAGAAAAGTAGTGAAACAAATGTGTCCCATGTATATGATATGCATAAATTAATTCCAATATAAATTTAACCAAAAATATTTAGTTCAAGTTAGAGGTGATCAACACAATTCTCATCATATCAATACAAGAATCACAAATTATTTATCAAACCATATTCCGATATTCTTAGTTTATATTCAAGCAATCAAATCACAAGTCACATGACAATTGTTCATTTTATCTTTCTTTAATTTCTAGTACTTTTATTTACAAGCACAAAACAAGGAAATATAACTTAATGAGAGGAATAACCCACTCTATATCGGTAGATCTAATCAAAATAGCCCTCCGGATAGACGATCTCGGGTCCCTCGTCACCTAAACAAGATGAAATACCCAAAATGAGTCTTTCATAAAACTTCTATTCTTGAAGATTCTAAATTTTTCTTAAAATCGCGGTAAAATCGTATAAGGGGGAATTCCAACTTAAAATGGCCATAATTTGCTCATTTTAACTCGGAATTTCGCGTATAATATACCATTTCTACCTACTCGAAAAGATCTATACAATTCTAAGCTTATTTTTATAAAACTACGTCGTTTGGGTTCCAAAAAAGCAGCGACCAGATTTGCCACGAATTTGCAAAAACTTGTTTTCCTTCTTGTAAACAAAGCTCATTTGAAAAGATGAATATTTCAAGTATTTTGTAAACCTTTTGAAAGGTATATACATATATGTAATGACTCATAACCAATGTATGAAATAAATAGAGTTGTCTCAATTTATGAAAAAGTAAAGTTTTTAGAAGACTTTGAACTTGAGATTTCGTTGGAATATTCATTTTTCTTTTGAAAAGATCTTGAGTTATGGATATTCCTTTTTCTAAATTTAATCTCTTGTAATTGCTTTTAAACTCCTAAGGAGTGGTTTTATTTTCTAAACTTAGATTCCAACAACTTTTTAAAAGTAATAAATGATATTTTTGTTTCTTGTAATGATTCTAAAAGAATTTCTAATTCTTGATGAAAGATAAGTTTTCATAAAACCTTTATTTATTTAAGAAAAATCATTTCAAGCAAGTTCATGAGTTTTTAAGAATCCTTTTTCCATATTATTTAAAAAGAACCTTTAGTTTAAGAAAAACACTTCCTCGTTTATTTTTGTTGAGATAAAAACATTATGTTCGATGATATGAATCATAAACTATAGAAATATAAAGGAATATAATAAACTTGAAAGAATAAGTAAAAGAAAGTAAATCAAGTATTGGGACCTTAGCTTCATCAAGGTACCCTGGGACTAAGAAAAGACTAGTCCCGAAAATTTGGATCCCAAAATGTAAAATAATGAATATATTCTGATAATACCATTATACTCGTAAAAATATAAGGATTTTAAAAATATCAATTTTAGAATTTTTCGATAACTAAAAATATCAGTCATAGCCTGTTTAAGCATATTTTATTTATTATCAATATTTTAATTGTCTAGTCTACTATTCATAGTATTATTTCTGCTATTCATTACTATTTCACTATCTCTACTTTTTCTTATAACCTATTCTTACACTCTACCATATCCATTACTTACAATTTACCTTTCTTATACAACTTTATTCACATTACACCTTACACATTATTACTTTTCATTACAAAAATACAAAATTCAATCAAATCTCCCCTCCTTCTCTCTCCAATCATGCCAGCCAGTTCTCTCTCTCCCTCTTAATTTCTTTTATTTTAACTTTATTGAATTACACCAAATTTCCCTTCACAATTCCCTATAAATACCACAATTCCCTATAAATACCACATTTCCCTCCATTTCTTTCACACTTCTCATTTTTCTCACCAAAATTCTACCAAATTCTCTTTAAATTTCTCTTCCAAACTCTCTTTTCTCTGCACAAAGCTACCCAATATTACTACAACTATCTTTCTTCTTCTTCTTTAATAAATACATAACCTTAGGTAAGATCTTTAATATTTATCCTTCATGTCATGTAACTTAACATGACCATAGTGTATATTTCCTAAACCTACAAGGTTATGAAAGCAATAATATGTTCATGTTTTGTTCTTGTTCATGGCTAAACTTTCATTATATTATTGTTATTATGTTGTTATATTATTATTGCTCTAATATAACATTATATATATTATTATGTATATGTATATCTATATTTCATAGAGCCTAAATTGCTCACTAGCTTCTCACTAACATGCTCTTATTATTATGATTTTTCTTTTCTTTTCTTTTCTTTTTGGGCTAATTTATTCTTAGTCCTAAGAAGCATTGATGAAGCTAATGTTCCAATACTTACCCATATTGTTATGCTTATTTGCTTATTATATTTCTTTCTATCTTATTATATATTATTCTTATATTTTTCATTGCTACATAATGATATTCATGCATGATTGGAATGTTGTTGTCTTAATAAAAATAAAAATGGGTTCTTTCTTTAATAAAGAAAAGTAAACTAAATTCCTTGTCACTTAACAAAGGATTTTTCAACAAAAGACCTAAGTGTTGTTTTCAGTAAATTTTTTTCAAAAGCTTAGACAAGCTAATCATAAATTTTAAAGTACTAGTAATGAAGAATTCTTAAAGAATTTAACTAAAGTAGATACACGCACTTTTCAAAATTTTAACATGAAAGCTTTAATTTATAACTTCAAACTAATGACTCTTTGTTATACAAATCTCTCATAAAAACTTTAATAAGAAATTTTTACCATCTTTATAACAAATATAAAGAACTAGACAAGTTTTCAAAGTTAAGAAAAAAAAAAACAACTCACTAGATTATAAGCCCACTTAAATAAATAAAATTTGTCAAAGAAAGAAAGTTTTAAAGATGATAAATTTAATCACTAAAAAGTAGAAGAATACAGTCATAAAGAGGAAATATACATGTAACATAACTTAAAACATTAGAAGTCATCAACCACTTAAGAAAAATTTGCGAAACTTAATTTTCAACCATTAGAAAAAAAAAATTGGTGGGTATCTCAAGCAAAGCAAGTTTTTGAAAAATTAAATTTATCTTTGAAAAGTTAGGAAATGAAATTATAATAGGAAAACGCTCACTTATAACAACCCAAGCATTTTTAAGTTTTCCTTCTAGTAATTTAAAAAGGAAAATTTTCAAAGTTTTCATCTTTTAAAACTTTTAAAGACAAATTGTTTTGTGAAAAATCAATGTTGAAACAACACTTCAAAAATCATGCATACAACATGAGTATATATATATATATATATATATATATGTCCAAAGAATTTTTCAACTATACAAATATCAATGTATTTGTATAAGGGTTTTTGGATAAAGGAAAGTTGGAAAAAATCGTATTGTTAAAAGCTGGGAATTTCATGGCTATTCTGCACCGTGGTGTTTTGGAACCCAAAAGGTTTTTTTTTTTTTACAAAAATACCTTAGAAATGGATATATCTTTTCAAATAGGTAGAAAACGACATATAATATGCGAAATTCCAAGTTAAAATGAGCAAGTTATGACCATTTTAAGTTGAAATTTTCTTCTATCCAAATTTTAACGCAAATACTATAATAGAGTTAGGAAGTTCAATAGAACTTCCGTGAATACTCATTACGGGTATTTCTTTCGTTTAGGTAATGAAGCTTGGGAGGATCCGTATTCAGAAGACTATTACGAGTAAAGAATTTTGGCAACGATGGTCGAGTGACTCTATCTCCTACTATTACGTACTTGTTTGTGCTTGTAGCTAGAGGCACTAGAACCAGGAAAAAGATGTATATGGAATATGCATGATAATATTGATTGAAAATATACTAAGCATATCAAGACATGAATTATTGTTAATTAAATTGTTTTTTATTATCATAAGGAGTGTCTGCACATTCTATGATCGCATTTAAATTACCTTAATCGATATTAAGAGTTATATTAATGATCATGCATATCACGTAGTGAGTCTAATTTCCTTAGCTACTATGCTCGATGGGACAAGAGTATAGTAGTAGGGTTCACGGGGACCCGCAAGTCTGCAAAGATAGGCGAATAGGAGCCGAAAGAACTATTTCAGGATAGAGCATGTAAGAGCCTAAAATAAACTACATGATCAATTTTAAAGATGGGTTTTAAGATCCTAAAACACCTAGCCCAAATGGGGGGTAAATCCATTGAAACATATGATTTCTGGTAGATCATATGTATTACTTGCTTACTTGCTTGATATATTTCATATGCTTGTTAATAACTTGTTTAAATTTGTTGATATGAGTACGCTAATCCAAGAATATTCTCACTAAACCAGTTGACCTTACACCCCAATAAACTTTTGTTGACATAAACTTGTTTAAATTTGTTGATATGAGTACGCTAATCCGAGAATATTCTCACTAAACCAGTTGAGCTTACACCCCAATAAACTTTTGTTGACATAGGACCGATATCTCTTTTGTCCGAGGACTTCATATATTCGGATGGAATTATTATTTTAGGAAGCTTTTAGGGGAAATCCTTTTAAAAATCTTAGAATAGATTTCCTTTAAAATCTTTTGGTTATAGTATTGTTTCTTTTTGTGTAAGACTAAGATTATATGTAGATCTTTGGAGATTTATCAAGGGAATGCCCTAAGATAATGTAAAGGCCATATTGTTAAAATTTTTAAGTTAAATATTATGTAGATTTCTTGTATGCTATATTTACTATCTCGAACTACACATTCCACCGATGTTTCCTATTGTTATGATGGATGCCTAACATATGGTGTTGAAGCTTTTGCATGACTTTAGAAGGTCATTCTTAAGCTTTAATACGTACGTGACAGATTGCCAGTCTAGGTTACTCTTTGGGGCGTGACAACGATCAAGGAGGAAGGAGAACCAAAGAAATAGGTAAATAATTCTTCTCAATTCTTTTGATGATTTAAAAGTTTAATCTTTTCATATGTTTCTTAGTGGATTTTGAAAGGGAATCAAGTTCTCAGAGAAATTTAGAGAAAAACCTTAATTTAAAGTGTTTGGGGATATTGTGGATTTACGATCAAAGTAAAACGATGTGTATGAGTCTAGGAATTTTAATTCTTTTGGATTTAGGGTTTGTCATTCTTTTCAGATTAGGGTTTTGGTGATGATGAGATTATGAATATTCTTATGAAAACATATTTTGATTGAGTTTTGATCATAATAAGGTGTTTTTGGTGGAAGTTAGGGTTTCTATTCCTAAAGTGATTTTAGGTACAACCTTACCTTATTTGTTGTTAGTGATTGTAAGCTTAGTAATTGTAATCTAACTAATTACTATCCGGTTATAAAATTTTGTTTGTTTCTTGTTTATGGCTGGGTCTGGTAGATTAGGAGGATTGTTGCTACTAAGACAGCATCCTAATGATCTGTGTGTGGTGTTATCCCAAGTAGAGTTATGTATAGTGATGGTTCTGGTAGTCTAGGAGTGGTATAAGTATAGTACCTAGGGTGTGTGGGGAATGTCTAACACCAATATATGTATATATTACTATTTTCTACACTGATTGTTTTTATAGAGTCATGAGTTACTTCGGGTTTAGGACTAACTCCAGATGGTTCTAAATTATGTGTTTGCTGGCTAATTAAAGATAATAATTTATGTTTGCTGCATTAGTTATTAGATTGTATGTGAAATTGTATAATGCTTGTTCATGCACATATGTTTGTGGTATGGCGTACTGGGCTTTTATGCCCACTATTATATCTTTTTTAGGAATAGGTGATGATTTTGTAGTGTCCGATTTATTTAGATAGGATGTCTATATGGATTATGGGGAGGAAAATAGTGGACCTTATTGATAACGAACCCCGCCAACCTGTAACAAAACCTATAATCGAAATTGGAAACTAATCCTGGATTATTGTAAGAATCGATGGAAACTACGACCCATTGCTTATATGGAAGCAAGAACCTTCGTATAAAGTAAAGATGCCATAATCAGCGATAGCAAACCGAGTCAAAGATGAATGCCATGAAAAAATTCCCAATAGGTTCAAACAGAATTCAATTTAGAATTCTAAGAGAAAACTCTCTCAATTTCACTATGAAAGATAAACTGATTACAAAACAAAAACAAAGGTCCATATATGCTAAAACAAAGAAAAACTAAAAGACACAAAAAAAAAATAATTCTGTTGCTCAAAGAAGGCTAGTGACCTTTAATCCTAAGCTGGCGGCTTATATAATAAAGGTTGGTGGCCATTAAAATTTCAATTTTTGGAACTTTCAAAGCTAGCTATAAGCAGATGGTATGCTTCCAAAGGCTGGTAGTGTACAACTTATAGGCCAACAGCATACGGTGTTCACCATTCCAAACTTTAATCCTCCGTGTCAGCTTGAATCTGCTTGTATTACTTGATTATCCATGTTATCTTTGAAGCTCCTACACTTTTTGTCACATCCCGAAGAGTACCCTAAACATGGTAGTCCGTCACATACAATATCAAGACTTAAGAATGACTACCTTATTCGCACGAAAGTCTCGATATTATATGTAAGGCATATAACACAATAATAGGAGACGCCATTGGGAAGTATGGTTTAAGCAACTAATAATGAACAAACAAGAATCTAGGAATGAAGTTAACCTATGATAACAATTAAGGGTCCGTTACAAAAGTCTTAGGGGCATTGCCTCGCTAATTCTCCAAGAATCGTATAGAAATTACTAAGTCTTTATAAGAAAACTTAAATACTTTTACCAAAAGATTTTAGAGGAAGTCTATTCTAAGTCTTTGAATAGATTTCTCTTAAAAGCTCTAAAAAAGATGACTTACACGGATATGTAGAGACCTTGGATATAAGAACAAATGGTCCTGTGTGTACAAAAATCTATAAGGGTATAAGCTTTACGAGCTTAGTGAGAATATTTCCGATCAACATACTCGAAACAAATATATCGACCAAGTTTATTATACAAGCAAGTGAAATGCAATAAACACGTGAGCATACAAAACATATAGTTTTCTAGGAACCATATTTTGAATGAATTTATGCCTTTCATTCAATGTTGGGTATTTTGGCCAATTACAGCCAATAATTTTTAACAAAACCATTTTTATAGTTCTTACTGGCTACTATTCACCACAAAAAACATGTAGATCTTGCCGACTCCTACTCGTCATCAATTTGTGTAGATCTTACCGGTTCCTACTCGCCACATGCAGACATTACCGGTTATGTCAACCACCACTGTCATACCCTTGTCCCACCAATGGTATAACAACGAATGCAATGGGACTCAATTCGTGAAGTCCATGCATCAAATTTTATTTAGAGTATAGCCATTTAGTTTCAATTTCTTGCAAGTAATCCACCAATTTCAGACACTTCAACATGCTAGTAGAACATATAATTCATTATAGGCAATTCATGACTCAATATGCTTAAGGTTCTTTGTCACACCCCCAGATGTCCCTAGAGTGGCAGTCTGCCACATACGGTATTAAAACTTAAGAATGACTTTCCGAAGTCATGCCAAAGCTTCAACACCATATGTAAGGCATCTATCACAATAATAGGAGACTTCGGTGGGATGTGTAGTTCGAAATAGTAAATATAGCATACAATAAATCTAGATAAATATCTAACTTCGACATTTAAAATTTGGTCTTTACATCATCATAAATGCATTCCCGCGATAAATCTCCAAAGATCATAATATTATTTTAGTCTTACACCAAAAGAAACAATACTAGAACTAAAAGATTTTAAAGGAGATCTATTCTAAGATCTTCAAAAGGATTTCCCCAAAGCTTCCTAAAAGTAATTCCACTCGGGTTATGAAGTCCTTGAACAAAAGAGATTGATTCTGTGTCAACAAAAGTCTATTGGAGTGTAAGCTCAACTAGCTTAGTGAGAATATTCCTAGATTAACGTACCCGTATCAATAAATTCAAATAAGATATTAAACAAGCATATGAAATACATCAAGCAAGTGAACAAGCAATACATATTGTAGACACCCAATTTTTGCCAATTAATTAAGGCTTAAATTCATAAAGTTAATTAAACAAAATCTTCATTTTTGTTTAATTAAACTCATTTCTCCGAAAGCTTTAATTAAGTAATGAGTTGGCTAAGTGATCAAGGCACAGGCCAAATGGCTGTTGGTTAAATACATTGACCAAATACCAATCCAAGCTCAATGACCCAAGTTCAAACCCTAGCAAAGGCAATTTTTGCCTTTTTATCATCTCATATTTTTGCCTTCTTGAAGTGGACTTTTTGCCTTACTTTGCATCAATTTCTAATGACAAAACATCATTCATTGTTGAAATTGATGATGCAATTGCAAAGTAGACATGGAATATGAAAGATCAATGCACAATTCATGTGTAAAAACAACCCAAAAGTCACAAAATTCGTGCTAAAAAATTGGAAAAAAATTGCAATTTATAAAGCATTCAATTGCACATAAATGAGGAGTTATAAGAATTGATAAAATTGGATGATTCATCTACACATTGAATGATTTGATGAAGAATATGAAAGATCAATCATCAATTCATCAGTTTGAAACAAATTAAACACGAATCATTGAATTAAATTCGTGAAGAGGCAAAAATCGATTCATTTCTGAAACAGTATGAAACGTAAAATTGAGCTTGCAACCTATAAATAGGGGGTACTAGGATCAAAAAGCACAAGTCAATTTCAAGAAACACACATACAATGAGTTCAATTCGAGATTTTCGAATTTAGAGTTTAGGATTCGAATTTTTCAAATTCGAAGTGATTTGATCAAATTTGGATCAAATTGAGTGTTTTATTAGTGTTAGAAACAAGTTTTGATTGTTTTAGTGTGCTTGGATTCGATCAAATTGATCAAATCATCTCTGCAAATTTTTTTTTATTTTTCCGTTTGAGCTGCGGCGACCACCACACGAACGCCGTTTGGTGGATCTGGGCGCGATCACCACCGCCACCAGCTTCGGCTCCACACAGGCGTCGGCCGACAAACTCCCAGCCGCCGAAGACCGCCAGAGCCGCCGGAATCCTCCTCGAAAGGTCACGACTTCGTCTTCTTCGCCCGACGAGTCAGATCCGACCCGAAAATCCGAAGTCCAACCCGCCCTGGTCAACGGTCAACGGTCAGCCCAGATCAGACGGCCCAGATTCGATCATCCAGATCAGACGGTCCAGATTTGATCAAGCAGATCAGCGGCCCAGATTCAATCATCCAGATCAGACGGCCCAGATTTGATCAAGCAGATCAACGGTCCAGATTCCATCAAGCAGATCAGACGGCCCAAATTTGATCAAGGTGATTAACGCCCCAAATCGAGTCAACGAGATCAGACGGTTAGGATCGGTCTTCAGATCAGACGATCCAGATCGCGTCCGCTTCATCCAACGGCTCAGGTCAATCCGTATTATTTTATTATATAATTAATTTCGAAAAATAGGAAAAAATAGTAAAAAATTCATAAAAATTCATAAAAAAATTCAGAAAAATTCAGAAAAATCCAGAAAAATCAAAATAATTATTTTTCATATAAATTTATTTTTTTGATATTTTTGAATATTTTTAATGTATATTTATACATAAATTGCTTTTAGAAATGCATATTTAATGCATGAAAAATAATTTTAATATATTGTAAAATATTTTGAATATGTTATAAATTTATTTGATGATTTAAAAAAAATAAAAATAAAAATAAAAATAATAAAAAATGATTTTTGGATTTAGAAAAATATGTTTTCATGAAATGAAAAACCAATTGATTAGATCATAGGATCATCAAAAATAATTTTTATAAAAATTCAAAATTTAATGAACTTAAAGTGAGAAAAATTCAAAAATATAAAATTGATCAACAAATTAAAGTTCTTTTTAAAGGAACTACGTTTTGTCTGATCTCGATTAGCGAGTACGTAGGCACCTGTGGGGCGACATTAAAAAATAAAAAAAATGTTTTTGTTTTTAATATTGTGAATAATTATTTCCTAAAAAAAAAGAGATATATTTGTTGATATTGATATTCTAAAAAAATAAAAAAAAACAAAAATGAAGAAAAAGCAATAAAAAAAAAATGAATAATGTGATTTGTGAATATTGTTTTATAATATATTATTTGAATTTTTGAGCATATAAAGGATAGATTATAAATTTAAAATTCGAAAGTGGTAACCATTTGGTTTTAATAGGTTAGCCCCCGAATCCATGATATCTGGTTTTAAAAGTTGATTTTTTAAATCAAATTTTCGCAGACTAGTAGCTAAGTTAGGATCAACCGACCCATTGATCTAGTTTTATTTTTTCCCGATTTATATCGGGTGGCGACTCTAAAAAGTTTTCAAAAATGAAAATTTCTTTTAACCCCTAGTCGAGGATTCGTGTGTTAAATGGGTTCGGATTTAATGTGAATCGGGTTAGGAGAAATGAACCAGATAATGAGTGGGAAAAATCCAGGCTCGACAGCTTGGCGACTCCACTGGGGACGCCTAAATTTTTTTAAAAAAGAGAGGGCTAGCCACTTAGGAATTTTAAATTTTAAATTTATCCTTGCTCAATTTTTGTGAATGTATGATTCTTTGTATATTATATTGAATAATTGTTCTGTAAATATATACTAACCTTGCAGGTATACAAGAAAAAGAAGGTAAAAAGCTTGTTTGTTTATTTATTTAAGTATTTGCATTAGCATGATTGTGTGCTAGATACGGTCGTACCAGGGCCGTCTTAAGAGCCTAAGCGAGGAGGACGAAGTAAGGTCCGGGGGCTGTGGCTTTCCACCCTCTAGATCAAGAAATATCCTCCCACTCCGGTTTAGTATCACTAAATCGGGGGACCTATAGAACCCTACCAAATCATGCATTCATCAACATGGATATGACCAAATTTTTTTTTTTCAAAAACAAAATGGAGTTGTATTTTCTTCCAAAATTTTTTTTTTCAAAAATAAAAAAAAATTCAAAAAAGTCCACCAAATGTTTTTTTTTTTAAATGTGGAGTTGTTTCTTTCCTAAAAAAGGAAGTTTTCAAAAATCAAACATTTTTTTTTAGTAAATAAAATTTTAGATTGAGATGGTTTTTAAACCTTTATTTAAAAAAAAAAAAATTTAATACCACTTCAAGTAAAGTTTTTTTGTTCATTATCCCCATTGGCATGGATAGTGACTAATAATAATTTTTTTTTTCAAATGGAGTCTTAATTAATTTTTTTTTTTTTTTAAAAAGAAGATTTTAAAAAAAAAAATGATTTTTCATCAATTCTAACAAAACTTTTTCACCAGAACTTTCAGGGTCTCTATCTCCATTTATATGGATAGTGACCAAAATTTTTTTTAAAAAAATGGAGTTTTTTTTTAAAAACTTTTTTAAAAAAAAAGGGTTTTCAAAAAAAATAATAATTTTCATCAATTCCAGCAAAATTTTTTCATCAAATTTTCAAGGTCATTATCCCCATTTGCATCCGTGTGCTAGCATATGTGCACATTTGCATCCTTGCATTTGTATTATATTTTCTTAAAAAATGTGTAGTTGACTTGTATATATCCATAGAATATATATATATATAGTTATAGGGTCTTTCCAACCAAAGTTGGACTTGTATATATAGAATGTATATTATTCACCTATAGTTATAGATTCTTTCTAATCAAAGTTAGACTTGTATATATCCATAGAGTATATATTGTCCACCTATAGATATAGGTTCTTTTCAACCACAGTTACTTTTGTCATAGGTATTCCACTTCGTTGTCATCAAGTCTATCGTTTTTGTAAAATATTAGCCCCTATTCGAAATTTTTGAGAGAGTCATTGTTTTTTTACCATTATTCAAGAAAAATAGTTTTTGTTTTAAAATACTTTTTCCATTTTAGGTTTTAAATAATCATTTGTAAATTTTTTGTGAATATCCATTATTCTTTCAAATAATTAATTCTTTGATAAATTCGAAAAATAAGAAAAAGAATAAAAGTTGTAAATAAAAATGTTCCAAACTTTCTTTTAGAAAAAAAAAAAAGAAAAAAAAATGAAAAAACAAACAATAATAAAATAATAAAAAAAAGAAAAAATAAATAGGAGATATTTTGCTAGCAAGAACATAATAAGATTTTAAAATTGCTTTTGAGCAGGTTCAGCTAATCCCTTACACACTAAGTCAAGATGGTAACAACACAATACTCCCAATCAGACTACTGAACAGAGACCCAACACCATGGAACAAACCATGTTTAGAATTGCTGAACAAATGCAGACTTTAACACAAAGTTTTGCTCAGCTTAAGACCCTACAACATCTGAAGGATCCTTAGGGGCACAGAAAGGGAAATGAATTGAGGGGCAATTCATTGATCAGGATGACATACAAAATGAGTTTAATGTAGCTGAGCTAAAGAAAGAACTAGAAGCTCAAGCTAGGGAGATAGAGAAAAAATTGGTTGAAAAAATGAAGACATTTGATGGCTTTGACCAATCTGCGATCTTAAGCTTACCACAGTTTGAGGAAGGTGCCTTTCCTGGAAAATTTGAGGCACCTGAATTTGAAAAATATAATGGAACCGGTTGTCCCAATATGCATATAAGACTATACATACAACGTATGGGGCAGTACGCCAAATTTGACAAACTGATGGTACAAACTTTTCAAGATAGTCTTACTGGTCCAGCCTTAGCCTGGTATGCCCAATTAGATCACCAAGAAGTTGATACTTGGGATAAGTTAGCCAGAGCATTTTTCAACCAATATAAGTTCAACATCGAAATGGTACCCTCAGTTTGGGACCTGAACAATATGAAAGAAGACAGAAGAAACATTCAAGGAGTATGCCCAACGATGGAGAGCTTTAGCTGCAAGAATCACCACCCCGATGCCTGAAAAGGATCTGACAATCACTTTCATCAATGCTCTGGATGAACCTTTCTTTTCACATCTTGTGGGACATGCATCAGCAAGTTTCTCAAAAGTAGTAGTGGCAGGGTGCAGAGTTGAAAATGCCCTCAATGCTGGTAAATTGCAAAGCAATGAAGAAAAAAGCAGAAAAGGACACAGCCAATGTAGTGAGTTACAACAATCCTACATAGAATCTAGGAGGAAATTCACTCAAATCCAGTCCCTCTATCTCAAATTTACCAGAAGCTGAAAGAGGATCATTTATTATACCCTAGTGAGCCAGTACCAGGGTATAAACCAAAAATATGACCCTAATGCACATTGTGAATACCATATGGGTCAACAGGGGCATGCTACTGATGTTTGTTGGGAATTAAAGAATAAAATTCAAGATTTGATTGACTCAGAAATGGTCCAATTGCAATTTGTTGATGAGCTAGTGGCTAATAATGAAGAACCCAGAATTAACATGCTCCATGCACAAGAAGTCAGCAACACCTCAAATCAAAGAGGTAATTCACAAGAGAAAGATCAAAAAGAGCATGGAAATCTTGAGCAAAGACTTGCAGCAATGACAGAAAGGATTGAAACCCTAGAGCAGGTTATGAAGCACGTGCTAGATAAACTCCAACATTTAGGCCTTGATGCTAACAAGGTGCCATCTTATGAGACTCAAGAAGGATCATCAAGCTGCAGCCAAAGAATATGAGGCAAGAAAAGAAGCCTTTGAATTCAAAAGCATGGGGCAAAAAGAAACAGGATTGTTTGACACAGCAAAGGCGTCTCACACAATTTGAGATTCCGATGATTCAAGTTCTTAACCGGTTGAGAGAACAGAATCTGATAACATTTGAAATCCCAAAAAAGGGTACAAGCCGAGGAAATATGATCCTAATGTCCAATGTGAGTACCACATGGGTCAAACGGGCCACTCTACAGAGAATTGTTGGAGATTAAAGCACAAAATCCAAGATTTGATCGATGCTAAGCTTATCCAACCCGAGCTCCTGAAATCTATGAAGCCAATTGATGATAATGATTCTATCCCAACTCCGACAGGGTTCCAAGCGTCACTTCATCAAGAATTGAGAGTTTGTTGTTCCATCTGATAAAGTAGCCTATCATATGCAAAAGTTGAATTGCCGGTCAACACCATAGGGGCAGTAGTTTAAGAAAGAGGATGACATTGATGCCTATCTTTGTAATAAGAATGATAATGAATATTCTATTTTTTGACATTTGGGGCAATTTGAATGGATGTTTGTCTATGGATATTTTATTGCTTGAAAATGTTTTGACAAAAAAGAGGCAAATACCAAACACTAACCACTAAACACTTGAGAGTTGAGTGATTGTGAGGAAATTTATAAGGCTCATTCCTTAAAAGAAGTCTATTTTGCACTTGATACATAGGTTAAGATGATACCAGGCATTCATTTCAATAACCAAAATATATCCCTTGTTAACCCGTTGGGCCTAAAAAGAAGGAATTCTTAAAAATAAACCCTGTCAAGAACCACCCGCATTGGGGCACCCACAATGGGGCAATTTGGAGGTTAGGGTCATTAATAAGGAGAAAAGGAATAACTTATATGCACTTGACCTAGTCGCATCAATTCAAGAGTAGTCAATTGACACAAATAAATCATTTCCTATGAAAGGAAAAAGAGTCTTCATTTTAAACCATACACAATCATATACTTTGAGCTATAAGCCATCCAATGGAAAAATACAAATCACCTTGCAAAAGAAGAAGAAAAAAAGGGATACATGAATAAAGTGCCAAAAAAATGAAAAAAAATGAAGAATAGCCAAGGAAGGTGATTAAACCAAGAAATTAGAAGCATATGCTTAAAGCTCAAGGCCATCAAAACACAAGGTCCAAAATTTATATCATGGACCACCCACAATTCCACCCTGATGGAAGACAATACACAAGGTGATCATACCCAAACACTGGGGGCACATGCTCAAAGTTCAAAGCCCATCAAAACACAAGGTCCAAAATCTATATTATGGGCCCATCCACAATTCCACCTTTAGAGATTCTTTGGATCAAAGGAGTTGATCTATTAATACCCTTGAAACTAGGGACAAGTGCATCATCAAGTTTTCCTTAAGGGTTCTTGACTTGTAAACCGGGTGGTGTTGAAAAATTTTCAAAAAAAAAAAAAAAAGCCTTATATCCTCTTTGATTAAAGCCAACAACCAAAAGCCCACATTACAGTCCAAAAAAGACCTAATAAATTGACCAAAGTGTGTCACTTGCAAGCCGGACCATAATTTTTGGAATCCGAGTCAAATGTGTGAAATAAGCCTAAGAGAGTGTAAGGAAGTCCTCTTTAATTAGGTAATTTAAAATAAGATAACCAACCTTGGTGTAAGAATCATCCCAAGGGCATGAAATCATTTGCCCCAATTTGATAGAAGTCTGCCTCAAGGTTAGGAATTAATTGCCCCAAAGTGGAAACAATGCCTCAATTTTCAAATTAATGTCCTAAAAGAAAAACTTTGCCCCAATGATTAAAATTTTTCAATAAAAGACTTAGGTAGTTAATAGTGAAGCCTTAGGCTGAGAAAAAAAATGAGTGATCAATGGGGCAAACCCTATTTATGATTATTTTTACCTGTTGGTAACTTTCAAAAAAAAAAGTTGGAATTCAAAAAGAAAAAAAAGGAAACTTTTACCTTTAAAGGGTCCAAGAAAAGAAGGAATTTCTTCCAAAAAATAAAAATAAAAAAGTTTTTTCCAAATATCTGAAAAGTAATAAAAAAAAGTCAAAAAGAAAAGAGAAAATAAGTTTTCTTCATTAAAAGTAAAAAAATTGCCTTTGGTTTAAATTTTTTAAATAAAAAAAAACTTTGCAAAAAAAAAAGAAAAAAAAAAAGGGGGGCATAAGGTTTTGGTTTTTAAAAGAAAAAAATTCTCAAAGGTTTTCTTAAAAATTTTCAATGAAAAAAGGGAAGAATTTCCCACATTAAAAACTTAGCCAAAAAAAAAAATTCAGGCTACGGTTTTCAAACTTGATTTTCAAGTTTGTGTTTAAGTTTTAGGATCACCTGCTCAAAGGAGCGTCATCCTATTTGTTTAAGTTTTAGGATCGATTGCTCAAAAAGCGTCATCCTGTCTGTTTAAGTATTAGGGTCACCCGCTCAAAGGAGCGTCATCCTACCTTTCAATCTTTAGGATTGTATGCCCAAAAGAGCATCATCCTATTTCTTCGGCATCAAGATAGTCTGCTCAGGGAGCGTTGTCCTTTTTTTTTTTTTTTCAATCTTTAGGATCATATGCTCAAAGGAGCTTCATCCTATTCTTCAAATTGAGAATCGCCAACTCAAGGAAGTGTTGTTGCTGCTTGTCAAGTTGTAAGTTTTAGGCAGTTCAAGGAGCGCCTTAACAAGTCGAGTGTCAGCTCGAGAAGCGCACTAATGTTAAAACCAAACGCCAGTTCATAGGGTACGTTTGAACCAAGTTTCAAAGTTTTCAACAAAAGCTTGAAGTCCATCGAGTCTTCCAAGAAGAAAGAAAAACTTGAAACCCATCCAAGTTTTCAAACCAAGTTTTCCAAAAAAAGAAAAACTTGAAGCCCATCCAAGTTTTGAAACCAAGTTTTCCAAAAAAAGAAAAACCTGAAGCCCATCCAAGTTTTCAAAGCAAGTTTTCAAAAAAAAAAATGCTTGAAGCCCATCCAAGTCTCCCAAAAAAGAAAAAAGTCTGAAGCCTATTCGAGTTTTCCAAAAAAGAAAAACCAAGTCCCTAAGTGGATCAGAAAAAACCAGTTCCCCAAGTGGATAAAAAAAACCAAGTCCCCAAGTGGATCAGAAAAAAACCAAGTCCCCAAGTGGATTGAAAAATCACAGTACCCTCAGTCTAGACTCGACAGATAGTCTAGTACTGACCAAAATTCCAAATCCATCCTTTTGAGATGGTGACCAAATACAAAATCCATCCTTTAGAGATGGTGACCAAATTCAAAATCCATCCTTTTGAGATGGTGACCAAATTCAAAATCCATCTGGTGGGTGTCGAATCCAACAAAAATAAATAACCTACTCTAAGATTTGTAAACAGTGGTGAGCAGGATCGTCTCCACAGGGACTGGTAAAAATCCTAAGTTTCTATCGGAGATTGAGAAAAGAAAAAGAAAATAAAATTGGGGGATTTTTGAAATCAAGCAAATAAAATAAACTATTTCTAATTAAGAAGATTTATATATATTCAAAAGGTTATCTAGCCTGGTTTCATTACAACTCAATTCTCAAGATTGATCCTTGACTCATTATTATCCTACTTTGAACAGGTTAGTTATAAATTCCAATAAGCTGAAATTCAATCTCTCCTTAGATATTAAATAACCAAGATAAGATCTTTGATTATTCCTAATCAAATAGATAACCCTAAATACGCTCTTAAGGTTTAATCTATCAATTGATTAAGAAAAGAGAAACCTAACCCTAATCAATAATCTATAAAGCATGGATTATTTAATATTAGATTATATTTCATCACAACATCAAATAACCATTATTTTATGACTATCGTGTTGTTTCATCACCTATGTTAGAATACTCATACAATTACGGATATGAGTTCTAATTGATTGTTTATTGTTCAATCATCCTACAACCGGATCCAAAGTTATAAGAGATAATCAAGCAATAATAACAATAGAATCAGATGAAATACAAATATGCAAAGATGAGAATAATAGAAATCAAACCCAATTAGGTTCACAATCCATTTGAATTGAGTTGCATAATCCCTTGGCTAGATTAAGAGATTAGTTGTTCATGATTCAAGAAAAGCAATCTTTAGGGTTCTTGAAAGTATAAAGAATGAATATAATCTCTTTATGGACTTTCTCTCTATATAGGAAAGAACAAGACTTTCTCCCGTATGAAAACTGGCTGGCTTGGAGTTAGAAATGGCTGGCTGCCATTTTTCATCGCACAGGACGCTGCAGCATTGATGGCCGGCTCCATGGCCGGCAGCCATTAACTCCCCAGTGCCAGCCATGAAAGATGGCCGGCGGCGATCACACCATGGCCGGCGGCCATGGCTCTTCTGGCCGATTTTCTTCATTTCACAGAGGCTCCATGGCTGGCGGCCATCTTCTCATGGCTGGCGGCCATCAGGCTTCTGGTCATTTTCTCCATGCTTTATTCATCTAAATCTTTCTTTAGCTTTATAAACCTGAAACACAACATTAACTTGATTAAGTATCAATTCCTCATGATTTCTATAAGATTAATAACAAGTTTATCAAGTTTTATCCATTATAGATTTGAGTAAATTACATCTCAACACCATCCTTTAGAGATGGTGACCAAATACAAAATCCATCCTTTAGAGATGGTGACCAAATTCAAAATCCATCCTTTAGAGATGGTGACCAAATTCAAAATCCATCCTTTAGAGATGGTAACCAAATTCAAAATCCATCCTTTAGAGATGGTGACCAAATTCAAAATCCATCCTTTAGAGATGGTGACCAAATACAAAATCCATCCTTTTGAGATGGTGACCAAATTCAAAATCCATCCTTTTGAGATGGTGACCAAATACAAAATCCATCCTTTCGAGATGGTAACCCAATACAGAATTCAGAAACCCATTCATTCGATGATGATGAAGACAGAATTCGGAAATCCATCCACTCAAGATGGTGATCAAGACAATTCAGAAGTCCTTCCATTCCAGATGGTAACCAAGACCAAATGACCAAACCAAAGCCCATAGATCCGACAGTTGACTTCAGTATTCTGAGTCTAGGCCCGACGATGGCCTATATTTGTCAAAATCTAGACCAACAGACGGTCTATCAGTCTAGGTCCGACAGTTGACCTAGCAAATCTCAAAATTTAGACCCGACAGATGGTCTATCAGTTTTCAGTCTAGGTCCGACAGTTGACCTAGCAAACCTCAAAATCTAGACCCGACAGATGGTCTATCAGTTTTCAGTCTAGGTCCGACAGTTGACCTAACAAATCTCAAAATCAAGACCGACAGATGGTCTATCAGTTTTCTAAATCTAGGTCCGACAGTTGACCTAGCAAATTTCAAAATCTAGACCCGACAGATGGTCTATCAGTTTTCTAAGTCTAGGTCCGACAGTTGACCTAGCAAATCTCAAAGTCTAAACTCGACAGATAGTTTAGCACAAGATAAAAATCTCTTTGTAAAATTTGGGAGGAGAAGCTAAGCAAAAATTGGTTATCTTTTTGTCTTTGTGGCAAAAGTTTTGTTCAAACTTTACCACAAAGAGGGGCAGCTGTAGACACCCAATTTTTGCCAATTAATTAAGGCTTAAATTCATAAAGTTAATTAAACAAAATCTTCATTTTTGTTTAATTAAACTCATTTCTCCGAAAGCTTTAATTAAGTAATGAGTTGGCTAAGTGATCAAAGCACAGGCCAAATGGCCTGTTGGTTAAATACATTGACCCAAATACACATCCAAGCTCAATGACCCAAGTTCAAACCCTAGCAAAGGCAAATTTTTGCCTTTTTATCATCTCATATTTTTGCCTTCTTAAAGTGACTTTTTGCCTTACTTTGCATCAATTTCTAACTAACAAAACATCATTAATTGTTGAAATTGATGACGCAATTGCAAAGTAGACATGGAATATGAAAGATCAATGCACAATTCATGTGTAAAACAACCCAAAAGTCACAAAATTCGTGCTAAAAAATTGGAAAAATTGCAATTTATAAAGCATTCAATTGCACATAAATGAGGAGTTACAAGAATTGATAAAATTGGATGATTCATCTACCCACATGATGTTGTTGAAGAATATGAAAGATCAATCATCAATTCATCAGTTTGAAACAAATTAAACACGAATCATTGAATTAAATTCGTGAAGAGGCAAAAATCGATTCATTTCTGAAACAGTAGGAAACGTAAAATTAAGCTTCCAACCTATAAATAGGGGGTACTAGGATCAAAAAGCACAAGTCAATTTCAAGAAACACACATACAGTGAGTTCAATTCGAGATTTCGAATTTAGAGTTTAGGATTCAAATTTTTCAAATTCGAAGTGATTTGATCAAATTTGGATCAAATGAGTGTTTTTAGTGTTAGAAACAAGTTTTGATTGTTTTAGTGTGCTTGGATTCGATCAAATTGATCAAAATCATCTCTGCAAATTTTTTTTTATTTTCCGTTTGAGCTGCCGGCGACCACCACCACGAACGCCGCTTCTGGTGGATCTGGGCGCGATCCACCACCGCCACCAGCTTCGGCTCCACCACAGGCGTCGGGCCGACAAACCCCAGCCGCCGAAGACCGCCAGAGCCGCCGGAATCCTCCTCGAAAGGTCGCGACTTCGTCTTCTTCGCCCGACGGGTCAAATCCGACCCGAAAATCTGAAGTCCAACCCGCCCTGGTCAACGGTCAACGGTCAGCCCAGATCAGACGGCTCAGATTCAAATCATCCAGATCAGAAGGTCCATATTTGATCAAGCAGATCAGCGGCCAGATTCAATCATCCAGATCAGACGGCCCAGATTTGATCAAGCAGATCAACGGTCCAGATTCCATCAAGCAGATCAGACGGCCCAGATTTGATCAAGGTGATTAACGCCCCAGATCGAGTCAACGAGATCGACGGTTAGGATCGGTCTTCAGATCAGACGATCCAGATCGCGTCCGCTTCATCCAACGGCTCAGGTCAATCCGTATTATTTTATTATATAATTAATTCGGAAAATAGGAAAAAATAGTAAAAAATTCATAAAATTCATAAAAAATTCAGAAAAATTCAGAAAAATCCAGAAAAATCAAAATATTATTTTTCATATAAATTTATTTTTTTTTATATTTTTGAATTTTTTAATGTATATTTATACATAAATTGCTTTTAGAAATGCATATTTAATGCATGAAAAATAATTTTAATATATTGTAAAATTTTGAATATGTATAAATTTATTTGATGATTTAAAAAAAATAAAAATAAAAATAAAAAAAAAAAAAAATGATTTTTGGATTTAGAAAAATATGTTTTCATGAAATGACAAACCAATTGATTAGATCATAGGATCATCAAAATAATTTTTATAAAAATTCAAAATTTAATGAACTTAAAGTGAGAAAAAAATTCAAAAATATAAAATTGATCAACAAATTAAAGTTCTTTTTAAAAGAACTAACGTTTTGTTCTGATCTCGATTAGCGAGTACGTAGACTTATGGGTTCCCATGAACCCCACTACTATACTCTTGTCCTATCGAGCATAGTACTAATGAAATAAGACTAACTACGTGATATGCATAAATCAATTAATATAACTTGTAATATGTAATTAAGGTAATTTAAAGACAATCATAGAATTTACAGACACTCCATCATGAAAATAAACACAATTTAATTAACAACAATTCATGTCTCAATATACTTAGTATACTTTCAACCATTATTGTCATGCATATTCCATTTTCATCTTTTTCCTACTTCTAGTGACTCTAGCTACAAGCACAAACAAGTAAGTAAAAGTAAAGATAAACTCACTCGCCTATCCTTGCCAAACAAATTTTTTGCTCGTAATAGTCCTCTGAATACGGGTCCTCCCAAGCTTTGTTACCTAAATGAAAGAAATACCCGAAATGAGTATTCCGTGGGAGTTCCACTTGAACTTTCTAATTTTCTATTCTGGTATTTGCGTAAAATTCAGATAGAAGAAAATTCCAACTAAAATGGTCATAACTTGCTCATTTAACTCAGAATTTCGCATATTATATATCGTTTTCTACCTACTCGAAAAGATCTATCCATTTCCAAGGTTTCTTTGTCATAAAAGGTCATTTGGGTTCCAAAACATCATGATACAGTATTGTTAAGAAATTCCTAGCCCTTAAAACAAGATTTTTCAAACTTTTCGTTACCCAAAAATCCTTAAACAAAAATATAGGTATGTATATGGTTGGAAAAATCCTTTTGATACATAAATAGACTCATATTTTATGCATGATGCTATTGGTGTTGTCTCAACAATTATTTTTTCGTAAAACGACTTGCTTTATGGTTTTGAAAAATTGGACTTTTAAATTTTCTCTTAAGTGGTTTGAAAGAAATTACAAATTTCGGGTTATTATAAATAAGTGTTTTCCTCCTATATTTTTAATTCCTAACTCCTCAAAGATAAATTAATTTAAAAAAAATTAGGTCCTTTAAGTTATCTACCAATTTTATTTTCAGTGATTGAAAAATAAGGTTTTCAAAATTTTTCATAAGTTGTTGGTGTTGTCTAATATTTGGAGTTATGTTAAATATACGTTTTCCTCTCGTTTTTATATTCTTACACTTCTTTCGAAAATAAGTTTACCTTTTTAAAACTTCACTTTCTTGGTAAATTTTATTTCTCTAAGTTGGTTTTTAAAATAGTAAGTTGATTTTACCTTTATTTGAAAAACTTGCTTTATTCTTAATATTTATCGAGGGATGGCATAATCCTTTTAGATAAGTTTATAAGAAAAGCTTTCATGATAAAGAATTATCAACATTGGAACTTAGCAAAAATTTCATTTTTACTTTGAAAAGAGAATAAAAATATTAAAAATTAAGTGTTGTAGAAGCTTACTTAGTAAGTGATTTTGAAAGTCTATGATGAACCTATTTAAGTTTTATAAAAGATATGGTTGGGTTAAAATCTTAAGTTAATGCTAAAATTATATTTTTATGAAGTATTTAGTTTCAATTTATAAAAATGAGTTCCTTTAGTATTTGAAGAAATCTTTATTACTACTTTAAAATTTATGATTAGTTTGTCTAAGCTTTTGAAAAGAATTTATTAAAAAATACTTAGATCTTTTGTTGAAAGATCTTTTGTTAAGTGATAAAAAATTTAGTTTACTTTTCTTTATTAAAGAAACAACCCATTTTTATTTTTAAAGACAACAACATTCTAATCATGCATGAATAAATTATGTAGCAATGAAAAAGGGTAAAATAATACACATAATAGATAGAATAAATATAATAAGCAACTAAGCAAATAATATGGTCAAGTATTGGAACCTTAGCTTCATCAAAGTATCTCGGTAAAGTATTGGGAGCCTTAGCTTCATCAAGGCTTCCGGAGACTAAGAATATACTAGTCACAAAGAAAAGAGAAAGAGAAAGAGAAAGAAAAAAGAAAAGAAAGAGCAATAATAATAAGCATTTTAGTGATAGTTAGGGAGCATTTAGGCTCTAAGAAAATATATATATACATATATTTAATAAATATATATATATATATATAAAAGTTAGATTAGGAGCATAATAACAACAAAATATCATAATAATAACAAAATAACATAATCAGAATTCTTGGTATGTGTAAAAACAAAACATGAACACGTTGTTGCTTCCATAACTCACATGAGCCTTAAGAAACAACACCATGGTCATGCTAAGTTATATGACATGAAAAAATAGATATAGAAGATCTTTACCTAAGGTGTATATTTGTTGAAGATAGAAAGTGATGGTTGTAAGAGTATGTGGGCAGTGATATGTGGAAGATGGTTTTTGTGTAGAGAAAAGAAAGTTGGGAAGAGAATTTTGAGAGAGAAGTTGAGAAAGGGTTTGGTAGAGTTTTATTATGTGTGTAAAGATGAAGAGAGAGGGGATATTTATAGGAAAAGTTGGAGAAATTATAGTTAATTAAATAAACGAAAAAGAAAAAATGATGGCATGAAAGAAAAGAGTAATTAAAAAGTAATTTATTAGAAAGTGTATGAGAAATTTAGTAATAGTGGTGTAGAATTTTTATGGGAAAAGAAAATTATAAGAAATAGTTATATAGGTTGTAAGAATAGGTGTACCAAAAAGTAGAGATAGATGAATAGTGTAGAATAGGATAATGAATAGTAAACAAGACTAATAAATTACCGATAGTAAAGAAAATATGCGTAAAATGCGATATATAATATTTTTGTTATCAAAAAATTACGAAACTGATATTTTTAAAATTCTTGTATAATTACGAGTCTTTTGGTGTTATTGGAATATTTTTACTATTTTGAGCATCAGGATACATTTTTCAAGAACTGATTCCATTCGAGTTTAAAACGAATCGAATTTTGATAAATTTGATCTTTTTAAGTTATCTTATATTATTCTGAACTTCAATCCACCATTAACTTATTTCTATTGCTCTCCTGTTTTGAGAGCGAGATTGCCAGAGTTGAAATTGCTAAATTGTCTTTATCTTAGTTGACTTTTGAAATCTCGGTTTGACTAAGGTGAGGTTTATTCCAACTTTACCCTATAAATTGAGGGGTTTACATTCTTTCACCAACATTATGAGTCACATGTACTTTCCATTTTATCGTTTTCCTATTTCTAGTGCTACCATACTACAAGCACAATCACAAGTATGAAAAATAAGGGAAGTAAACTCACTTGGCCATGACTTGATGGTACTTGCTTAATCGAAATAATCTTCTGGATAGTAAACGTCGTCCTTATCGTTTCCTAAACAAGTAAATACCCAAAATGAGTATTCTATAGAATTTTTTCTAATCAAATTTCTAATTTTATCTTCTAGTTGCAGTAAAATTCGTACTAGTGGAAATTCCAACTTAAAATGGACTAACTTGTTCATTTTAACTCAAAATTTTGCATATTATATGCCATTTTCTACCTACTCAAAAAGATCTATCCATTTCTAAGGTTATTTTTATCATAAAAATTGTTTTAGGTCCCGAAATAGCAAGGTACAGAATCACCACGAAAATCCCAGATTTCGAAACACAATTTTTCAAACTTTTCTCTATCCAAAAATTCTTGTACAAAAATATAGATATTTGTATAGTTGAAAAATTCCTTTGAACACACACACACACATATATAGACTCATATTGTATGCATGAATTTAGTGGTGCTGTCTCAACAATGATTTTTGTAAAGTAATGTGTCTTAAAAGTTGGAAAAAGTTAAGATTTAAAAATTCACTTTAGTCTGGTGGGAAAATTTCCTTGAATCATCATAAGTGAGTGTTTCCTTCTTTTAACTTCATTTCTTAACTTTTTGAGTTAAGTTTCCAAAAATAAATTTAGTCTTTTTAAGATTTCTACCAATTTTATTTCTTGTGGTTGAAAAGTGAAGTTTCTCTAAGTATTTCTTGATAGTGACTAAAATTTCTTAAAGTAGTTACTTGTCATGTTTATATACTCTTGATTTTTTGAAAGTTAGGTCCACTTTAAATAAATAATAATGGTCTTTTAATTTATTTACTAATTTTATTTCCTAAGTAAGATTTGTTTCTAGACAGTTAATTTTTTATGATCTTGTAAAACATGTCTAGTCCTTAGTAATTTAGTGTGTTGGTGAGAACTTTACAAATAAGTTTAAGAAAAACCTTTGTTAACCAAAGAATTAACAATATTGAGTTTTGAAGAAAACGTTTTATTTTATTGGTTTGAAAAGAGAGTACCTAATAAATCCACTTTGTTTATTCTTTGATGAAATCCATTATACTATTATTATTAAAAACTTGTGATGGACTTATCTAAATTTTGAAAAAGATTTGTTAAGATAAAACTTTAAGTTTTTATGAAAAAATCATTTCCTAAGTGACAAACATTTATCTTTAAAGAGAGTTCTTATTTTTCTTCATTTAAGAAAACTCCTTTTTTTTTTTTGAGACAATATCAACATGTTCATGCATGTTTATGAATATGTAGTCAAGACAAAGAGAATAATATCACATAATAAGATAAAAATATATATAAGAAGTAATATAAGCATAATAATATGGTCAAGTATTGAGAACATTAGCTTCATCAAGGCAACCCAAGACTAAGAATAGACTAGTCCCAAAAAAAAAGAAAAGAAAGAAAAAGCATAATAATAGCAATAATAGGAACATAATAAGAGCAATAATAAGTGCATAATAATATAAGCATAATAGTAAAACATAATATATGAATAAGAACAAAACATGAACATAATTTTGCTTTCTTAACCTCTATGGGTCTTTCAAAAACACATACTATGTTCTTGCTAAGTTACATGAACATAAGAAATAATCTACTAACAATCTAAAAATATAAGATGGATGTATGAATAAGAGCAAAGTATGAACCGATTGTTGCTTTCATAACCTCTTATGGGCTTTTAGAAAACATACACTAAGCTCATACCGAGTTACATGAACATGAAAATTTTAGGATAATTACCTATTGGTTAGAAAGGAGGAAAATGTAGAGTGAAATTTGTAGAGAAGATTTTTGTGAGTGATTTTGGGAGAGTTTGGCATGTAAAAGAAGTATGTAAAAGAAATGGAGAGAGATAGGGATGCTTATAGAATTTGTGTGGAGGAACTTAGATGTAATAAAATAAATTAAAAAAGAAAATAATTATAGAAAAGAGAGAGAGGGGCACCGGTTCATAGAGAAAAGGGGGAGATAAATTATTTATTTATTTATTTATTTTGTTATGAAAAGTGATTAAGATGTGAGATATGAGAGATTGAAGTGTATTGAAAAGAAAAAAGGAACAAATAGGTAGTAAGAATAAGTATAAGAAAGAATAGAGATAGATGAATAGTAATGAATAGTAAAATAGGACAATAAATAGTAAACAAGATTACTAATCTACTGTAGTGAAAAAAATACTCGTTATAAATGCGATATCTAATATATTTAGCTACTAAAAAATTATTAAATTAATATTTTTGAAATCATTGTATTATTATGAACCTAATGACGTTATCGGAATATTTTTATTATTCTGAGCCCCATGACACGTTTTTCGAGAACCAATCCCGTTTGGATCCGAAACACATTAAAAATTAATGAATCTGATCTTTTTAAGCTTCCCTATATTATTACGAATTATTATCCACAATTATCTTAATTCTATTGCTTAGGGTTTAAGAACGCGGGATTGCCGAATCTAAACACTAGCGTTGGTTGTAGTCTTTTGTTGACTTTTAAGGTTTCTGATTGACTTATAATTCTAAGATTTAAACATAAACTTAGCAAAAATTCAAGGGTTTACACTTTTTGAAATGTGTTAATCGCCATGATGACACCCCTAGATTCCCATCATTCCTTCCTTCTTTGAAAAGATTCGTCCTCAAATCTTAGCAATCAATTAGGATGGAACATCTTCTCTTGGATGCAATGGTAATTCATCTAGAATTTCCTAGGGAATCAAATTCTTGAGTTCCTGTAGTGATGGAACATTTTCACAAGATAAAGACAAGTTAAGATTATCAGTTGAAAATTCCTTAGACAATGGTACAAGTAATCGTGGCTTTGAAATCAAAGAATCCTTAATCTCACTTTTCTTATCTCTCTCATTCTTTGCTTTTTTATCTCTTAATATCACTTTCTTTTCTCTCCTCTTAGTATTTTTCACGATCTTTGCTCACACTCATCTCCTCCTCCTTTTCTTTTAGTGTATCACTCGTTTTCTTTTTGTCACCTTTTTTTTCTGTCATTCTCCTTTTGTAACTTTACTTGATCTTCATACACCTGACTAGGGTTAAAGGCACAAGCTTCACAGTTTGATCATTCATAACAAATGAATAGATATTGCAAAATTCATCATGCATAACCTTCCTATCATATTGCTATGGTCGTCCCAACAACAAATGACCCGCATGTGTATGTACTACATCACATAGAACTTCATCCCTATAGCTACCAATGGAGAAAAAACCAATCCCTACTTTGTAACTTTAATCCCTCACATTCATTCTACCATTGTAGCTATAAGGACTATGATGCGTTTAGTGTAGGTAAATGCCGCTTTTCAACCATCAAAGAACTAATAATAATTGCATAGCTACCAGCATCAATAATTAAGCTACACATCTTATTGTTCACAAAGCATCTAGTATGGAAGGTATTCTCTTGTTGTACTTTAACTTTCTCATTCACTTACTATGTACTTAAGGTATATCTAATAACCAAGGATAAATTTGAAGCATTCACCTCTTCATTATCAGTCACATCTTCCAAATCAAGCATATCATCATCACTAGAGCTAGTACTCCTTAGACCTTTGACAATGTTTTATATACTCCTTGCAATAGAAGGCATCATCGGAATCAGCTACATTCCAATCATTATGGACTCTTAACTTGTCGTGCGTATATACATACAAAGTCCAATCAGGTTTCAAGTGTAAAAATCTAGAAAGGCTGGCCCTCCTTCTTCTCAACACGAACGTAGCCTCTTGTAACATGGTGTGTCCACATGCATATGTCGCGATTTTTTCAATGGCGTAAATAATTTCCTACCCGAACCATCTTTTCCTTCTGATGGGACAATATCTTATTGTCTGAAGGACTCGTTTCCATTCGGTGTTCCCTAGTCCCCTTTTCCATAGAGCGAACATTTCCTTAATTGACTTGCGTCTTCCTGCTAAGGCAAACTCCTTGCATAGCACTCTTAATCTTAAACGATAGTTGATAAAGCTCTTATCGGGACTCTTATGGAATTGTTGAACTGCCAAAAGGAAAGGAAAAGAAGATTAGCGAACTTATTTTACCCATACTAGCTTTCCTAATTTGGTTCTACTTATTACTTCTTAGGTCTATTCCCATTGTTATGATTATGATATTCTTAACCATGCTCTGATATCAACTTAAACTGTCACGCCCCAAAGGGTACCCTAAACGCGATTGTCTGCTACACTCAATATTAAAGCTTAAGTATGACAACTTTAGTCATCTCGAAAGTCTCGATATCGAGTATAAGGTGTACTTTCGCTATCGTAGTGGACGAAACTTTTGATCATGCCATTTAAGCAGTTATACACAATAGTAATTGAGAATTTAAATCATAACAATATAACCAAGATTCATAAAAGCTATTAAGGAGTCTTTACAACATTAAGGGGCATTCCCCTATAAAAGATAACTAAGACTAATAAAGAGTCTATCATAACATGATTTTACACTTTTGAATCTTCCCTTGGAATCCACATCTACCTCTAGCTTACACTTCTATCCATAAGATCTTAGCTTTGGAAGCCTTACTTGGGTAAAATAACCTCTTGGCTCCAACCAAAGGTACAGGAGCTGCAAAATATATCTAAGAGAGTATAAGCTACTAGCTTAGTGAGATTTATTTCCACAAATAAACACTTGACCTTCAATAATCAAAACAAATTTATTTAAGCAACCATATGGAATGCACAAGCATGTGGGTAAACAATACATATGATTTTTCAGGAATCATATGCTTAAATGGATTTACCCCTCCATTCGATGGTTAGGTGTTTCGGACTGAATAGGCTGCTATCATACCATATAATTCCATGATAGTTCTTATTTTTGACAACTTCATTGCTTAAAAAAAAGTATGTATAATCCAACTTTATTTGTAGTTTATTTGTAAGCTACTACATGACTGCCAAATATGTTTTATTCGGAAGTTTTCTCATCGCTAGTTGATTCGGACAATGCCTCGTCGCTCTATAGAAATTATAGACTCTATGAATCTCCTTACTAAGCCTTTGTCCCACCAACGGAATAGTAATAAATACAATGAATTCACTCGATGACATGCATGAATTATTTTAGTGAAGTACTCATGGCATAATTAAATAATTTGGCGATGATCATAGAGTTGCAGACAATCGATCTTATACTAGATCAAACATTCATTATAAACAATTCATGTCTCAATATACTTAATCGTAATTTCAACCAAGTATGTAAAGCACATGCATTTTCCATGTTATCTTTTCCTTAATTCTAATGCCACTATTTTACAAGCAAAATCATAAGTACAAATATGTAAGAAATAAACTCACTCGGCCATTTGTGTGGATACTTTTAGTCAAGAAAATCCTCGAGATACGGGAACTCGGTCTCCTCATTACCTAAACAAGAGAAATACCCAAAATGAATATTTCTTGGAAGTTTTACTCAAACTTGTAATTCTACTTTTACTAAGTTCGTCAAAATTTGCATAGAGGGAAATTCCAACTTAAAATGGTCATAACTTGCTCATTTTAACTCGAAATTTCACATATAATATATCGATTTCTACCTACTCAAAAAGATATATTCATTTATATGGTTATTTTCTACATAAAAGATCGCTTAGCTTCCCAAAAGCCTCAGTACAGAACCAAAACGAGAACTTCCAGTTTTTGCAAAACAATTTCTAAACTCAATTTTATTCAAAAATTCTTTTGGCAAAAATATAGATATATATATATATATAGTTGAAAAATTCTTTGAGTATTTATGTAAACTCATATTATATGCAATATTCTAATGGTGTTGTCTTAACGATTATTTTTTCGTAAAACAATTTATTTTAAAGGTGTTAAAACTTAACAAATCATTTCTAAGTGTTTTGGAGAAACTTTATAATTACTTAGGTTATTGTAAATAAGTATATTCTTATTTTGTTTTCATTTCTTTCTTAAAACAAATAAATTTCCTTTTAACTTTTAATCTTTTACAAACCTAAGTTTCCAAAGTTTTTATCAAGTTATGAATAGCCTATGGTGATTTTTAACTTGTACATATTTCCTTTGTAAAGAAAAATGGTTTTATTAAACAAATCTTCTTATTCTTATATTCTCATCTTCTAACTTTGAAATAATTTTATTTCTAAAACTTAGTTCTTTAAGTCTTCTATCAATTTTTCTTGGAAAGAAATTATTCTTTTTAAGTTGTTGATAAAATTCGTTGTTTTTGAAATCATCATTCTTATATCCTTTTTATTTCTTTTGAACATGAGTTTATTATTTATATACTTGGAAATCCTTTATCTTATGTGTGGGTTTATAGATTAGAGGGTTGATTTCTATCTTAATTTTGAAAACTAGTTTTGTTTTTTGTTGTTATTACGGAGTTAGTTTAAATCCTATAAGTAAACTTTTATGAAAAAATATATTTACTAAGAAAACATTCATACTAAGTTTTGATAAACTATACGTGGTCTATTATCAAAGAAAAAGTTCATTTTGTTTGTTCATTTCTTTTATGAAATCATCTTCATCGTTATTTAAGAAAAATCTTGGTGAGTTTGACAAGAAGTTGTAAAAATGATTTTCCTATGGGTTTGCTAATAAAATCTTGATTTAGACATAAAGTTATATATTAAGAGAATTTAGTTCCATTTTCCTTTATTAAACAAAGATCTACTTTAGATTTTTGTTGAGACAAGATCATTATGATAATGCATTATTATTTTTATTCTGACTCTTTTATTTATCATCTCATATTTCATTATTCTGGTCTACATGAATCGTCTTTTTCAAACAATAGAAGAAGAACTACAGTTATATTCCATAAATTAAGTGTTAAATACAAATTAACTAACGCAAAAATCTCTCAAGACGAATAAAAGCTAGCTATACTATTAGAAGAAGAATTTCTTCTTAATGAACTCATTATGCCTTGCTAAACTTAAGTTGGTAAATAGTATATGATGGGAACACCCTGCTGACCAACAGACTCACTACCTCTCTTGGGACTTAATGCCGGGACCACAGTTCAGGCTTACCAACACCATATATAATTTGGTCAATTAAATTTAATGAAGTCATAATGATTTTCATTAATTTGAAATGCACAATTCTATTTTTCAGAAGTTTTTGCATAATACTTAGTTGGAATTAAACCTTCTTAAATACAATTTTGATATGCACCTAAATCTAATAGGGCAGTGAACTCCATAGACGTATCATTATTTATAATTAAGTTACTTTTGTATACCATTTTTGTAAGTTATCTCTTCTAATTATATTGATATAATCTTCATCTATTTTTTTTTTATCAATATCTTCTTCTATACTTTTACTAGTAGATTCTAGATTAATGTCTTGCTTGAAATATTCTTCTAAAGTAATATATTTTGTTTTTTATTCTTTAATTTCTTCTTTGATTATCTTTACCTCTTCATGTAATTGATTTTGTCACGCCCCAAGGGTACCCTAGTAGAAGTAGACAAGTCACACGTGAATACTATCATTAGATTACCTTCGGAGAGTGACATATTTTTTCCAAAATAACGGGATCTTTTAGTTGCTTTGATAAGAGATGATAAATACATGTAAGAAATAAATTAGTAAATAACAGTCATCTTAATCACAAGGTATCATAGATTATTACAAACCATGTAGTCTTCTTATAATTTTCTATATACATAACTGATAAGATAACACTAGCTAATCCATTCCAGGAAAATATGAACCATTAATCCCAAATAAAACCATAGGCTTCCAGCTCTTAAGCCCTTACCGGAGCCATATTTCTGGAAGTAACTAACCTGTCGAAGCGTGAACTTGAAAAGACTGTTGGAGTATGAGCGAAACCACGGCTTAGTGAATAACCAGACATATTATACATCAAACAAGTTATTAACAAATCATATATAATGCAATCACTAAAACATATGCTCAGATACAACCTTGGATGGTCTAGAATCCAAACAGGAAGAAGATTTATGCCCTCTTTTAGGGTTGAAAAACATTTACTTTATGATCCACCTCTCAAGAGAGACTAAGTTTACAGGAAAATCAACGATTTCTCGTCTTAGGGTTATCACTTTAAATTTAATAACAGTTTTAACTGACCATTTCCTGTATCCATCCTTGGAAACTTCCTAAGTATTAATCTTTTCTATCTAATATTTGAACAGGCTGCTTCTCGTAAGTCAAGTTCTCTTTCAAATTAATTGGTTCCAACTTAACCACTTTATCTGGATCTGGTATATACTTTCTTAGTACTGATACATGGAAAATGCTATGTATACCAGATAAGTTGGGTGGCAATGCAAGACGATATGCTAGATTTCCAACTCTTTCCAATATCTTGAATGGTCCAATATAGCGAGGACTCAATTTTCCTTTTGTTTGTCCACTGTGAAGACTTTTGATTAGACTTATCTTTAGGTAGACAAGTTCTCCTTCCGAAAAACTCTAATTCCCTTCTTTTTAAGTCTGCCTAGCTCTTTTGTCTATCTTGAGTCTCTTTCATTTTTGGTTTTATCACAGTGACCTTATCAATTGTCTCTTGTACCAATTCAAGTCCAATCATTACTTTCTCCAAATTATCCCTGAATAATGGTGTCCGACACTTCCTACCATATAATGTTTCATATGGTGGCATTCCAATACTTGAATGATAACTTGAATGATAACTGTTATTGTAAGCGAATTCTACCAATAGTAAGTGTTGATCCCAATTTCCTTTGAATTCCAAAATACAATATCTCAACATTTCTTCCAAGGTCTGAATAGTTCTCTTTGTCTACCTATCAGTTTGAGGATGGTAAGTCGTACTGAACTTTAGTTGTCTTCCTAAGGCTTTTTGCAATCCTTGCCAAAATCCAGAAACAAACCGTGGATCTCGATCTGACACTATACCCGCCGATATACCATGTAATCTCACAATCTCCTTCAGATATAGTTATGCCAACTTTTCTAATGGGTATTTCATGTTAATTGACAAGAAATGAGCTGATTTAGTGAGTTTATTCACAATAACCCAAACAGCATTAAAGCCTGTATTTATCTTAAGTAATGAACATATAAAATCCATAGATATTTGATCTCATTTCCATTCTGGAATTGGTAACGGTTTCAGCAATCTACCGGGTCTTGGTGTTCAGCTTTTATCCTCCGACATACATCACACTTAACAACAAATTCTGCAATATCCTTTTTCATTCCACTCCACTAGTATGCACTTTTCAGCTCTTAGTATGTCTTTGTTTCTCCTGGATGCATAGAATATCTAGAATAATGTGCTTCATGCATTAATTCTTTTCTCAAGCTTTCATCATGTGGTATACACAATCTTTTGTTCATTCTTAACACTTCTTCATCATCTACATGAAAATCTTTATATTTTCCTTGGAATATTCCTCGTTTAATCTGTTGGATTTCATTATCCTCTTTCTGAGCTTCCTTAACTTGTTGGAATAAAGTAGGATCCAAAATCAAGTTTCCTAATTTAGCTTCCAAACCTTGCATTGAAAACTCCAAGTTTAATCTCTCAAATTCCTTGATGAGTTCTTTCAGCTCTGTCAACATCGAGGCTACTTCTTCATAATTTTTACGACTTAATGCATCAGCCATAGCATTCACTTTGCCAGGATGATAGTTGATAGTGAGATCATAATCTTTAATTAATTCCAACCATCTTCTTTGTCTCATGTTCAACTCCTTTTATGTAAATATATACTTCAGACTCTTATGATCTATATATATTTCACATTTCTGTCTATACAGATAATGATGCCAAATCTTAAGTGCAAATACAATAGCAGCTAACTCCAAATCGTGAGTGGGGTAATTCATCTCATGTGGTTTTAACTGTTTAGAAGCATATGCTATTACCTTCCCGTTTTGCATCAAGACACATCCTAAACCATTTCTGGATGCATCAATGTAGACAGTATATAGATCTTTGTCATTAGGCAGAACCAATATTGGTGCCAATACTAACTTCTTTTTCAGCTCTTGGAAACTTTGTTCATGTTGATCATTCCACTCAAATTTCTCATTCTTCCTGGTTAATTGTGTCAGTAGTCATGCAATCTTTGAGAAATCTTATACAAATTTCTGGTAATACCCTGCTAATCCCAAGAAACTCCTAACTTCCGTAATAGTTTCAAGTCTTTTCCATTCCACAATGCTTTAACTTTTGTAGGATCAATCAATATTCCTTCTCTGGAAATAATATGTCCAAGGAATCATATACTTTTAAGCCAAAATTCGCATTTAGACAGTTTGGCATACAGGTTATTGTCTCTCAGTATCTGTAACACACTTCTCAAGTGCTCATCGTGTTGCTCTTCAGTAGACGAATATACTAGTATATCATCTATGAAAACAATCACATAGATATCCAACAAAGGTCTCAAAATACGGTTCATCAAGTCTATGAAAACTGTAGGTGCACTGGTTAGTCCAAATGGCATGACAAAAAATTTATAATGACCATACTTAGTTCGAAACGCAGTCTTTGGTACATCCTCCATCTCAATTTGGATTTGATGATATCCTGACTTTAGATCAATTCGAGAATATGACCCAAGGAGATTGGAGTGTCAATGAATACGAGAATGAGTTTAACAGCTTACTTCAGTTTGCTCTTGTGGCTTATAAAGACAGTAATGAATTAAAGAGACAAGTATTTATGGCCATTTTGGAGCCACAATATCAGAGAAGGTTAGCAGAGTTTAAAATTGATGATTTCTCTATGCTGATAGAGAAAGCTTGAGTAATTGAACGGGCTAAAAATTATGAAGCGGAGAGATACAAAAAGAGCGGTCAATCTTTTGGAAAAAGATTTTATGATGTTTGGTAGTGGATCCTCATCCAAAAAGGCTAGTTTACTAAATCCTTTGTGACACCAAAGGGAAGTTTGATGGGAAAGAGTAATGTTATTTGTTGGAAGTGTAAGGAGCCCCACTACCCGAGAGAGTGTCCTCAATTGCGAAATCGATGTTACTATTGTGGAGAGCTAAACATGTGTTGGGAATTGTCCCAAGAAATCGAGAGCTACTTATTTTATTTGTGAGAAAGTGGGACATGTATCGGTTAATTGTCTTCAAAGAAATCAAAAGGAAGGAAATAAGAAAACTAAGGAGTCTAGTGAGTCAAAGGCGAGGAAAGGTAGAATTAATCAAGGGAATAGACTTGCTGGATCGGGAAGAATGTTCGCTATGCAAAGAACTCCCATATTTGAGGAAGTAGAAGATGATTATGATGAGGATAAGATAGAAAATTTCAGTTTGATTGTAGCTATGTAATTGAATTCTTTTATGAATCTCTTTATATGTATCTTAGTTGATAAGTATAGTAGTTTATAAATTAGTAGTAATTAGAAGTTGTATGTTAAATTAGGATCAATCAAAGTGAGAGATGCTTTTGCATATACTCTGTTTGATATGGGTGCTACATATTCCTTTATCAATTTGGATTTAGTCAAGAAGGCTAGATTATGTGTTGAAAAGATGGAGAAGGGTTTAGGTCGCGACCAACTTATTATATGGAAATTTTTTAGCTTTATTGGGTTCGAAAATTCTACTGCGTAATCTTGACACGGATCCCATCTGTATCATGATGTGTGTCTTAATTATTCCCTCGTGGTTCATGGTTTGACGGAGAGAGAAAGGAAGATTGCAAGTTAGTTTTGGGTCTCATCACATAATGAATGAATTTATCTAATTTAGAAGAAAAGTCATTAATTAGTCAAACACTTGGATTTGAAGATCTTTTGTTTACCTCTATAAGCAAGGAGGTGCAATCTCTCTCTCTCTCTTCTCCTAGGATGGTTTAAGCTCCTTCTTAAAGAATTCATCACATTTTAAATTCATTCGATAAGCTTATGACCTCTAAATGTCCATTATACAGACTATAACGTAGTTTATTTGACTATACACATCTAAACATAGTAGTTAGTTTAAGAAAACATTTTTAAAATTTCATCTAAGACCCCTACATAAATCTTAGGTTTTTCTTAAATTGAAATATAGAGTTTAAAATTTACGCTATTGAATATTTTTAGGGTTTTACCTTATGTGATTAAGGTTTCTAGGACTAGAAGGTCTACTTAGGATTTTAACATCACTAAACTCATAATTTTCTTATTAACATGTTTGTCAAACTTTTATTTGAAGTCTATACTTTTAGATATTAATCTATTTTTGGTTTTATCGTATATTTAGTAATCCTAGTGATTTATCTTTAAACTATCGTTTTATAAGCAATAGGTTCTATAGATCAATCGTTCTCTATCACACTTGAAATCTAAGGCCAATTATGATCATTAGATGAGTTATTAACTTAAGACACGAAATCTTGTCTTTGGTATCTTTTATTAATGGGAAAATTTCTATTCGGGTTTTAAGTTATTATTGAACTCATGACTATTCATAGTTCTAATATAATGTTTTTGTTTACTTATAGATCTCCTATTTATTGTGAATTCCACTACTAATATTCCTATATTATAGTTAAAATCTCAACAATTACAATAGAGGTATAAAAAGCTATTCATTCGCCTAATGAAAATTCAGAAGGCATTGTTATTTGATGGTGTCTGGAATACAACTTAATATTATAATAGCAATATCATATAGAATGAGTGGATAATTATTAATCATAAGTGAACATCCTGCATATTTTCATCATCTTCGTTTTTGTATTAAAATTGTTGAATTTAATTAACTTGTAATATTGTTGTAACCTTATAATCTTAACAATTAACAAGAAAGGATAACTTAAGGTGTATTTAGATTATCTGATTTTTATTTGTATGTTATCAATAGTTGTCTATATCTATATATTATCTATATTTTATTTGTTGGACTTATTTATGAATAAAAATATCTATTTTCATCTATATTCATTTCTTGTAATATTGTTGTAACTTTATAATCTTAACAGTTAACAACAAAGGATAACTTAAGGTATATTTAGATTGTCATTTTTTTTTCTGTATCTTATTTGTAGTTAATCTGTATCTATATCTTATCTGTATTGATGCAATCTATAGAACCCTAGGTATATTAAACCTAGAACCCTATAACCGTAAGGGAATCAAATCCCCAAAGGACCGTCTTGAACAAACAATCATTCACCGGAACTAGACCCCAATCGAACCTGTCAATTGAAACCTAAGTTATCAAAGAAGAATTCCCTCAACCGTTTAGATTGAAGAAAATCAAAGAGAGTTCTTTTGCAAAGAACCAAGAGAGAGTTTTCCCTCAAAGAAGATTAATTTCAATTCAATATTGTCCAAGTCTTATTTCTATATTTCATATTAGCCTTAATATATATAGGCTATTATAAGGCAGTTACGTAACTGAAAAATCATAATTGTGGCAGTTACGTAACTGATAACGTAACTGAAGAAAAAACATAATTACGGTAGTTACGTAACCGATAACGTAACTGAAAAAAACCTAAAACAGTTACAATATTTGAAATATACTATTTTAACTTGAAACATTTAAACTATAAAAAAAAATATCTCTAAAAATCTTCTATCCTTTGAATCCCAAACTATCCTATCAACTCTTTTGGTTCTCTTGGCTCTTGTTTTAATCTTTGAAGCTTTCATCATCGCACCTCTCATCCATTCAGATGGCTTGTTGAGCTTCAAATTGGACGGTTTAAAAATTGAGGCTTCTAGGATCACATCATGTATCTTATCTATTTGACTTATTTATGAATAAAAGTGTTTATTTTCAACTTAATATTATAATAGTAATATCTTATAGAATGAGTGGATAATTATTAATCATAAGTGAACATCTTGTATATTATCATAATCTTGGTTTTTGTATTAAAATTGTTGAATTTAATTATCTTGTAATATTTTTGTAACCTTATAATCTTAAAAATTAACAACAAAGAATAACTTAAAGTGTATTTAGATTGTTTGATTTTTATTTGTATTTTATCTGTAGTTGATTCGTATCCGTATCTTATTTGTATCTTATTTGTTTGACTTATTTATGAATAAAAATATCTATTTTCATCTGTATCTATTTCTTGACAAATATTTATTTGAAAAAAATAAAAATGAGGTGCAAAAATGATCGGAAAAAGACCAAAAAATTGAGAGAATAGAAAGGAGAGATTCAAACCAAATCTCAAAAGCTAATAATTTTATAACATAATAACATTTTTTCTTATTTCAAGTAAAAAGTATCATATTTAATTCTTCCTTTATCCTTCTTTCTTATGTTGTAATGGAAAAGAAAAAGAAAAACCAATCTCAGAAGTCACAGCCTCAATCGAATCGTTCCATTTTCAAAATTTTTTTGATCGCTACTTACTAGTTACCACTCGTCATTTAGATGACGTGGGGTGCAATCCAGAAAAGGTCAATGTCTCTTAACAAAACGAAAAAGCCCACAAGCCCATTTACTGCACGACACCGGGCCACGGAGCGTGCTGCGTGCAGCGCAGCAGCATAGACATCAAGAAAATGCGAACTCAGTTTCACTTTGAATGAAGAAAGCGAGGGTTTTTCTCTTCTCCAAACTACTCGTAGAAGCTTCCGAACTTTCCAAAACTCTACTTCTCAAGTCTCTCTCTCTGGCTTTCTCTATAGTTTTAAGCTTGAATTCGCAAATCGTAACAATAAAATTCTATGATGTTTATATGCAGATGGATCAATCGGAACGTTACTGCTTCCAACCTGTGTTGAAATGGAATCCTAAAGTAGAAGATTACTTTGTCAAAGCTTACGGAGCTGATCATTTTACTCGCATTTCTCAAGCACTTACGTAAATTTTTCAACTTTCATGAAAGTAATCTTGTCGAGTAATTACTATTTTGCTCCCTTTTCTATATTAGTTGTCGTGTGAATTTGAATTTAGAATTCAATTAGTCACTTCATTTTGTGAACTCTGTGTGATTAAGCTCAATGGAGATTTGATCGATTTACTTTAATAATTTCTTGTTTTCAGATGAAATCTGTCGTTATATTGTCACCTTTTAAATCATTTGTGGCAAAATCAGTAAACCGTTGGGATAAAAATGGTAAAAAAAATTGTTATTATGATCTTTTTGGTGTTACACATTCATGTTAAATTATGTAGTCTCTCAAGACCGTAGTTGATATTCATAAGCACCTGTAAGGTAAAGCACATGCACAGTACTTCGATTGGTGTCTGCGTGTAACTAGATTATAGATAAGTCTTAGGTGACCTTTCGTTGTTGGTGCATGTGTGGTGGTTGTCAACTGAGCTATTGGTTTTCTTGAGTTGTGAAATTTGAACATTCGTTGTTGTGATTATTGCAAGTGGCGATTTTGACTCTAATTTTCTCTGCTTAGATATAAGGTTAGATAATTTACTACTAGTGCTTTATTGACCCACTTAAATGAATTATTCTGTACCACATTTGGTTATTTTGTGGAATGGTATCTTATGAACTTCGGATTACTACTGTTTTTTGTGGGAGCTACATAAGGTTTGTAAGTTGCGATTATAAAAGCTGCAACTACATTTCTTCTAAATGCTTGGAACTGTAACAGCTACTCATAGAGAGGATTCCAAGTCCAAGGAATTTGGAACTACAAGTTTTGTTGATCACTAGACACTATATCGTCATCAAGCTCTCTTTAAAAACCCATAGGACTTTGGATTACAGGAATTCCTGTTTTGAGGAAGAGGAAATTGACCAAATCAAGCCTTAAGCAATTTTTAATTGCAACCAAGAAAATATGGAGCATGATATTAGTTAAGAATTACTATTCTTTCATTTTTCTTGTCTTCTTCTTACATTGATTAGTCTTTTAATTACGTATCAGGCATCCATCGTGCTATTCATGTATACGAGTTAATACACTTAAGTCAACAAGTGATGCCGTTATTCACAAGTTGCATGCTGTTGTTGAGGAAGCTGGCTTTAGAAATGCTTCAGATAATGTAAGCTGTACTAATGATGTTTTTGGATGGAATAATAAGAGAGAGAACTTAAAAAAGAATACTAATCCTTGCTGGAATTTGGGTACCAGAATCAGGCAGTCATGGATGTGGATGCTCGCATGGAAGGTTGGAAGGTGGCCATGATTTCCAAATGCGGAATACCTGGACTAGATCATGTTGTATTTGTTAAAGGGTCTGGACCCCATACCATTGACTATGGTTATGCTCCCGACAAACCTCCAAAGGAGGTTGTTGTCAGTCGGAAATGTGCAGAGGCGGTGCTTCGAGGTGCTCAGGTAGGCATTCTCTATCAGATGCTTATATAGATAATTTGCCTTTAAGTGTTTATCTGTTCATATCTATTTTTAAGTTTGTGTCTTGTGAGGTTTTGATGCAATAATGTGCTAGCAATATGATTTCTGTTTATTTCTCTTTGTGCTCTTAATTGTTTAATATATATATATATGTATATATTTTATACCACACACACACACATATATATTACAAGTGCTTCAGCAGTGTACAAAACCCTTGCACCTAAATTAAAACTATATTTTTGGCGATATTAGCTAGAATGCTGAGCAAGATGATATGTCAAAAATAAAACATAAGAAATTATCGGCTCAACAGTATAGAGCTCTTGCTATTCCCTTGAATGCTTTCTGTTTTGCTTTCCACGACAGTTCTTTCATGCTGTCTTGTTGCCTCTGCTTTTGGCAGTATACGTCCATAGTCCTTATTGTTTCATCAAAGAAAGCAACCTGATAAAAAAGCAAATACAAGTTGCTGTTTTCTTTGTATTTTCCTTCATCTCACACCATACTTTAAAACCCAACATGGAGTTACTAGATATACAATAATGAAGGTATTTGTAGATGTATTGATATTATAAAAGTTTTGAGCCTAATTTTATTTGGATTTAACTTTCTAGGCTAAAGTAATAGGGTTAGAGAGTTAAACCCAGCTCATTTGGATGATTAAGGGAGTTTTGGCATGACAGGCTGGAATAGGGTCCGTTGGAATTAACTAGCTTAATTCTAACCTTTTTCAAATTGGCTCACACACATACTACAAATAAGGTCTTAATGGGCCTAGGTTCACAAGGGATCTCATTATAATGTTTATTATTGGGAGGACTCATCCTAATCATTGATCGTTCGTCTCATTTGATGAATGATATCAATAGCTAGATTCCCTATAATTGCCTCTAGTCCTCATCTCATTTGGATAGTTGGAAATCTCGGGCAAAAGTTGTCATGCTACTGAATTTCTATCTTAGTGAATCAATTGCTTGGTTTATTTAAGAATGCATAGGATCTTGTGATATTTAATGAAGTTGATGCTTTTTAGCTCCCTCATCTATCACATGTATGTTAGAGCCTATTGAGATGCCTAATCCCTTTTCCTACGCAACTCTTTCTTGATCATTCCTGTACGTGTTTGTTTCTCTAGGTTGCGTGTAGCACGATAGTTACGTGGTACGCATATGATCATTGTATTTGGATCCTTACCCACTCAGTATTCATCATAAGTTGCACATTGGTGCGGGGTAACATTTATACCTTATTTACTACCTGAAAGTATGGGTTCCAAAAGTTAGGAATTAGAATCTACTTTGAGCATCGAATAGAATTTGTGAATTTTCTCTTGTTCTTTTATTTTTTGTCTAAAATATTATCATCATATTTAATTATAATCACGATATTTGAATTGAAACTAATCTTCCTTTTAATGTAAATTGTGATGAATGTAAACATATTAAATGAAAAATAAAAAACACAAATAACAGCAAAATACAATATACATAAACCATGTACCAACTTAAGTTATAGCTATGCTAAATGTTTAATTGTATGCTTTAGCTTAAAAGAGTTGGTTATAAGTGCATCTGTATTTTAGTGTTTGGGGGGTGTTCTTGGTCTAATCTCCTAAGTTGAGAACCCCACTCTAAGGACTTTACACCAATAAAGTGAGGTTCTTTAACATTTTGAGTTATCTAACAAGGAACCAAGAAAGTTGCATTTTTATAGGGTCTATTTGTTTCATTTTTTCATTTTTTTTTGTTGTTTTGACATTTCATTTTTGTTATTTTCAAATAGATATTTATTAAGAAATAGGTACAAATGAAAAATAGATATTTTTATTCATAAACAGATTAAACAAACCAAATATAGATAAAATGTGGATAATATACAGATACAGATTAGATACAAATAAGATACAAATGAAAATCAGACAATCTAAATAGACCCTTAGTAAATTTTATGCTTTAGTGTTATATTTTGTGTGCCATATGTATCGTGGACCCAGTAAGTAATTTAAATAAATGCTATCTTCTTTTCTTTTCTTTTATTTTATTTTTATAAACTCTGTTGACATGGAACCCTAATGGGTTCTCAGGAATAAAGATGTTCTAAGTCACAAGATACCATATGAGATGAAATTTTTAGTATATGTGTCACAGGTTTCAAGATGATGGTTATATCTTGTATCTTACCATATAAGTGCTAGTTTGAAAATTTTAAAAATAGTAAATATATTCTTTGACATTTAAACCCACCATAGAACTTATTTGACCATGCACGATATAATAGGTTGCGTGCTGTAGATGTTCTGTTGCTTAGCCTTAGTTGCGCATATGCTTATGGAGAAGAAAAGAAGGGAGGGGGCACCTATCTACTTAGCCCCCTATTGTTGTAAAAAAGCATTTAGGCATCCAAATCCTTTTAAAATGTGCTTTCAATTTCCCACTTGTTTATTTTACAATTTAAAAAATTACGTAATAGTGAAATTAAAAAAAAAAAGTGAAAAATTACTATAAAGTAATTTACAAAATACATAAAAATAAATTTGATAATATATTAAAAAGTTAATTGAAAAAGGTAATATTTATATTCTTTAAAAACTATATTCTAGCCTCTTTTTTTGGGTAAATTTTTCTAGCTTTTTATTGTTTTTTTTCCCTTTTCTTTTTTGCTATTTTACTATAAAAAGGGAAAAATTATCAATAGGGTTTGGAAGCATGTTTTAAAAGTTTTGGGGGTGTAAATACTAACTTTAAAAGAGGAGTAGTTAAATGTACTTTTAGAAAATTATCGTATCTCTTCACAGTTTACCCTTGTCTTTAAAATGGAAAAAGTTCTGTCTATTTTCCATGAGTCTATGACTGATGTCATGATTCATAATCTGTATTTACCAAAAGAAAGCTCAAACACTGCCTGTACACCATCCCACTTTCCAGTGACGAAGATTGTCTGCTTTTTTTGGGGGAACAAGAATAAAAAAAAAAAGTGGAACTTATGGTGATGTTTTCTATTGAATGAATTGGCTAGCTTTTATGTTTAACAAGCTTGTGTCTTCTATACTGCATCTTCTCTAGAAGTAGTTCTAGTCCAATGTGGTCTTTACATCGGCAAGACAGTTTGTTCTTAAGTTTCTTTTGTTTAATGATTGGTAATATCTATTTTTACATTTTACTATAGTGGTACTCCACACACACGCACTACACACACACACACACATGGCATAGGATGCAGGGCCTCTTCTATCAACAATTTCGAGAACAATTTAAGACTAGGAAGTCAACTAGGTAATGCATTGTATTAGCCTATGCTCATTATATATGTCATGATTGATTACTTAAATTTTTACCATGTTTACAAGGATGCCCTTCCCTTTTAAATTGTGAAAATCTTAATTAGAACATTGACTTCCCTTTTGAGTTGTTTGATTTTTGCTTTGCCATTGACAATTAGATCCCTTCCACAAACCTAACTATATGGATTAATTCCAACTGTTTTGTATATCTTTTTATCAAGATATTTGAACTAATTGCATTAGGTGAAACTCATGTTTATAATTATTTTAGAAAGAAATTACTAAAATATTAATTACATAAAAAAGTTACTAGAATATCAATGCAGTATCACATTTATAAATGCAACATAGCAATTTTTAATGTATGTCACATGTAATCAATTTGTGCAATTGATCTTTGTGTCTTAGAATCCGAAGACTGAGAAATAATATTGAGAATGGAACTAGAAAAATTTCTTTGTAATATTTTATATTTTTACATATAGTGTTAGCCAGGCTTCTATACACAAAAAAACCTTAGCAGAAATTAGGAAACTACACTCGGTCAAAAAACCTAGCAGAAAATTAGGAAACTATTCTCAGTCAAATCCCATGAATTCTGGGACTTCTAGCTGTACAAACAAAAAAGGAAAAAACATTTTTCCCTGAAATAGCTAGCATTTACACATAATTTTTCCACATTGTGTAATTTTTTCCATCACATTGGTAAACGAGAAATTATCTCAATTTTGTTAAGTACATGAACCCTAAATTCAATTTATATGCACTTGTTTATATCTCAAATAAAATTAATTTACTTTAACCACACAAACCCATATATTCCCTTTTAAGTTTATTATGGATTTAGTCCACCAAAATAATTAATAGCTAAATAGCAGTTAGTAAATCATGATGTAGATAAAATCAAATTTCATTATTAACTAAACCATAACATAAAGTATTATCATAATTAATCATCCATCACGCATTGTTGCCATTCCATCAACAGTTTATTTCATAATTCAATCAAGAAGAACGTCCTAGAAAATAGAGAAAACCATTGAGTACATAACGTAAGGGAAAGAGAAAACTAATATCAATGGAAATCATGATAAAGCATCTCCAAATCTAGCTTATCATAGCATTTGACTTCTTTCGCTACTTAAATGGCCTAAGACATTGCTAAAAAGTGTAATTTGCATGCTGAGGAAAAAAGTGAAAAGCCCTCGATGTGGAAAAGAAAACCAAATTAGTTATATTGTATGGAGGAGAGTTGTGATTTCACTTAAACAAATTGCGACTTCGATTGAAGTTTCTTAATGCAAAAACGTAGCACTTTGACTTTGATTTTGGCTGGATGTTCGTTGAGATGAATTGGTACTTTGTTTTACCAATGGTTGGATGAAGTCTCTGAGAGTGTTTTATTTGTCCTAGGGTATTGACTTTTGCTGGATAGATTGATTATGTCTGAAGTTGGTCAGAAGCTTGTCATTCTTTCCATGTAATCACTTTCTCTGAGAGAAGTGAAACTTTATCCGGACAATGTGTTCCAATAAGTTCAAAATTTGGTATTTTTCTGGCTTTTCTTTTATGTTCCTACTCTTTAAGCACCTTTTTGCATGTAATCATGAATTCCTAGCATTTTCATGTCAGAAGAGCACAATTACATGTGCAAATGTAGTAAAAATTGGGTTAAAGCATACTAAATTTCTCAGTTATTAGCATAAGTGTATATAAGCTCATCACCACGAATGACAGTGTGGCCTGAAGCCAGAAGACTCTTTCCCTCCCCACCACAAAAAGGGCCTCTAAACTTGTGGCCCAATCTTGTCCTTAAATTGCTTGAATGGTTTGATTGACAGTTTAGAACTTGGAGAATGGTAACTTTTACCCATTTTATCTACAAGGCCTTCTCTAAGTAATCGTATTATAGTAGATTGAATCCGCTTCCATTTTGCTTTTCTTCAAATTTCATGGTCTTTATCCATTCGAATACAATTGAAACTAATATGAAAATGGACAATGTTATAATATGGAAGGCTTAATTGCTTTTGATGCCTATGTTTATACTTCATGCAGTTTTTGCCATGGAAATGGACTTCTACAATCTCTTTTATCTGCCAAGATGCTTGACACTGTCTTCAAACTATAAAAAATATATATCTCTCGCTTCTCATTATAGTATACTTCTAGGTGTATGTTCCTGGTGTAATGGCATGCAGTGCTCATGTGGAGAAAGGTGATGTGGTTGCAGTTTCTGTTGCAGTTGAGCAGCCTGCTATTGATGGCGGTTGGGGTATTAATATGACACGTGGGACTGTTCTTCAGGGAAACCAGAATGGTAAGCAGTTTCTCTTCCTAGAAGCAGATACTTGTGAGATTGTTTCTTCTGTTTTCAGATTGTTCGCTGAAAGAGATCTAGTTATCATGCAGAATAATTTTTTTCAATTGATTATCCCCCATTTGACCAACCCCACCCACCACTCCCTCCCTTCTTCAATCTCTTGATCTCACTCTCTCCTATATATATTGGTTGACATCCTTGTTACATAAGATAATTTTTTCTTATGAAACTGGTTGTCATTGGTGAGATACTAGGTCCCCTTCATCTTTAGTTAGTACTTAAAATTGGCATATCACATGCTTTAACCTGAGTAATCTGGCATTAGGTTCTCTTCTGTTTCATCATTGATGAATTGCACTTAACTCAATGCTCTACTTTGTCTTGCTTTACCATTTACAGGGTTGCAATGTGTTCCCTTGATTGACCTACATCATTTTTGCAGTATTGGCCTTTCTGTTATGAATGGAATCATATTGATAATTCCAATAGGGCTTTGGCTTGAGATTTTGGTCTCATATGCTCGCATGAATCAACTTCTTGAAGTTTGGAGAGTTTTCTTGCATTTTACCTTTTCTCTTTCGAGTTTGATCACTTTGATAGATTCAATCCTTCAGCAACTAATACTACAACATCTACTTTTTCTATTTATAAAAAGAATTTCCTTTTGAACTTCTTTAGAATGTAAGTGGATGATCATTTTCTATTTAGTTATATTACATATTTACAGATGTAGGTCCGAAATAGGCAATAGAAAAATATTGGTCAACTTAATTTACTTTATTTAAGTTAAGTTTTCAATAATACCTTATTTAATTTTTAAGAAATAATTTGTAGTGTCGAGCAAACAATTAATGCAGATATCCAAATAGAAAGAAAGTTAGAGAAATATTAAGGTAAGAATAATAATGGTTCTCTCTTATGAGTGGATTCACTTTTCTACTTCCACTAGCTAAACTCTAGTCAGTTCAACTGGTTTCTAGTATATTATGAGATTAAAAAATATATATATATAGCCATAAGTTTTTAAGAGTCATTGCTCTATTGCATGCTCTTATATGTTATAGGAAGCTACAATAATTCAGTCACTTTCTCAAATTTGGAAACTCTTACCAAAGAATGAAAACAAATTCACTCAAGTATCAACTTCTAAGTGCAAAGCAGATCCCATAATACCCTCTTTAAATTCTTCCATTTTTTTTTTCCAAATCCTTAAATAGATTTGTTTTAATGCTCATCTTCCACAAAAATGGAATAAGTGTGGCATTTTTTAATGACTTTGTTCCTTATTTTCTGTTAAGCACAAGAACCCAATTTTTGTTTTGAATGATAGCCATTGCATTGTTGAGTGCTTTAGATTTGACCTTGAATTGGCCTGCATTAGTTGATCTTTGATATGATATGGCATGATCCCTGTGGATTGAGATTTGCCTTTTTCTTTTTTCTTTCGTCCATAAAGTCCTCTCGTGAAAGATTCGAACCATACAGTCCTCAGCACATCTTTTTCTGTGTTGATATGAAATGAGTGATTGAATAACTTATCCTTGGTTGTGTATCACAAGATCTTTTGTCATACTCTGAGGGGTATCTTAAACGTGATAGCCCACCGTACACAATATTCAAGACTAGGAATGACTACGTTAGTTATGCATAGACTTCCAAATCATGTATAAGGCGTACATCATAATTAATGTTATATATGATATTTTTAGATACCGAAAAATTACAAAACTGATATTTTATGAATCCTTACAAAATTAGGAATCTATATTGATTTCCAGAATATTTTTACTATCTCGAGTCCCAAACATGTTTTTCGAGAGTTGATTCCGTTCGGGTTCGAAACTATCAAATTTTTGACGAATCTGGTCTTTTTATATTGTATCACATTATTTCGAACTGTAATCTAAGCTTTTCTTATTTTTACCGTTTTAGGTTTTCATGTGCGGGATTGCTGGATCTATATTCACTAAGTTTGTTATTGCTCTAGATTGACTTTAGGGTTCTGGTTTAACTTTTGGCTTTTGATTTACTCGTAAGATCATAAAATTTTGGGGTTTATGACCATATTATTTTTTTTTTCAAAATTTAATTTTTATTTTATTTTTATGATTTATGTGATATTTTACAGTTCTCGGGATTGTTTAATTGAGTCTAGGGTTACGTGATGACTCAGTTTGATTTTCGTATTAATTTAGATTCTTGATTCTAAAATTAGTTTAAGGTTTTAGGATTTTGTCGTTGAATATTTTAGATATTCCGACTCGATTTATGTGTAGGGATCAGATAGAAGAATTGTTTCATGTTCGATTTCGAGTCGAACGATTATTGAAACTCTTTTTTTTTTTTTTAAGGTTCTCTCTCTTTTTTTTTTAGGTTATGAAATTTTTGTATTTGGTATTGTTTAGAGTTTGGTTTTAATTTGGGTTGATTTTTAGGGTTTTAGTTTTCGACATTTAACTCTAGGATTATTTTCTAAGTACCGAAAAATTCAGGGTTTACTTACATCTTTCTTCAAAAAATTCAAACTAACTAAAGTTTGGATTTTAAAAAATATGCAGCAACCTTGTTGGAAACTTAAATGTCTGAACCCTTATATATGAATTAGTGATCTTCTGGCTGTAAAATTGTGACAAAGCAGTTAAATATATCACTCAAGCAAATCTAAATAGGTGGAGTTAGGTTTGGATCTGTGAAAGTGGGATTGTTGTAAAAGCCTTAATCTAGTTGTTCAAGCTGCATTTTCCGTATGACCTTTTACATATTGTGGAGCAATTAGAAGCCTTGGTAGCCTAAAAATTTTGTTGGTCATGATTAGGATGGTTGATGAAATTAGAAAGTATTTGAGAAGTATTTTTCATATATTATTTGTACAAGAATACATCTATTTATACAAAAAACTTGTGACCATTGGTCTACCTTATCTACCATTCTATTAGTTACATTGTTATAGAAAATATAACACTAATAATAGTACACGTATGTCAACGCTCCCCCCCAAGTTGGAGCATAGATATCACACATGCCCAACTTGCAAACTAAAGTATGATAGGTCTTGTGATACAACCCTTTAGTGAACACATCAGCCAGTTGCTTATCATATGTCACATGATGTAAATTCAAGGCACTATTAGTCAATTTTTCTTTGATGAAGTGTCGATTAACTCTATGTGCTTGGTTCTATCATGTTGAATTGGATTTTGTGCTATATTAATAGCAGCTTTATTGTCACAATACAAGGACAGTGTTTCTTTGCTCGATAGACTTAATTTTCTAATATCTTCTGTACCCACAGAAGCTCACAAACCCCTTGAGCCATAGCTTTGTATCCTGCTTCAGCACTTGATTGAGCAACTACACTTTGTTTCTTGCTCCTTCATGTTATTAGGTTTTTTCCTACAAAAGTACAGTAGCCGGTGGTGGATCTTCTATCACTTAGAGATTCAGCCCAATCTGTATCTGTAAAGCATTCTATCTGAAGGTGACCGTGTTTGGTGAATAGCAGTCCTTTTCCAGAGCAGACTTCAGATATCTCAGATGCGAAATACTGCTTGCATGTGTGATTCTTGGGATCATGCATAAATTGACTCACTAGACTGATTGCATATGCAATGTCGGTCTAGTGTGAGAAATATATCAGTCTTCCTACCAATCTCTGGTATCTCCTAAATCAGCGCATCACCAACTCCAACTTGTGGCTTGTGGTTGTTTTCAATAGGAGATTCAGCTGGCTTATAACCCAACATACTAGTTTCTTCCAGGAGATCCAGAATATATTTTCTTTGAGAAATGAAGATACCTTTCTTTGATCAATGAAGATACCTTTCTTTGATCTGGCAACTTCAATTCCTAGGAAATATTGCAGTTTTTCCATATCCTTGATTTCAAATTCCTGGGCCAAAAGTTTCTTCAATTGAACCATCTCCTTTTCATCATCTCCCGTCATTACTATGACATCAATATAAACTATGAGAATAGTAATTTTACCCTTGTTATGTTTAATAAATAGAGTATGATCTGCATTGCTCTGTTGATAGCCGAAAGAAGTCATGGCTTTGCCGAATCTGTCGAACTATGCTCTGGGAGATTGCTTTAATCCATATAATACCTTTTTCAGTCTGCATACTTTCCCATGTGTTGTTTCAGTATCAAATCTAGGAGGGATCTCCATATACACTTCTTCTTCTAAATCTCCATGTAGAAAGGCATTTTTCACATCAAATTGTTGTAAATCCCAATCAAGATTGGCTGCACATGATAACAAGATTTTGACTGTGTTCATTTTTGCTACTGGAGCAAAAGTTTCCTGGTAGTCTATCCCATAGGTTTGAGTGAATCCTTTAGCCACTTATCTAGCTTTGAACCTATCAATTGATCCATCAGCTTTGTGTTTTACAGTAAACACCCATTTGCAGCCTATCAGTTTCTTTCCAGGTGGAGAGGTAACAAGCTTGCAAGTCTCATTCTTAGTCAAGGCTTTCATTTCTTCAATCAATGCTTCTTTTCATTTTGGATCATTGAGTGCTTCCTTCCAATCCTGTGGAATTGACACAGACGAATGGAAAGGCAAAACCTCTATATGTGGGAGATAAAGAATCATAGGAAACGAAATTAGAAATGGGATGTTTAGTACAGGCTCTAACACCTTTTCTTTGAGAAATAGGTTTATCTAAATCATCAAAAAATAACTGAACAGGCGAGGATGATTCTTCGCAGCAGAGAGTAGGTTGCACGATAACTTCTTCTGTTATGTCTTTGTTTCTCCTTGAGTACCTCTTCAAATTAGGTTTATCTAAATGTCCAATTTTCTCCCCTAGATTATAGTCTCCTTCTGATCATCACTTTTTCTTGGGGTAAGATCAATGAGGGTCACAGTACTAGGTATCATCTCTTCCTTTGCATTATTCTTTCCTTGAAGAGATAATGGAGTTGGATTGTAGTAAGGTTCAGTTTCTCTGAAAGTAACATCCATACTCACAAAATACTTCATAGATGGAAGGTGATAGCATCTGTAACTTTTTTGTGTCGGTGAGTACCCAATAAAAACACACCTAAGAGCTCTTGGATCTAGTTTCCCAGCATCCTTAGTATGAACAAAACAAACACATCCAAATACCTTTGGAGGGACAGTGTGTGTGTTATGTCCTGTTAAGTTTTAAAGGACTCTTGTAGTTAAGGACCCTAAGAGGCATTCGGTTGATCAGATATGCAGCAATTTGTGACCATTGGTCTACCTTACCTACCCTACTATTAATTACATTGTTATAGAAAATATAACACTAATAGTATTACACGTATGTCAACAATGGTATATTTCTTATCATGTGCAGCCCATAAGCTCAATTGCTTAAGGGTTTATTTGGATTATCTGATTTTCATTTGTACCTTATTTGTATTTAATTTGTATTTATAATTTATTTGTATCTTATTTGTATTTGATCTGTTTATGAGCAAAAATGTTTATTTTTCATCTATATCTATTTATTGACAAATATCAGTTTGGAAACGACAAAAATAAGATGTTAAAATGATTAGAAAAAGATGAAACAAATAGAGCCGAAGTTACACCTAGTTCCTTTCATGTTGGATATTTCACCATATGCCTTCTCTTTGACCTTTCTCTTTCTCCTGATCACAGATCCATACTATTATGAACGTAATGCCCTGTATATTGGTCAAGGAGTAACAGCGATGTCAAGGGCGGGCATCTTTCGTGCTTTAGAAGGAGTTGCTGTTAACATGACCAATCGAGTGTACAGACTGCCTTCTTTTAATGGACGTAACCTGCTTCTCATTTTTTATTATATTTATTTCATGTTTGATTTGTTAATAAAGAATCACACTTTTGTTGTCCACGACACATTGAGAAAGCATGACTCCTTGTTGTGCTCCTGTTTGTTAGTGGTCTTAATCATTCTTAATTGAAAATCTCTTTGTAATTGATATTTGAAAATTACAGTTGATAGAAAGAATGGAGAAGTCATTAATAGTACTCCCTGTAATATTAGAGATGTCACTTGTATGATGATCCTGTTTTTATTTTTTTATTTTTAATTTTTTTGAGCTGTCAACTTATGAATGGATTTTTCTCGGTGAAAAATGTGTCTACCAACTTTTCTAAAAAAATTTACCCAAAAACAAATAAGATAATTTTAATAACCTAATTACCAATGCTAAATCACATTTAAAATCAGCAATTCATAATTTCACAAATTAATTGCATGTAAAAGATGCGATTTCGCTAACTTTTGCAGCACTAATCTTCAAAGTAATTCATACTTGTCCTTAATGAATCACATCTAACATATTTGATTCACCTTGAATTCTATGTCACAGAAGTAATAAAACCAAAGTACTCGATTTGAGTTTATAAGTGAGTGCATGTTTTACATGCGATTCATGTATTAACAGGCGAGTCGTATTTCAAATATGTGACTCATGTGCTGGTATTAGAATTGCATCTTCAAGACATATTTTAAGTCGGTATTTGATAATTAATTTTAGGTAATTTTATTTGGGTAGATTGGTAATCATATAGTTTCTTCGGTTTTTTCTGGGTTGTTACAAAAGCATATCTTCTTTTAGTTGAATTATTCATCCATACTTACCTCCCAACAAATGGAGAATCTCCTGGTATATGATTTTGTACTTTTGTCTCTTTAAGACATTGTACGTGCATTTCTATCATTTTTTTTCTCTTTATTACGATGTAAAGGATGATTGAAATATGCTGTTATTCATTAATTTCTTTTGGGATACTGTTTATGTTCTGGATACAGTTTGCTGAAGATGTCAAAAGCTCCTTTAATTATTCTTCCTTTTCCCTCCCAGATGTTCTTCAGGGAGAAATTTCTTCAGAACTTGCCAAGTATTGTTGCTGCTCATGCTTAGGTAGGTGGCACCTGTATAAAATGGATCCATGAAGTGATTGTCATGTATTTTGAGTAAGCTTGAGTCTTGAGTTTCTATGCAGCATATATGTTGTCTCTTGCCTATTTTCAATTTTAATGAAAGTTTAATAGTTATGCATCTTCTAAATTGACAATGATTCATTCAATTTTTGTATCATTAGATATTAGGGAGTTTTGGGGTTGGGGGGGGGGGGGGGGTGGGGGGGGGGTGGGGGGTAATTTTCTGTAGGCTTCCAATAGACTGGTTTGAAGCCTTTTCTGTCACATTGCTTTGTCGGCTGGATATTTCTTAATTCAATTGCATTGAGTTTAGCTTTTATGAATACAAGGCTGAGATGTAGATTTAAATTTAAGCTTGTCTTAACCATTCATCCATAACTATTAAAAAAAAAAATTTAAGGATCAGAGTAAAATCATTGCCCTAGTTCTAGCATGATTAAACTAAGCTTTCGTTGGCTATATAGTATGTCAAAATAGTGCTAGATGGACTTACTGTGATAAGAACCCTGCCAACTTATGACGAAATCTGTAATCAAAATTGGAAACAATTCCCTGGATCGTTTTAAGAACCGATGGAAACCACAACCCGTTACTTGAAGGGAAGCAAGAACCTTGGTATAATCGAAGATGCCACAACCAATGATGCCAAACCGATTAATAAGTCAAGGGGGTGAACGTTACGGAAAATTCTCGATAAGTTCAGACAATGGATTCAATCCTGGATTCTAAGAGAAAACTCTCTCAATTTCAATATAAAAAATAAACTGATTGTTCAATTACAAAGCAAAAGACCTACTTATAATAACACAAAGGAAAACTAAAAGACACAAAACAAAACAAAGTTGTCGTCTAAAGAAGACTGGCAGCCTATATAACAAATTGGGCAGCTTGCAGTTAAAACAAGGAAAAGAAACAAATTTCCGAATTGAGATGGCCGGAGGTTTAGGAAGATACGCCAGCGGCGTAGGAAAACTATCAAAGATAAATTGATTGTTCAATTACAAAGCAAAAGACCTACTTATAATAACACAAAGGAAAACTAAAAGACACAAAACAAAACAAAGTTGTCGGCCAAAGAAGGCTGGTAGCCTACATAACAAATTGGGCAGCCTGCAATTAAAACAAGGAAAAGAAACAAATTTCCGAATTGAGATGGCCGGTGGATTAGAGAGATACGCCAGCGGCGTAGGCCATAAAGGCTTGCGGCCTTGAGTGCCAGCCTTCGATTTGGACGAGAAAATCTTTCTTTTATTTATTTGTTTCCTATTTTATTTAGTGTTTTTTTTAATAAGCTTTGTAAAAGGCTATATAAAGGCCTTGAAAGAATAAGTTTAGAGAGTTTTTTTTTTTTTTTTTAATTCGTGAGTTTACAAACTTGAGTGAGAGAGAGTTTTTTCTTATATTGCAACTTATGGCAACGATTGATGAATATTGAGAGTTTCAATTTTCTTTATTCATTCTCGTTGATAGGATCATATATTCTTTTGACACAGTGATTAGTTTTGTAATTCGTGGAACCTATTGAATTATGATCTTTATTACGAATCAGCTTGATTTTGTGATTCGTGAGTCATATCAGATTACAATCTCATTTATCTTTTATGTTTTTTCAGTTTATTTTATTTATAAAAAACCCTAAAAAAGAATGAAGAGCCCTAATTCTTGACGGAAAGAATTTTCGACACTCTTGGATTCTTACCAATTGGTATAAGAGCGAAGATTTTCTAAGAATCTATATCCAATTCGATTAAAGGTAACTCGAGTCATTTATATCCCTTGTTTTTGTTAGATTTGGTTTGTCAGATTTTGTTGATCTATTGTCTTATTATTTTGTCAAAAAAAAAAAAAAAAAAGGAAGAAAATTTGTGAAAAAAATAAAATTATGATTAGGGTTTGGTTGTTAGGATTTGATTGGAGAAGAACAAATTTGGATATAAAAAAAAAAGAGAGGAATGATTTGATTCTTGATTTGTTGAGTAGGGTTTTTGGTGAAATTTGGGTTTTTAGATCTAGGGTTTGATTATTTAAAAAAAAAAAAAGGAGTCAAATACGAGTGGATGATGATGATGAATTCTATGTGAACCTATCTTTCATACAAGATGTTTTGTGAATAACAAGGTTGCAGTTTGACTATTAATAGAGGAAGTTTTATAAATATTGCTAGTACCTTATGTGGAAGAATTGGGTTTGGAAACTTTGAAGATTAGAGTACCATACAAAATACAGAATGAGAGTGGGAATTCATGGTGTTTGAACAGGTTCTAATTGCCTTTTCCATTGGAAAGTATTGTAATGAAATTTTATATGATGTAATTCCAATACAATGTCTTTATATTTTGTTGAGGCGACCATGAAATTCTAAAAGAAAAGTCAAGTATGGTGGATATAAAGGTCGCTATTCTTTGGTTTTATAACCAAAAGCAAGTAAATTTAGTACCCCCTTGATCCATGGGAAGCTATTGAAGATTAGATAATGATAGCAGGGCAATTCAGAAAAAGAGAAAAAGAAAAGAGTGCTCTAGAAAAGATTGAGTGAAGAAAAGAATGAGAGTGAGAGCAAGAGTGATGAAAATACACTGGTGAGTAATGAGAGAAAAGAATTAGAGTGTGAAACACAAACACCAGTTAGCACAGAGGGGAGCAAAAAGCAAATGAATTTGAATGATAAAAAAACAAAAAGTGAAAGTGATAAAAAAGGAGAGTTTAGGAGTGATAATTGCTTTTAACTAATGACCTTAATTTTTTTTCCTAGTGAATCTATTTCATAGTTGCTGGATTTAAAGATTTGTGTTCTTAGAATCTTCCAGATGGAATTGATCATCAACTTGATTTCATTCCTAGTGCTTTAGATAAATCCACATATGGGTGCAATCCAAAAGAGTCCAAGGACAAAAATTTTAGGACGAACTTTTTCAAAGAAGTGAATGATGCGAATCAGATAGCATCAAGTTCAGAGCCGATCAAGTTCAAGTTCAACATTCCATATCAAGTAATTGGAGGCTTGTTAACTCAAATGATGAAAATGCGAGTCAAGTGGACTAAGGACGTCTATAAAATAGTTTAGGACACAAAGGATTAAAGACTTGAAGAATTGGAGCTATACACTGCCGGGCTAAAGTTGTGTATAGTCAGCTTTGAACGTATGCTGGCTCAAGGCCACCAGCCTTTCCTTCAAGGCTGGCTCCAAAGCCGGCGGCCTTGATTCCCAACAGGCGGCCATCTTTTCAAGTCAATGGCTTGCCTTCCTTCCTAGATCTCTGAAACTCGCACTTCTTCTCGTTTGAGCCTCATTACGCCATTTTTAAATCGAGTTTGTGCAAGTTCATTTGATGCTCAATACTTTCCTGAAGTTGAATTGAATTGCCCTTGATGCACTCGTATCATACTGTTTCTTAAGAAAAACCCTTAATCAATATGTGATGTCTTCATAAATAGTTTATTCTGTGCGCTGTCCTCCTGCATGATTGCTTTCATGCTGTTGTCTTGAATTACTGGATAAGCACGAACAAATGTGTAAAAAAAGGATATTTATGATTAAGGAACCTCCACATTGTAGCTTTTCGCTTAAGTCTCCCTCTTTTAATTTTGTTTTCCTCTGTTTTGACTTTCTAGTGACAGATTAGCGGTTCCTGAATTAATTGAGTGAAAAAAACATGTGACAAGTTTTTGTTATTTCATCTTTAGTCAGCACAACCATGTGTTTTAATCTTATGTTTGTCTACAGTCATGGAAGGATTTCTTTGGCATCCCTCTTCCTCTGCAGATATGTCTAGCTTTTTGATCCATAGAGTATATTTTGTCTTTTACAACAATCATGAAAACTAATTATTCATAAGAAAGAGAATAATTGACACCTTTGCTTGAGACACACATATTTTCATCAAATTGATTCTGGGTGGATAATTAATAATTTTTGGCCCTCTTGATTTTTTGGCTAAATGATGAAATTTGGATGCTATATGAAGTTCATGCTTATTATTGCTACTTGAGAAATTACAGTGAGAATGCTTCTATTAATAAATCGAAAGTGCATCAGAATTAATTTTAGTACTTACTGCAATCAACATTCAGTTTTGCTCTTGTAGCTGTGATGTCATCAATGACAAATATAAGCTTTGACTTGTACAAAGTGTATGCCAAGACTATCAATTTGTATGTCTTGCCTTTGTTGTATTATTCTTTGAGTTGCTGAGGTGTTCCTTCATCTGCCATCATGGGGGTAGATGACTTCAGTGTTTACATAGGATTTAATTTAATGAATTTAAATGCTCTTCAACTGAGATGATTCCCAAAGGTTATATTTGTTAATAGAGTGTGCATGTTTATCTTTATTTAGAAATATTCCCATGATAGAATTACTTTCATCCAGATATGTGAGCTCCTGATGTTATTAACTTCACTGTTGATGAAGGTTTAGTTTTACATTATCTTTATTGAAGACACAAGATTAAACCGTTTTTCTCTTTGTGCTAGATCCTCAGAAAGGTGAGAGGATTCTAGATATGTGTGCCCCCAGGAGGGAAGACAACTGCAATTGCAATTCTCATGAAGGATCAGGGTGAGGTTATTGCAGCTGATAGATCTCACAATAAGGTATAAGTTGGCATGACTAACTTATTATGCTTTTTGCTAGTGGTCAATGGGTTTTTAATTAAGAAATTAATTGACCAAGTATATCCTTTGTGAATAGCTTGATGAGAGTCCAATGGGCTCAAAAGTCTGAGTGGTTGTTCTAGCATCATCTATGTTTATTATCCATATACACTAATCCATGGAATAATTACGCATTTTCACTTTCTGTAGAAGAACAATTGTGGCATATAGAAAAAATCTCATGTCATGGAAGTTTACTTAACATACCATATTTATGAATTTTCTTGAGCTGTGTTGTGACCATTGTCATTACAAGGCTTACCAATGGAAAAAAAGGGTATTCTAGTGAAGTAGTAGATCTTCTGTTATGGGCTGGGAACAGGATTTAGTCACAAGGAATAAAGAAAGGACTGAGGGAGAGAACTTTCAAAACTCTAATTTTGAATGCTTGTTAGAGAAAAAAACTCTCCAATTTTTTAAAACAATGATAAACAAAACAAAATAACTCATATCTTTTTGACTTAGGGTTATTTTTCATAGTATTGGTACATTTTTACAAGTCTTTCAAAACTAACTATCCTAAAATAAATATTTGTGAAAAGTCTCATTAGATATTCACAATTAACATCTCAGAAGTTACTAGACTGGAATTAAATTATTTATTCTTCCTAATTATCATAAATGCTGAAGGAGCTTGTCCTCATGCTCAAGTAATTTTCTATCCCAAAAAAAAAAAAAATTGCTTCTTTAAATCGTAGAACCACAACGATGCTTCCCCGACCAAGTGGGACATTACTCTCTCTGGGCATGTCTTGAGGCTGGAAAAATTGGTCAAAATGATTAATCCAACTCAACTAGCAGTGGGACCCATCAGACATGAAATTTTTTTTTTTTAACCAAAAAAATGTCTTTTTATATCTTGGTGAGAGAATCAACTGTGGTTTGCAACATAGATAGTAGTTCTCTCAGGTGATTTAGGACAGTCATCTAGCCTCTTGTTTGCATGTGGTGAGTGGATACACAACAGGTGTATATTGGCTTGTTGCCTGAGACCCAACTTTTGACTGCATGGTGGTCTGGTTGTCATATTCCTCAGGTTTGATTTGCTGCTGGGAGTCATGACCAGATGTGGTTTTGCTCCTTCAATGCTACCCTGCTCACATAACCCATGAGTCTCCATGTTAGAGCTTCGTTGGTTTGGTTATTCCCATTTGTGGTTATCTATTGGCGGGGAATCATATGAAGGACCGAATCAGTGGATTCAGGAATGAAATTTCTATCTTCTCAACTCGTTCAGTCTTAATGCATAGGTCTCTTTTACGGTGAATTGAAAGAGGAAAAATATAGGGATGATACAATTGTTATATTGCTGAGAGTTTTATACATGTTACAAAGGCTCTAAACTATGAAAGAAAAACTAAATTACAGGAAAATAAATTTTAATTCCTAATTTACATGATTGGCACCTATAACATAATTGAGAACTAATATATCTATAATATGTATACTTATATTTAGCAAAATCACACCCCTTGATTTCTGCAATATTTCCAATACTCCTCCTAAAGTTGGTTTGAAGATATCTTCCATGGCCAGCTTGCTCATTAAACAATCAAATTCTTTCTTGTGCAGCCCTTTAGGGAACATATTGGCAACTTGTTCTGTAGTCGGGGTGTAAACTAAGCACCATTGTCCATTGTCAACTTTCTCTTTGATGAAGTGCTTTTCTACCTCCACATGCTTCGTACGATCATAAAGAATCGGGTTTTGTACTATGGTAATTACTAACTTGTTGTCACAGTATAATCTCATAAGCAAAGCAATTCGAACTTCAAGCTCTTCTAATAATCTTTCGATCCAAATAATTTCACAAATGCCATGAGCTACAGCCTTAAATTCTGACTCTGCACTGCTCCAGGCGATCACATTTTGTTTCTTGCTTCTCTATGTAACCAAATTACCTCCTACAAAAGTGCAGTAGCCAAATGTTGACTTGCAATCTCTTACACTGCTAGCCCAGCCCAACTCGCATCAATATAGGCTTCAATCTGCATATTTCCTCGCTTCTTGAAAAGTATCCCTTTACCTGGTTTTCCCTTTAGATACTTTAAAATTTGATAGATCGCTTCAAAACATTTAGGTCCTGGTGAGTGCATGAATTGGCTCACCATGCTAACCGTGTAAACAATATTTAGTTAGGTATGTGATAGGTAGATTAATTTGTTTAATAACCTTTGCCAGCGCTCTCTCCCTCTGACATCTTTTGCAACCTTGAGCTTCATATTGGGTTCGATTGGCGTTTCAGCTGTCCTATAACCGAGCATACCTATTTCTTTGAGGAGATCCAACACACATTCCCTCTGGTTGACAAAAAATTCCTTCCTTAGACCTAGCCAATTCCATGCCCAAAAAATACTTCAATGGTCCAAGATCTTTAATCTTGAGTTTAGTAGAGTGTTTCTCCTTCAGCCATGCTAACTCCATGTTGTCATCTTTGTTAGGACAATACCATCAACGTAAACAATCAAAATGGCAATTTTACCTCCTCCTCCCACCCCCCCCTCGGGAACATTTGTAGAATATGATATGGTTTGCTTGACTTTGATAGAAACCAAGACATTTCATGTTCTGCCAAATTGTTTAAACCAAGTCCTTGAGGATTGTTTGAGACCATACAAAGATCTCTTCAGCTTACACATTGTCTCAGCCCCATGGTTTCCTTCAAACCTTAGTGGGAGACTTATGAAAACTTCTTCCTCTAACTCCTCATTGTGGAATGCATTTTTCACATCTAACTAATGCAAGGACCAGATTGAATTGATTGCAAGAGACAATAATACTCGAATAGAGTTTATCTTTGCTACAGGAGCAAATGTCTCTTGGTAGTCAATTCCTTGTGTTTGTGTAAAGCCTTTTGCCACCAATCTTGCTTTATATCTCTCTATACTCCCATCAGCTCTACACTTTACTATAAAAACCCATTTACAATTTACAGTGTTTTTACCCCTCGGCAAATCCACAACCTCCCAAGTTCCATTTTTCTTTGCGGCTCTCATCTTCTCGAGTACTACTAACTTCCAATTAGGGTCTTTTAACGCCCCTTGTATGTTTCTTGGCATAACAATTTTGGAAATATTATATATAAAGGCTCTATGGGATTTGGAAAGTTTAGCAAAAGACATGTAATTGGCAATGGGGTATTTAGCACATTTCCTTCTTTCCTTTCTAAGGGTAATAGGGACATCAAGGTTTTCAATTTATGAAATAGGAATTAGAGCTAAGATTTTGTTGGGTTAAGAAAGAATGGATTCAGATAGAGTAGCGTGAGATAAGTTACTTGCGTTATCTTTCTGACTGTCATTCAGGGAATGAGATTGATCATTTGCTGGAACAAGAGATGGACTCGTTTTTCCGTGGATCTTCTTCCTAGAAAAAAATTAGTAGATTATTAGGTTTAGAATTTTCCTTTTGTAGTGTTTCCTTTCTTGTTCAAATAAAATCAGGTTCAAAATTAATAGATTGAGGTCTAGTATTACTTGAATATTTTTTTCCTTTGGTCTATTTTCTATAGGAGATTGACTTGTCGTATTTTGATGAAAAAAATTAGGATTTTGAGTAATGATAGGCTCAGGATTGATGATATTGGGTAAGGGACTTTATTCCCAGAAATTTCCTTACTAGACTTCTCCCCTTGAAGGGAATAGGGAATGTTTTTTGAAAATGTAACACCCATAGTAGTATAATATCATTTCGTTTTTGGATTAAAACACTCATAACCCTTTTGATTAGGGACATACTCTACAAAAACACATTTTTTTAGCCCTTGGATTTAATTTAGAGCGAGATCGTTGGGGAAGGTGAATATAGATTGTGCAACTAATAATATTTAGAGGTAAATCAGAATTTAACCTTGATTCTGGAAATTTAGATTTTAAATGTTTCAAAGGGGTATTATATTTTAAAACCCTTATTGGCATTTAGTTGACCAAATAGGTTGTAGTTCAAATAGCATCATCTCATAAATATTTTGGCACATTCATTGAAAACATTATAGCTCAAGCAAGTTCAAGAAGATGTTTATTTTTTCACTCAGCTATGCAATTTTTTTCAGTGGTATTATGATAAGTGAACTGATGAACAATAGGTTTTTCTTGGGTAACATTATTTAAAACCTTATTGAAATAGTTAGTCCCATTATCGGATCTCAATATGCTAATTTTTGTTTGGAACTGGTTTTCAGTCATATTGTAAAAAGTTTTAAAAATCTTTTCTACTTCAGATTTTTCATGCAACAAATAAATCTAACAAATCTGTGTGTGATCATCTATAATAGTTACAAACCATTTTATACCTATAATAGTGGTAACATTTGAAGGTCCCCAAACATCACTGTAGAATAGATAAAACGGTCTTGAAGGTTGGCAAGATTTACGAATATAAGTGCTTCAATGACTTTTTGCCAAAAAACAGCTTTCATATTGCAAAGATTTAAGATTAACATTCTCAAATAGTGATGGAAACAAATGTTTCAAATAAGTAAAGTTTAGATGACCCAATCTATAATGCTAAACCATTATTTGTTAATAAATATAAATTGAACTAACGCTACTAAAGCCTTGAACGGTTTTATTTTTGGATAGATTATCCTCAAAATAGTAAAGTCCCATCTTTCATTCTAGCATTGTCAATCGTCTTCCCCAAACTCCGATCCTAAAAAACACAGTATGATTCAAAGAAGTACAATAGTTAGAATCCTTGGAAAGTTCACTCACAGATAGGAGATTACAGGCAAGTTTGGGAATATGATTCTTCTTGAGATTTTAATTGAACCTTTGCCTGCAATTTGAGAACAAAGTTCCATATGTAATTCTGACATTTTCACACCAAGACAAGGAAAATAGGATTATGGAAAAACAGTGAAAGAAATAATTCTTTTTTTTTTTTTTTTTTAATAGTACATAGTAAAACCTATTTATACACATTTTAACATGATTGGTGGTAATACACCAACTCTACCTACCATCACCAACTAATTACAGTAAATGATAAAAATTATATTTCCTATAGTATTAATCTTCAATTTACATCTATATCGAATCTTTTGATTCTCTAATACTCCCCCTCAAGCTGGAGAATAAATATGTCCCATTCCTAGCTTGCTAGCAATGTTTTGGAAAGTTAGGCTATCAAGTCCTTTTGTAAGCATGTGTGCCAATTGACCTTTAGTAGGAATATAAGGTGTACAAATTAGTCCACTTTCAATCTTTCCTTAATGAAGTGTCGGTCTACCTCAACTTGTTTTATTTTGTCATGCTGAACTGGATTATGTGCAATACTTACAGTAAACTTGTTGTCGCAATGCAGCTTCATAGGTCCATGCTATTTAACTTGCAAGTCTTCTAAAGTTTTTTGATCCACAAGAGTTCACAAATTCCTTGAGCCATTGCATGGAACTTAGATGTTGAGCTTGATCTAGGCACTATTGCTTGTTTTTTGCCTCTCTAATTCACTAAGTTTCCTCTAATCAATCACTAAGTTTCCTCTAATCAAAGTACAATAGCCAGTTGTTGAGCATCGATCTGTAAGTGAGCCAACATAATCTGTATCTATGTAGGCTTCTATAGTTAATTCTACTCCTCTTCTAAACATGATTCCTATTTTAGAAGTAGCTTTCAGGTATCAAAATACTCTGTATGTAGCGTGTAAATGTACCTTTTTGGGTTGTGCATAAATTGACTTATTACACTTATAGCATATGCAATATTGGGGCGTGTGTGAGACAAGTAAGTTAGTTTCCTGGCCAACTTCTGGTACCTTGCTGTATCTATAGCTTCATCATCGCTTGCTTCACTCAACTGATTATTCTTTTCAATTGGTGTATTAGTAGGTTTATATTTCATCATTCTTGTCTCTTGTAGAAGATCTAAAATATACTTCTATTGGGAAACAAATATGCCTTCTCTAGAGTGAGCTACTTCAATCCCTAGGAAGGATTTGAGTTTCCCAAGCTCTTTAATGATACAGCTTCATCATCGCTTGCTTCACTCAACCGATTATTCTTTTCAATTGGTGGATCAGCAGGTTTATATTCCATCATTCTTGTCTCTTGTAGAAGATCTAAAACATACTTTTATTGGGAAATAAATATGCCTTCTTTAGAGTGAGCTACTTCAATCCCTAGAAAGGATTTGAGTTTCCCAATCTCTTTAATTTCAAATTCTTTGGCAAGTCTAGCCTTTAGCCTTACAATTTCCTCTTCATTGTCTCCTATCACAATGATATCATCAACATATACCATCAAGATTGCAAGTTTACCTCTTGCCAAGTGTCTGAAGAAGAGGTGTGATCTCTTTGGCTTTGCTTGTAGCTTATACCAAGCATTACTTTCATAAACTTTCCAAATCAAGTCCATGGTGATTGCTTAAGCCTGTAAAGTGCTTTTTTTTAACTTGCACACTTGGTTATTTTTGAAATAATTCTCAAAACCTAGTGGAGGTTCCGTGTACACCTCTTCTTTAAGATCACCGTATAAAAAAGCTTTTTTTACATCAAATTGTTGCAAGTACCAATTAAAACTAGTAGCTAAAGACAAAAGAATGCGAATTGTGTTCATCTTAGCTACTGGAGCAAAAGTCTCCAAATGGTCCATCCCATGTGTTTAAGTGTACTCCTTGGCTTAGCCTAGCCTGGTACTTCTCTAAAGATCCATCTGCTTTAAATTTAATTGCACTCACTCACTTACATCCTACTAGTTTCTTGTCTTTTGGTTGATAAACGATTTCCCATATATTATTTTTATTGAGTGCATTCATTTCCTCATTCATGGCAACTTTCCAATTCTCATCTCCAAGTGCCTCATTGAAGTTTTGGGGAGCAGGAATACTGTTTTATTAGTGAGGAAACAATGTTGTTTATGGGAGAATTTATTGAAAGAAATAAAATGAGAAATAGGGTGTTGATTGCAACTTCTGATTCATTTCCTGACAACTATAGGAACATCTAAGTCATCAATCACAGGAGAGGATAATTGAGGCTGTGTACCTAGTTCCGGAGTCAAATCTTGAACTTACAATTGAGTGGAATCGGGCTCTTTTCTCCTTGAGTAAACTAGGATAGGTTATTTTGCTGCTGATTGTATGTTTTGGGTTGACCTTGATGTGTTAGTAGGCTAGTCATGTGGCTGCTAATCATCATATTGTTCCTGTGGTTGCTCATGAGATTGATCTTGTGGCTGATCAGGAGGTTGTACAGGTGGTGAGACTGAATTTTTAGGCCCAATAGTTTCAATTTGAGTAGTTACCTGCAATTCAGGGAAATATAGCTCATGATCTTTATCTTTACTCACACTTTACCCTTGAAGATGAGAACCTAAGTAAAAAGGCTGTTTTTCAACAAAAGTAAAATCCATTGAAATGAAAAATTTTCGACAAGCAGGATGATAGCACTTATAACCTTTTTTAGTGAAAGAGTAAGCAACAAAAATGAATATAAACAAAAACCACACAACCAAAAAAAATGAAAATAAACAAAAACCACACAACCAAAAACTTTTAGGGGTAATTTTGGAGCTATCTATGTTGGGTAATACTCATGAAATAGACTAGTTTGACTCTTAAAACTAAGAACTTTAGAGGGCATCCTATTTATCAAGTGGGTTGCAGTAAGAACAGATTTTCCCTAATAAGATTTAGGAATATTATTTTGAAATAACAATGTTCGTGTAACTTTTATAAAGTTTTTGTTTTTCCTTTTGACTATTCTGTTCTGTTGTGGTGCGTTAACACAAGAAGAATAATGAATAATTCCCTCTTTTTGAAGAAAATGTGAAAGATTTTTTTTTTTAAAAGCAATCTCTTGCATTATCATTCCATAGGTTTTTTATTCTTACCTCAAATTGGTTTATGACCATTCAAAAAAACCTTGGAAAAATTTCTCTAACTTCATATTTGTTTTTCATCAAATAAACCTACATTACCCTTGTACAATCATCTACAAATGTGACAAACCACGTCCATAATGTTTAAAATTGTAGGAGGACCCCATATATTGGAGTGGATTAATGAAAAAGGAACCACACTTCTAGTATTACTTAATGGATGAGAAACATGCTTGTGTTTAGCAAATTTGCACATCACAATGTAAACTACTCAATTCAATATTTTGGAATAACATCGAGTACATAGTTTTAAGCAAACTAAATGGTGGATGACCAAGACGACAATGGTGGATCCAAATGTCCTCCTTATTGGTAGAATAACTAGATAGGTGAGATTTGCATAGGTTGCAGTTTTTATCTAGCATCATGGATATAGAGCCCATTCTTTTCCTTAGCAAGCTCAATCATCTTCCCTGAGACCAGATCTTGTAAAACACAGTGTGTAGGATAGAAAATTACTTTGCAATTCAGATCACATATACTTTGTTTTATGGACAAAAAATCGGCAGCTAGTTTAGGAACATGTAGGACATCTCTTAACATAATTGTGAAAGTAAGAGGAATAGTTCCTTGGCCTGCAACAGTAGTAAAAGTTCCATCTGCTACTTTGATTTTCTTATTGCTAGGACACGGCCAAGGCTGATGTGAAGAAACCATATGATCGATAGCACTTGCATCTATGATCCAAGTGCTATTTTGGACAAGACGAAGCACTAAGAGTATAAGAGTTAGAGAACTTACTTGGATGAACCAAAGAACAAGAGCTCCTAGGTTTCTCAACTAATTTCAACATGGATTTCAGTTTTTCTATTTCTCCTCTTAAGAGTTTCTAATTCATCTTGATCTAGTTGTTCATTGGAAACATCCTCAATATTTGTCATGGGGGCTTGTCTTTGAGACTATCCACCACGATTACTTCCCTTTCCTTCAACATTGGGAGGCTTTCCATGAAGTATCCAACAAGTATTGTTGGTGTGTGCGGCTTTTTGTAGTAAGTAAACTAGACCCCTTCTCGGTTTGATTGCTTTTCCTTTTTATTGGCCTCAACACTATGTCCATCCTTTGTGGAATTCATGGTTGATCTTTTATTTATTGGATTGTCCAAAATTGCTCCTTGGTGACTCTTCTCAGCCTGTATGAAGGGCCTTTTTGGATTGTTATTTTTTTATCTGTATTAGATCGATATTGATTCAGTATCGGTTCGGTTAGGTTAGTTTATAAGTAAAATTGTTGGTTTTTCATCGGTATTATATCTGTATCGATTCAGTTTGAAAATGACGCCAAAATGATGCCAAAACGACAATCCAAAAAGGCCCTAAAAAGAAAACACCCTTTTCCAAAAACTTAAACTCAAACTTGATCAAAATCTAAGTTGAGGCCTGCAAGGAATTCAAAAATTTCTCTTTCCACAAATTTCTGCAACATTGCAACATGTTCTCCACAATTCATCTTCAAAACTTGATAATAATCCAATTTAAGCCACAAGCTTTTCATAGTTACCTTGCTTTGTGGTGTTGATTTTGGTTCAAATCTCATAAATTAATGCAGCATCTTGCATTTTCGAATAGGTTTGATGAATAGTTTCCCAAGTTTCTTTTGTAGTTGTTAAGAACATGCAAGTTCAGCTCACTCCACAACCATGACATGATCATGAAATCTTCTTCATCCCATTTTGCAAAAGTGGCATCTCTAGCAGAAGGCGTAGTTGCAATGAGATGGCTTAACATACCTTTTCCTTTGAGAAAGGTTCTAACAACTTGAGACCATTGAAGATAATTTCGACCATTTAGCCTATAGGAAGATTGAATGTTCTGCAATTCTCCCTTTGATTGAAGTAATGTTTCGACCTCACTATTGGTATTAATAATAGTAGGTTGTTTCTCAGATGAAATTATAGAATTCAACATTATGATGACTGAAACAATGAATTAAGTAGAAGAATTGAAAAGAAAATTCTAGCACCTAGTACTCAAGATTTAGAGAAAGATTTTTGGGTTTAAAAGGCCATAGAGAGGTTTTGATACCATGAAAAAACAAAGAAGGATATAATTTTTTCATATATATTTTTTTTAAGAGTACATAGTTAAAAACTATTTATGCATATTTTAACATGGTTGGATGTAATACACCACCCTCACTTGCCATCACCAACTAATTACAATAAATGATAAAATATTATATTTTCTACTCTATTAATTTCTATTTACATCTATATCAAATCTTTTAATTCTTTAATAGATTCAAATAATTTTGAGGTGTTAGTTATATGATCAGATGCTCCTGAATCTATTATCCATGGAGTAGAGGAATTTAGGCAGCAAGGTAGAGCACTTATTTACTTATCAGCTTATGCCACGGACACACTAAGAGTACCTAAAGATGCCGAATCGGACTTTAGCAGAGCGAGAATATGATCAACTTGTTCTTTGGTGAAGGGACTACCTGCTTCAGTTTTGTTAGCAGTAGAAACAACTTGAATAGACCTATTATTCAAGTTTGTTGGTTTTGTGCGGATTTTTTATCATGTCTCGCGAGTGTGACATGGATTGTTGCAGTGCTCACACCAAACTTGAAAATTCCCGTCATTCTGATACTGGTTCTCATTATTCTATTGCTGGTTTGAGAATTTTTTTCCAACACTTACTCTTGCAGCTAGAGTCATGCCTTCAATAGCCTTGCTTTGCCCTTTCTTATCGAGTACCACATTCCTATAGCTTTCCTCCCTTCTAACCTCTGAAAGAACTTCTCCAATTGAGGGAAGAGGTTGTCTTTTGATTATTCTCCCCTTCACCTCATCAAATTCCACGTTTAGCCCTTCAAGGAATTTGAAAAATCGGTTATCCCCTCACCTTCGTGTGGTGTCGGGCATCTTTTGCACACTTCCATTCATCATCATTGAATAGGTCCCAATCCTGCCATACACCCTTCCAGGAGTTGAAGTATTTGGTGACACAGTCTTCTCCTTGCCGCATTTCACCAAGCTTCAAGGTCAGTTCAAATATTTTGGATTGATTTCCCAAATTAGAGTACATCTAATTGATGTTCCCCTAATTCCTTTGTTGTTGAATAACATATGTAGTTAGAACTGATATCCTTCTTTATAGAATTTACCAACCAGGTTAAACGTAGTAAAAAATAGGAGCCGTAAAGATGTAGAGAGAGAAAATCCTTTGTCTTCTCTCTACCCCCTCTTCTTTCTTTTCCCCTCTCCCTCCTGTCCTCCTTCAGCCCTGTTCCCCTCCTTTCTTCTCCTTCTCTCTCCTCCTCCGTCCCCGTTCCCTTCCTCTCTTCCTTCCATCTCTCTCCCCCCTCTCCTTCTCCCCTTTCCGTCGTTCTCTTTCTTCTTCTTCCCTCTTGTCGCCTCCTCTTCTCTCTTTTCGTTTTCTTTTCCCTCTTCTTTGGTTCCCTATCGCGTTGGAACCTTAACCCTTTTCTAGCCTTTTTCTCTTGTTTTCTTCCATTACTCTCTCAACAGTTCTTCTTAGCCTTCTTTTCCTCTCTTTTTTCTTTTGTTGTTGGTCTCTTTCTGTCTTGTCGTTGCTGCTCCGTTTTCGATGACGGACGGCTCGTCTCGCTGGAGTCCTTTGTCCGACAACCTTCAGTTGGGTTGTCCCCCCCACTGGTCTTGTTCTAAAATCTGCTTTTGGGCTTAAGGTGGGGCCCAACAACAATGGGAAAGATGTTAACTTTTCTTACCCTCTTGTCGGTCAGCCCCTTGGAGTGCCTTCGGCTATGGACGCCTCCTTTGGGAATATCACTTTAGAGGGTCTTGAGGAGGTTTTAGAAAAAGCTCAGATTGGAAATCTTCCTCTAGCTAAACCTAAATCTTTTGCCGAAGCTTGCATGCAAGGTTCTTCTCGGAGCCCTCCTTGCCATGTTTTTACTCTCTCTTTCTTCCCTCCAACAGTTAGGAGGCTAACTGCTGTAGTGAAACCTTCGAGGGGTGCGGCGGACAAAGGAGCTAAATACTGGGAAAACACTATGGTTGGCTATTTTTTAGGTCGGAAGATCCCTTTTTCTCTAGTGCAGTCCATTGCCTTCAGATTATGGAAGAACCATGGTATTTTGAATGTCTTGGGAAGTAAAGAAAGTTTCTTCTACTTTTGTTTTGCCTCCTCGATCACCTTGACTCCATCTTGGCTAAACTATGGTATTTTGCTCAACGATATTTGGTTATCCATAAATGGCATCGTGCTATGGCCTTAGATAAGCCCCAACCTTCGGTTTTACCGGCTTGGGTGATCTTTTCAAAGATCCCTTGTGAATTCATGGATGCTAAAGGAATCAGCTATATTGCTAGTGGAGTGGGTGTCCCATTACAAGTTGACACACTCACTGCATCAAGAGAGAGGGCAAATCATGCAAGGGTTCTTGTGCAAATTGATGCTAAGGAAGAGCTTGTTCATCAAGTAGATATCATAGTTGAGGATGCTATCTCCACCATCATTCCAGTGGGGTACCAGTGGCTTCCACTCAGATGTTCTAAGTGTAAGGTTTTTGGCCATTCTTATCTTTCCAAATCGAAGATTGCAGATGGAGACGGCTCATCGTCTCCTAAAAGTAAAAAAGCTTCAAAACCGTCTGCAGAATTTGAAGCCTCTCCTCGCCCAAGCATGCGAGTAGCCCTAAGGCTAGTGAGGACGTAATATCCCCGCCTAAAAATGTTAAGAGAGGTTCAAGGTTTTGGTGTGGGTGTGATAATCTCAACTGTGGCCAACCTCCACTTTCTGATCATAATCCTTCTCATGTGTCAGAAGCTCCTCTAAAGGACACCATTGGAGGCTTCTCTCCTGATGTGGAGGTCCAAGCGGACCATGATCATCATGATTCTATCCCAACTGAAACTCCGAATGGTCTTCTGAGCCGCACTCGACTTAGGGAATCAGGATCTTCCTCAGCTACCAATGCCAAAAGTCCTCTAGTAGGAGAAGAAGAAGCGTTTCTTCAAGAGAAGAAAACGTGCCTTTTCTTAATTCCTCTTTTGTTGTTTAGATATGAATTTTGTGGCTTGTAATGTTCGTAGCATAAGTGATCCTATCAAAGCAGCCGATGTTAGGAAGGTTTGTTCAGAAAATGATATTTCTATGGTAGGGTTGCTTGAAACTAGAGTAAACCACTCAAATGAAGATTTGATTAAACAAACAATCCATCGAAACTGGAATTTTGCAATAAATAGCCTTGCTAGGAACGCATTCGGCTGGGTTGGAATGTGAGTATGCGGGATGTTGTGGTGTTAAAGAACATGAGCAATTTTCTCATTGCATTTGTACCAACAGGACGGCAAATGAGACTTTCTTAGTCACTTTTGTATATGCTTCTAACTTGGTTGTTGAAAAGAAGCATCTCTGGGAATAACTTCTATGTTTATCTTCTTTTATCATGGACCAAGCTTGGATTGTATTGGGTGATTTCAATGTACGAGATCCATTGAAGAAAGTTTGGGAGGTAACCAGAGACTCAACCAAGCTATCTACAATTTTAAGGATTTTCTCGACAATGCTGAATTAGAAGACCTTCGTTTTGTGGGGAATTTCTTCTCGTGGTCAAACAAATACCCGAGAATCCAATTTTAAGGAAACTCGACCGAGTGTTAGTTAACAAAGCTTGGATTTTCCTTGTTCAGTGGCTAAGTTTCTTCCTCCACAGCTATTTGATCATGCTTTAGGTATGATCTATGGGAATTTTAGGCGTTCTCATCGAATATCTCCGTTCAATACCAAAGTAGAAGGATATTCTTCACCTAACCTGCCTAGGGAAATAGTCTCTACTAGAAGCTTACAGGACACGAGCAGTCTTTTAGAGAATAATTTTCGTTTTCAAATAAAACTTGAGAAATCTCACTAAGTATTAACACTTTTAAGCCAACTCCGACACAGACGACCTCCTTCGAAGCCTGCTTAGTTTTTGCGAAGTTGACAACCCTATGGTAACCTACAAGCAGACTCACTGGTCCCAACAAGCATTACTACAGAATCGCATTTGTTAATACATGACAAGAATACCATGTTAATGCAATATGATGTTATGAAATGCATGTTATATTAATCTTAGAAGTCTATTAAACTTAGTTCCATATTATCAAGTGATCATATCAACTTCAAACACTCAATGAGACAACTATAGATTAATGTCAAACAAGTGGTTGTCACTTCAATGATTAAGAATTGCAATTCAAACACACCTTACATACCATGTAATAATTCCCATCCCTATGTAATTGATTCCTTATAGTTACAATTAAAATATATTCCACTACTTACAAACACAGACAAAGTGCTAGAATTTAAGTTACTCACCCGTGCATGCTCCTTAATCGTCGTAATAGTCCAACGAAAAATCCAACTCGTGATCTAGGGTTCCTATAAGATAGAAAAGTTTGTATTACTATCTACTTAACAAAGACGAAAAGGATTAAACAAGATTCTAAAGCTAAAAAAGACATAGAAATACTTCGAAGCTGCCACGTCCCCCACCACGCCCCGTGCCAAGGGTGGTGTTGGACAGAGCATTACATAAGCTTCACCACGCTTCCCACCACGCCCCGTGCTAAGGAGCAAAATGATGACTAGTAGCCACCACGCCCCTTGCCACCATCCTGTGGTGGCTCACCACCACCCCATGGTGGCCCAGATTCCACCATTTCGAAGTCACCATGCCCCCTACCACGGGCCGTGGTACTTCTACAACGAATTTACACATTTTCATGCAATCTATACACACTTTAACTAATTCCAATTGTCTTGTTTTCATTCAAAACATTTGTATATCATGATACAAGACTCAAATTCACCATCCACTCCTTCAAATTCTTTGACTCATCTCTAAAACCACATCAAACTCCAATTATCAATCCAACCATTGAAACATCAACTCCACTTTTCTATCATCTTACTTTATATATCAATAACTAAAACTCATAACCAAACTAATGAACTTCCAAAATCAGCTATAAACCAACAACAACTCTTAACCTATAACTACTCAAACAATCAAATAACAAGAATAAAACTAGTAGAAACACTTACTTAAACTTACTTAGTCTTGAAGATAAGAGCTAGTCTTGCTTTCCTTGACAATTTAAAAAGAAGAAATTGAAGTTGATGTGTGGTGTGTGTGTGTGGGTGTAACCATCGGTTTTGAAAGAGAGGAGAGGGCAAAGAAGAGGAAAATTTCTGCCTCTTTAAAAGATAAACACATGCATATATATAAATTCATATTTGACTTATGAGGCTTTTTCAAACTTAATCAAGTGTGTGTGTGTGTGTGTGTGTGTGTGTGTGTGTGTGTGTGCATGGGAGTTGTGGTGGTCTCCAAGCTTTAAATTTGGCAGCGAAAAGAGATCAAACAACTCATTTAACACGCATATAGATTTCTATCAATAGAATTGTTAAATATTCTAACTCAAAACAAAGTTTAGTAACATAATAACTTATAAATTCCTATTTGACAAAATAATCTCTTATAAGAACTTATATCAATACTATAGGTGATTTAGAATTTATTTTTGCAAAACTTAATTTTCTAAAAGAATATAAGAAATAAATAACCAATAATTTTCTCAAATCAAATCCATTGATGATTTTAAATTTCTATTCTATTAAATTGATTTTATGAAAATTATTATACTTACATTTTACTCTGATAACAAATATTACCACATCACAATCAAACACAAAAATTCTTATTTTAATTCCATTTATGAAAAACTTGGGGATTACAGGCACAAGGCCCATATGGGTATACTATGAAATTTTCTAAGACATCTTGGCTGATCATTGGAGGGGACATCACTACTGCTATCTAAGAATTCTTACACTCAGGTTTCCTTGTCAAACAGCTAAATAGAACCATTATCTCTCTAATTCCTAAAGTCTAATGCCTCTTCCCTTTTGGACTATAGACCCTTTCCTTTTGCAACGTAATCTAGAAGGCTATCTCCAAAGTCTTGGCTTCAAGATTAAAGGAAGTTTTATCATCCCTTGTTGGAAAAGAGTAGTAAGCTTTTATTTCGGGTCGTAGAATCACTGATAATATCTTTATTGCCCAAGAACTTGTCAACAGATATCATTTGAATTGGGGCCCTCCAAGATGTGCCATTAAAGTGGATATTATGAAGGCATATGACTCAATAAATTAGAGTTTTTTTGGAGAAAGTTCTCCTTTGCATGGGTTCCCCAACCCACTTTTGCAATATGCTGGTTCAGTGCTTTTCAACTCCTAGATTCTCTGTTAACATTAATGGTGAGATGATTGGCTTCATCCCTAGTCACCGTGGCCATCGCCAAGGTGACTCGATCTCACCTTTATCTCTTTGTTCTAGCAATGGATATCCTATCATCTATGTTTAGGAGGATGGCTCAAAATCCTGACTTTTCTTTCCATTGGAGATGCAAGGAGGAGATGATCTCCCATATTTGTTTTGTAGATGACCTTATGATTTTTAGTAAAGGAGATATTTCCTCAGTTCAGGCTATTAAACGGGTTCTTGATGATTTTTACAAGCTTTCAAGGCTTAGAGCAAATGAAGCTAAGAGTTTGGCTTTCTTTTCAAATGTCAACCCTTCTACTAAATTGGAAATGCTTGACACTCTTGGATTCAAAGAGGGAGCCCTTCCTATCTGATACCTTGGTGTTGTCTTGGTCACATCTAAGCTAAGGAAGACAGATTGTGAGCTATTAACTACCGAAATCTCTACTTGTTTAGATGCTTGAACAAGTAAATTCTTATCTTATGATGGAAGGCTCCAGTTGATTAAATCCGTTATTTTCTCCATGCAAGTTTACTTGGCATCTATTTTTCTTCTTCCAAAGCAAGTGGTAAGGAAACTTGAAGTGATGATGAGGAACTTCTTATGGAGTGGTAGGCACAATATAGCATCAAAGGTGAAAGTGAAATGGGAAGTTGTTTGTACACCTATTGTTGAAGGAGGCTTGGGTATACCCAAATTAGAGGATTGGAACAAAGCTGCCCAACTAAAATATATATGGAATTTATGTAGGGGTGGACCAAGAAATTAGGTTGATTGGATCCATATGGTCTTCTTGAAGGGTAGGAGCTTTTGGTCGGTTAAATCACCATCCTCATGCTCTTAGACTTGACGCTAGCTCCTGAATATGCGAAATTTTATCCGTCACCTCTTTGGTTGGCAAGTTGGAAATGGACTCTCTATCTCTCTTTGGGAAGATTTTTGGCTCCCTCAAGGCCCTCTTGATAGGATCCTCAATGCTAGGGAAATATCTTCTTTAGGGAAATATCTTCTTTAGGCTTACCATTGCAATCTAGGCTTTGCTCCATAATTGAAGCTGATTCATGGGCTTTTCCCCCTCTCCCCTTTTGGGATAGTATCCACATCCCTCCTAACATTTGGCCGAACACTTTAATGGATGATAAATTGGTATGGTGGCCATCCTCTAGCGGTTTTTTCTCCATCAAGAGTGCATATAGTGCCCTCTCTTAGAATGGCATGGTTGATCCTTGGTCCAAGATTGTGTGGGGAAATAAATTCATTCCTAGGCATTGTTTCATTCTTTGGCTCGCCATCAACAACAAGCTATACACGCTAGACAAGCTCTTTTTGTGGGGCATTACTTCCTCAAAATCATGCTTGTTTTGCAACTTGGAGGATGAAACTCATCATCTCTTCTTTGACTACTCCTTTTCCAAGGCTGCTCGGGAGGAAGTTAGGATTTCCCTTCAATGCCTACTTTCTTTTATCTCGTGGCAAGGAGCCATAGATAGTTTTATTCTCTCTCTAAAGGTCTCTTATCGGATAAATGGAAGTCAGCTTTGGCAGATACTGTTTACTACATTTGGAGGGATAGGAATTCCTTACGCTTGGGCCTTAACTCCTTAAATGTATCCCATTTAGCAAGGCTTATTTTGAATTATGTTTTTGTACTTAATAGCTGATTGTTTGTTGTTCTCTTCAAATAGTGGTTTGTTTTAGTTTTGAGCTTGTATATTTTCGGCTTTTATCCCCTCCATCTTGCATATTGCGGTTTGTATACCTTCCTTTGGTTAAATAAATTTATGATTTTACCCAAAAAAAAAAAAAAAGAATTTACCAACCAGGTCATAACCATCGAATTCTCTGCATCCCAAGTTGCATACGCAGCATCATGTCTTGCTGGAGACTTCTTCTCACTAGTAAGATAGCCCATTTTCCTACAGCCTCAAATATACATACAGATGGCTTGAGACCATTGCAGTAAATTATCACCATTCAAGCGTTGGTGGTAATCTAGATAAGATGTGATTCAATACTGCTTCCTCCGATTTTTGGTAGAGCAATTACAGAGGAAGTGTCTGAGATTAGGTTTTGGGTAGTAGTGGTTAGGGAAGTCTCATTCAATATTTCTGACATGATGTTTGGAGGGGTTAAACAAGAAAAAAAACATAAGGGTAGGGTTGCTTTGATACCAAATTGAAAGAGAAAAAATGTAGGAATTATACAATGCTGCATTGCTGAGAGTTTTATGAAAGGCTTTAAACGAAGAAAGAAAAACCAAAATATCAGGAAAATAAATGCTAATTCCTAATTTAGATGATTGATAGCTATAACATAATTGACAACTAATACACCCGGAATATATATACCTATATTTTGTAAAATCACACCTCTTGATTTCTGCAATATTTTCAACACAGCGTTTAGAAACCACCCTCCCCAACAGGGAAAAAAAAAAAAAAAGAAAAGAAAATAAAAAAGGTTAAAAAAAAGAAGCTTAGTTGTGATTCTTTTCAGTCCGAGAATCGTTTATGCCTGGAATTGTGTCAGTTCATCTATGTACTGTCGCAAGACTGCCACAAATTGTTCCTTTTATTCTACAATTCTCATAGAAATAGTGTGTTTGTACAAGCCTTTGGCCACTAATTTTCTTAAAATTAAAGATTCCTATAATATTTAGTCAAGGGTGAATGAATAGGGAAAGGGCTGAGGATCATTAAAGAAAATAACCTCTATCTCTATTTTTGACTGCTCATCAGAGAAACCATCTTATCTTTATTAAAAAAAAAAAAAAAACTTAATATTATATTGTTTGCTTTAGTTCTCACAAAAATAGTGAATTTGTACAAGCCTTTTTTCAATTGTTTTTCTAAGACAGATTCCTAAAATATCTCATGAGATATTCATTATCTAAATAATACCCTAAAAATATTACAAAAAATAAAATAAAATAATTAATTTTTCATGACATTCAATATTTCTTCTACTTTGATCCACCAACATTCAATTCTTTGAGGCATTTTGTTGCCTTTTTTCTTGTTCTAAGTGTAAAAGAGTTAATGATGATTATTTTAAGCTTTACAGTAACTATTTTATGCTTGCCAAGGAAATTGTATGATTACTAATCTGTTAGATAAAATTACACAAATACAAATTACAAAACATTAATTACTAAAATACCGACGTAAAATCACATATATAAGATGTGATTCAATATTTTATATTATTTATTCATGAATTGCATCACTAACACGCGACTCACATTGCCTTCTCCATGTGGAACAAATGAAAAAAAAAATAATAAAAAAATATGTAGTGCTGGAATTACCTTTGTGACGTGCAGCTATCCAGACATGTGATGAGGGGTTTAATGTCTGACATGTGACAGAGTTACCTTTTTCATCTCTGGAAGGAATTGAAAATAATAATTTAAAAAAAAAAATTATGGAGTGCTAGTCTGCTAGAATGAACAATTTACAGCTATAACTCTAACTCTGACATATGACATGTGACATTGACAGAGGTGCTTATATTTGTTAGTTCCATGTTCGTCTCTTTGACTTCAAATGGAAAACACCTTTCTCAAATGCGTTTCACATGTCAAATGCTTTTTTCAAATGCGATTCATTATTAATCTTGAAATCAAGTACTTTGTTGAATTGCTTCTTCCAGGTGTGTTTATTTCGTAAAATAGTAAATTGTATTACTAACATGTGATTCAACATTGGTATTTATGTAGTTAATTTATTCCATTTCTATTTAGGTATTTTTTTTTAAAGATCGGTAGACATGTGTTTCATCCTTTATTGTCTAATCACAAAAAATAACCATTGAGTAACTTTTTTGCCTATCTATGTTCATTATTTTGTAGGTGCTCGATATTCAGAAATTGGCTGCAGAATTGGGCTTAAATTGTATAACTACATATAAACTGGATGCTTTAAAAGCTGTTAGCAGGAGACATGAATCAGAAAATTCAATCACCTCAAATGGTGCTGATTCTCATAATCACCTAACAGTTCCAAATTCCATGAATTCATGCTCAAACGTGGAGAAAGCATTGTATGGTGGTATTGCAGAACTTAGCATTGATGATTTGTTCAGAGACAAGGGTAAGCATATTCATTTGTCATGTAAAAAATAAAATATTTTTCTTTTTGGACAAGGGTGTTCATATGTTCATTGGGTGAATGTCAGATTTAAATGTGTGCATATTCCTTGGTCAATAAAAACCAGTTCTGTAACTTGGTTCTGTGTCAATAGATGCCATTGCATTAGTATATGAAATATATTTATTCTTTGATTGGGTGTTTTATGAGGAAATTACGTGATTACCAATCTGTCAAATAGAATTACATAAATACAAATTAGATAAAAATAATTATCTAAATAGTGTTGCTGTATCACAGTCCAAAATGAGAGATTGAATTTTTTTTTTAGTATCTCATGTTGGACATGTGATGCTCATATAAATAATATGTGCGATACACTGTATCGCATATCCAACATGCGATACACATGTATCGCTTGTCCAAGATGCAATACACAAATTATGTTAGGTCGTTGTATCGCATTTTTGGTTATGCAATACACATGTAAATTTGTGTATCTCACACTCAAGATGCGATATAGTGACGCCATTTAGGTAATTATTTTTGTCTAATTTGCATTTATGTAATTTTTTTTTTCTCTCTCTCTAGTGATAGTAGACGTGTTTCACCAGTGTTTTCCTAAATTCCTACATCCATAAAATCAGTAATGCAAAATTATTGCTTTTCTGTTGGGTTGATGCAAGCGACAGCCACCTCTTTTGCCTCCATTTTCAAGAACACAGTATTATGTATTCAAAGCATGACATCATCCTTTGGTAATTTGTTTCTTGTGCCTAAGGGATATCTTGTTCGTGTACCATAATTTGCCTTATTTGGTGATGAATGGTGATCTTGTTTTCTGTCTCTCTTTGATTGTCTCTTTGTATGTAATTGCATTTCTGTTAGAGCTGCTTATGACTAATGTCAAAAGTGATTACTCATGTTGATCACACATCCATATTTGGTGACGATCTTGTTTTTTTGTCACTCTTTTGTGGTCTCTTTGTATGTGATGATGTTTTTGCTGCTGATGATTAATATCTAAAGTGACTGCCCATGTTGATCACACAACACACCTGGATCTGATACCCTTGAGCAACCTTTAGTGGACAGGATTCTGTTATTTCACCTTGCTATCAGGACCTTTAATGATCGTTTGTTGCTATTTATCATCTTTTTTCTCTAATTTTTGAACACCACAAGTGCTATGTCCACCACCTAACTAAAACTTCTTAATCAGTAGTTTCTGGCCTAAGCTGCTTTTGTTACCCTTTTGTGATATAATGAATGGATATATTAATGATTGCAATAGACAAAATGATATAAAGTCATCTCCAATGAGTGCATTATAGGTTAAGATAATCCTTTGAAAATTTAAACATTAGATGACAAAGAAAAATCACGTGGAAAGGTCGTGAAGGAAATTTAGAAGCACTTAATACATGGCTTTGATTTTTGGTGTAAATTTGAGTTTAGCTCTCATACTTCTGTTGGGTAATACCATTTTCATGGCTTATTTTTATGAATCTTACCTTTTCCAATGCATTATAGAAGTATTTTATCTTTTTGCATTCACAATCTCATCTCTAATAGTTAATGGTTTTAGTTAGAAATAAAAAAGGGAATGAGAGAACTTATGTTAGCAGAGCTGACATTAGAAAGAGCATGCGAAGATTGAGGAATGGACCAGGACGGAATCAATCTGTGGGTGGTAGGGTGGATAATTCAAAAGGTTTTCCTCCTCACAGCTTTGATAGAGTACTTCTTGACGCACCATGTTCAGCTCTAGGTTTGCGACCACGTCTTTTTTCTGGGGAGGTTCGTATGTCCAATTTATTTTCAGCTTTTTAAATTTTGCTCTCTGCTTTTAGTTACTAATGTGTGTATTATCAAGCCCTAGGTTAGATGTTGTATTATCTCGAATTTCAAAGGTGGTAAATAGCATTTTTCCTGAAGATGAAAATGTGGTTTATGGAAAATAAATTGCTTGCAATTCTAAGGAGTTAATTGTAAAGAAGATCAGTGAAGTGGTCCTATTGTCAGTTACTGGTGCCATTTTCTTCCTCACTTGGAAGTAATGGTTCCATTAATCTAGAGAGTTTTTTCTAGGCCCTGAGATGAGTGGGCTATGTTATTTGATTAATTCAAGATCATTATCTAACAGAAGCGTATTAACTTTCCCTTTTCAAATCTGGAAACAGTGATTCATTTATATGACCGACTGCTGTAAAGTGTTGTTAAGGGATTGTCTGATTTCTTGGGAAGGTAGCTCAGTCTTCTGATAATTCCTTTTTGAGATTTTTGTTTTTCCTTTTTTTTTTTTTTAATTATATGCAGTTGTGACTTGAGAAGGTAGATTAATTTTCCAAGATATTGCATGTGTTTGTTGGCTTCCACTTGGCATAATTAATAATTATAATATGTGAAATGTCTTGTACATGTCAAAAGTAATTTTTATTTATTATATATATATATATATTTTCTTTTTTATGAGCTCAAAGTAACACTTCGAAGAAATCTTGGATCACATATGCTTTGCGCTTTTGTAGTGTTAGTCCATATTGACTCTAATTCTTGATGTTCTAGGAAACCATAGGGTCCTTGAGGAACCATGGAAAGTATCAACGAAGAATGCTTGATCAAGCTGTTCAGCTAGTTCGTCCCGGTGGTGTCCTCGTATACTCAACGTTAGTACCTCTTTTTATGAGTCACATATTTAAGTATTGTAATTAGAGAAAAAGAAAAGTAATTTTGATTGATTTTATTGATAGAACTATTCTAGGAAATAAAATCTCCTTATTAAAGCTAATTACTACTACATATAATAGGAGATATACACTAATTTATTGAGTCAATCACTTGTCTACCGATTTTTTTTTAAAAAAAAAATAATGAAAGTTTAAATGATAACACCCCCGCATGCCTCCCCCCACCCCAACCCCAAAAGTTAAAAAAAAAAAATGTTGATGCTGTATGCCTCTTGAAAATGTGATATCATATTTTATGAGTATCACATCTTCCAAATGTGATATGATAATGTACATAAAATAATCTTGCAAGGGTATTGCGTGTGCACATTGTGATACATAGGGTATTACATTTTATACATGCGATACACATTAATATCACATTTTGAATATGTGATATACGTATTATAATTTATACTAGTGTCACATTTCATAGACTTAAATATTGTATCTTTAAAATACGATACCGCGATGGTATTTGTGTAACTAATTTTATCTAATTGGTATTTGTGCAATTCTCATTTTTCGCGGATTGGTAAACAAGAATTTTCTCCTAATTTACAAATCTTAACATTCTCCCTCAAGTTGGAGCATAAATACCAATCAAGCCCAACTTGTTACTGATGTCATTGACCTTAACCCCACATGAAGCTTTAGTAAAGATATATGTCAACTATTCTCCAATCTTGATGTGCCTTGTAGAAATCAACTTTTGTTGTATATTTTCATAGATGAAATGACACTCGATTTCAATATGCTTAGCTTACTCATGAAACATGAGGTTAGATGCAATCCGAAGAGCTACTTGATTATCACACAATTGTGTAGGTATTGGTACCTTAAAACCTAAGTTCAATTAAGAGTTGACAAATCCATATTACTTCACATATTGATTGTGCCAATCTTGTATTATGCTTTTGCACTTGAGCAAGACACTGTGTTTCATTTCTTGCTTTTCTAAGAAATTAGATTATCTTCAACAAACATATTTCCCAATGGTGGATCTTTTGTCTATCTTGGATCCTGCTTAATCAGCAGTGGGGGCATCAATCTTTTATGGTGATTATAATATATTATAAAATTAATATTGAGTTGTATCTGGGACAACTTATGTGTCAGAGAAATAGTTGTTTGTCAATAAAAGATTAATTGCAAAAAGCATACTTAGTTTTGTACGTTTTCATTCTGTATGCCTGTGCTTCTCTTTTTCTATTATTTTTTCCTCTGTTTTGTGTACCTGAGTTTTCCTCCATTATGTTATCTTTAGTTTGCTGTTAAGAAAAGCACATGTAAGGGTGTATGATGGGCAAAAACTTCCAAATTTTCATCTTTCTCTTATAGGGTATAGTTTTGGATGCAATTGGTTTTGGTCTAGGGTTTGATTGTGGTCTAGTTTTGGGTTTCCACTGGGGACTGATCTAGTGTGTAGAATAAAGATGACCAGAACCCAATTCCATTTTCTGATTTAGCTAAATAAATTCTATAGGACTGGTGACGGTTGCTTTGTGTGAACTGCGAAGGTCAGCCTAATTTGATATTGTTAGAAAAAGTTGCTGGTTTTGGGGGTTTATGGCCATGCATCCCACTGTATATTTATTTGTTTTTACAGTAATGTGATGAAATATAATGTAACAGAACTCAATTGTGCTTAGTAGTGGGGGAAAAAAAAATTGCAGGAATGAAAAATGCAGTCCTGTGAAAGCTAAGGTTTTATTTTTTTTAAATTAATTCTTACATAAAAAATTTGTGTATTCTTTTGCCATGTCCATGCTTGATGTTCGCAAATTTATTTTCTTTTCTGGCTGTATTTTGTCTTGTAGCTTTTCGTCTGCGTATATACAATCTTGATGAAAGTTACCATTTAAATTCACCAAAAGAAGGGGATAAAAAGAAAAGCAGTGACGCAAGATACCAAACAATCCTAGCACAACTTATGTCTAAGATTAAGCTTCTGTGACAGCTTGATTTGGTTTGCTGCAGTTTTCTTATGTGCATGTCAAACAAAGTCAATCATTTATTAGTCTGCTAACGTTTCTGCTCTCATGATTTAATACTCCTTAGAAACGTATCTTGGGGTAGTTACTATTTTACTTGGGGAGAAGGTTGTAAATGAGCAGGACCAAGTCATATCCAATTTTTAAATGCGGAGGCTCGGTTTGTTTAAAAAGTTATCGAACTTGAGTTGAGCTTCTATGGAGTCTAAAAATTATATTATTGAGTTTGACTTGTTTAGGGAAATGAGCTCCATTCCAAGTTCAAGTTTAGCTTGTTTACGAATCAAGTTCAAGTAGTTCATGAGTGATATGGCTCGTTTGCAATCCTTAATATGAGACAAAGTAAAAAATTAAATATACAAAATGAATAATTAGATCGACGAATATTGGATGAAGATTAGATTTTATATACATGTATATATAATATGTTACATTATACCATATAATTTATATAAAAATAGTTATTGGTTTTAATTATATTGTATACAAACTATATAATATATCAATATTTATATGAATATATAATTTCATGAGTTTAAGCAAGCTGGCTTGTGAGCCAAAATAAGAACTTTGAGTTTTATTTATTTAGATAAACAAGTGGATCAAGTTTCTGTCCGTAGCTCAAGTTGAGCAGAGTTTAACTAGCTTGGTTGATTCAGGGCAGGTTTCTATTGTACTTTCAGTTCCCCATTTGCTTGTCTTTCTATGTTTTCAACGTGCGTCTGCTATTTCATTATATAGCTTCACCGTGGATCAATATTTTTTGCCATTCATTCATTCATTTATTTTATATACATGTGTGCGCACGCGCGCGCACATGTAACTTTTATTGTGAAATGCAACCTGAAAACTGAGTTATAATTTTTTGTTGCTTTATCTTGGGGTGGTTACTATTAAACTTGGGGAAGGTTTCTATGAGACTAAGCCCTTCAAGCGAGCAGATGTTTGTACTTCCAATTCCCCTTTTGCTTGTGACTGACCGTGCCTTCAACAAACATCTACTATTTCATTATATTGCTGAAGTGTGGATTGCTGTCTTTTCTGCTCCTTTTTTTATCGTTTATGTAACTTTTATTGTGAAATGCAACCTGAATTACTGAGTTATACCTTTTTGTCGCCTTATTAGGTGTACAATCAACCCTGGGGAGAATGAGGCACTTGTTCGATATGCTTTAGACACCTACAAGTTTCTCTCTTTAGCTCCTCAGGTTTGTACACTTTACTGTTATGCAACTCTTCGACTCTAATTCTGCTTGTCAAGCTTGCCAGACATCGTTGAAAAGGAGAGTAAAAATTGAAGAAAAAAGGAAAAAAAAATCAAATTCTGTTTGCATTTAATTATGTCTTGCAAGTGGTTGGTTCCACTGCTTTCCTCGAGGAATACTAACCTTATGTTTGGGCTTTGGAACACTTCAGCATCCGAAGATTGGAGGACCTGGTCTCATTGGTCATTATGAATATCCTGATGGTTATATGGAGTAAGTAACAAGTTGTAGACTTTTTAAAGTTGTAACTACAGCTTGATCTTTGGTGACTAAGAGTTGACAAACTTAATGGCTAGACATCAAGGCCCACTAGGAAGTATTTTTATCTTCATGCTATTTAGGAATTTCCAATGTTTTTTGTAATTTAGGTTTCGTTTGTTGCATCTGTTTCTGGTTGTTTTGGCATCATGTCGTTTTCAAATAGATATTTTTTAAGAAACATATATAGATGAAAAACAAATATTTTTACTTATAAACGGATCAAATAAATCAGATATAGATGAAAATCAAACAATTCAAACAAACCCGTAATTTTCTTTTCACTTTCAAAGGTCTATCTAACTTATGATATCAAAAGGAGTGTTGTGGTGCCTGTGAATATGTGAGCTTTTTTTTTCCCCACACAAAGCTTGTCCATGTCATAACATTTGAGGCGCATTCTGATTAGAACTGCAAATGCAATTGTGAGATAGCTTATGAACTGCGATAAGTTTACTGGTTTAAAAAAAAAAAAAAATCTGCTTTTGTGAAATTTAGTTACGCACCGTATCCATTATGCATTTCAAGATTTCTATGCATTGTTCCTTCTCTGATGATTTTACATGAAGGTACACATAGGATTTCCTTTTTTTCTCATGGATGTCTTAGTTTGCTGACTATTATTCAAACTTCTGTTAAATCAAAGTATTTTCTAGTTTGTTTTTTTTTTTTTTTTTTCTTTTAAAGGCATTTTCTAGTTTGCCCATGGATGATGATATTATTTCTCTGGAGCTTGTGTGTGTTGCCCCAAATTTGTGTTTTGCTAGCAAGCTCTCTCCCTCTATTGTTATTATTATTTTTTAATACATGTAGGGAGTGGCTACGACCTGGTGAAGAGACACTTGTTCAAAGGTTTGATCCATCCTCTTCACTTGATACTATTGGTTTTTTCATAGCCAAGTTTGCTGTAAACCATGAGATATGAGGACAAAACTGCAAATCTGCATCACGTGAATCTCATCTATATATGGTTGAAGGGCAAGATCTAACTTTGTTTGCCTGTTCTGCATGGACAAACATGCATCAATAGATGGCTCAGGTCCCATAGAAGCACATTGATGTTTATTTAAACTATCCATCGATAGCTAAATTATATATCATATTGGATAACTATACTTGTGAAAAATTCCGTTCATATGTATTTTAGCTATTCTTCAACTGGTTCAAAGGTTTGATCCATCATTTTCCCTTGATGCTATCGGTTTTTTCATAGCCAAGTTTGCTGTAAACCATGAGATGTGAGGACAAAACTGTAAATCTGCATCATGTGAATCTCATCTACATATATATGGGCGAAGGGTAGGTTTGCTTGTTCTGCATGGACAAACATGCATCAATAGAGAGGTTGGGTCACATAGAAGCCCACTGATGATTATTTGAACTTTCCACCGATACCTAAATTATATATCATATTGGATAGCGATACTTGTGAAAAATTCCATTCATATGCTAATAATTTTATTTAGTGTGCAGAATTTTCATATATAAGGCAGAAGCTTCCACAGAACTTTAAAGAATCTTGATGAGCTCAAGATAAGCGGTTAAATGAGTTATATACTTTGTTTATCATAAACAAAGTATACATAAGTTTTGAGATAAGCTATAATGTTCTCAAAGGATTTTCAAAGGAATAAAGGATATATAGAATGTTTTCTAGAAGATTACTTTACGGTTAAAGCATTTTCTTTCCAGAAAAAACAGAATTTTTCCTAGAACTTTTTTTGGAATTTTTTTTAACAGGAAGTTACTGTTCATCTTTTTCAACAAAGTCTACTTTTGTTTAAATGGTTTCATAGAAATATAATGAAGACATAGTTGTGAGATAATAAGTATATTTGGGTAATATACTTATTTGTTCTATTAAAGTTGGATTATATCCAAAGGGGATTTAAACGATTTTTACTCTCTCTCTACAAGCAGGGACAATCATTCAAGGACAAGATTAGATACGATTTTCACAAGATTCAGGTCAAGACAAAAGGATTATCGGTATTAATTTATGACAAAGCAAGATTATCTCTTATCTTATTTCATGGATCTTGTTAAGGAGTATAAATGTTGAGATATCAACAATAGATAATTTCTAAAGTATATCTCCATACAGAACAATGTTATGGGAGAATTTCAAAGTGGATAACATTAGATTTGGAAGAATCATGAGAATCAAGCAAACCTTATCTTCATTTGAACGTCTCAAGTTATTCAAATTCGAATCAAATAGAACTACAAAAGACTAGAAGGACGTGTTTTATTCATTAAAGCTATTGATAGAATTTTAAATTTAAAATAAGGATAAGGAACTACATATCTTAGTGGAGAAAAGTGGGGATATGATCTTATCTTCCATGCAGTTTTGAACATTTGATGAAGAAGAAGGATATATATGTAGAAAACCAGAGAGAAAACAAGAACCTATTACTAGGGGTGAGCATGAATCGGTTTGGTTCGGTTTTTTCTAAAAACCAAACCAAACCAAACCATAATTTATGGTTTGGTTTTTTTTCCATCTCAAACCAAACCATTAAGTAACGGTTTGGTTCGGATTATAAATTTTTTAAACTATTAAATAACAGTTTGGTTCGGGTTGGATTACTGTTTAAATCAAAATTCTAACTAAAAATTTGTCTTGTTCTACTTTTTTTACATTTGTGTAGATTCTTAAATATTTATATCATTTTACAAAGTTGATATTATGAACCATAACAAAATACTTTATAAATTCATCATACTTTTAATCTATAGTTTTCTATAAAATCAATTATACATCAATAAAATATATTTACTAACCAATACATAGTAAGTCATAATTTATGATTTTTAATATAAAATTCATCAATGAATAAAATGACCAGCTGATAAAATATATTAAACAATTAATATATAATGAAAGTTTATAACCCAATAAATAAATTTCATACTTTACAAAGTTAAAAGCTATTAAAAAAATAGTTCATCATCAATAAAAAATTACATATCATAAGCTTAAAAAAAATTTTAAAAAGGACAAGTTGATTTTAATTAATATTCACTAAATAATAAATATCAAATGAAATCATATAAACATATAGTAAAATATTATTATATTTTTCTAAAACAGTTTGGTTCGGTTTTACAGATTGGTTTGGTTTACCTTCCAAACCATAAATTTACGGATTGGTTTGGATTTGAAAAATTTCAAACCAAATCATGAAAAAAAAAAAAACCATATTTTCGGTTTGGATTGGTTTGGCTCGGTTGGTTTTTTTGCCCACCCCTTCCTATTACTATAGTTATTCACGTTGAAAACAAAATGGGCTTTCTCCTTTACTGAAAAGATATACAAAACAAATTACAAAAGTTTGCCTTCATCGAGATTTTTCATAATTTCTCTACTTTTGCAATAGCGAGAAGATATTTTAGCATTTATTCTTTAGCTATTTGATTTAAAGATCTTATTTTGTAAAGAAAGAACGTGTCGTTGCCTTCTTAGTTGATAGTTTACTTACAAGTTTAGACTCTATAGATTGGTTGTAGCTAAGTGATAGCAGTGAGAATCGAGCAGAGAGAATCGTACAAGCTTGTAATTTAAACTTAATGGATATAGTAGAACAAAACCCGTAGGATAATGGGATCTCCGGCTCGGAGCTTGAAGAGTGGACTAACGCACAAGTCGAAACCACTATAAATTGCTGCCTGATCTTCTTTTCTCTATTCTTTTAATTTTATGCAATTTATTTTTATATTTGTTTATTTAGTATATTGTTCTCATTTTTCAAAACGAAAAGGAGATTATTTTCAAAAACAAAAATTTTTAATAATCAATTCAACCTCCTTTCTTGATTATTATTTGGGACCAACAATATGTATTTAGCTATTCTTCAACATGATCTATGATGAAAACTCGTTTACAAAGAAAGCAAGCTATTGCAAAGCAAAACAGAGAGCTGCATATGATTATTGTTCTGAATATATTTTGTACAACAATTTTGATAATGATATATTAAGCTGGTGGTTGCATAATAAGACTGTGTTCTAAAAATATTTTCTTATCTAAATCTCTTTCTAACTATGATCTAGTAGGTAAGTGCATCTATCAAAATACTATAGAAAACATATATAGGCCGTATTATTTGGGGAACTTGACGATTATTTTTACTCACTATTTTCTTATTCTCTAGTCTATGAAAACATGGGAGTTCAATTAACTATGTATTCGTACTAATCTATAAAGATTCACAGCAACATGATTTGCACAAATTAAGTTTAATCCAATTCACAAAGTACGTAGAGTTTGCTTTTTATCATGTAACTTAATGAAATTCTCAATAAGTTTTGTATCAACTTCTTGAACTATGAATTCTTTCTCGAGATAATCAATTTCTAATGCTAAATTTATCAATTGGAATCTCTTCCTAATGAATAGCAACTTATAATTGCATCAAGAACTAGAATTCAATAGATTGAATAATCACTAGTAGAAGGATTTTATCACTCTCTAAAGTTATGAGCAATTTTCATCAATAGTATAGATCTATTTATTAAAAAGATTTCTCAACCTATTTTAATGGAATTAAACATGGATCTATATTTTGCATTATACAAATTCTATATCTAATTAGCTCAACTATTGAATTTAAGAAATTAATATTAATTCAATTAAAGCGTAATAGTGTTACATAATTTCAACCTAAGGATCCACAAGATTTAAGGCAATTCAACTATTTCGTGGATTTAGCAATATAATTCAAATATTCGTATAAGCAATTGGAGATCATGATAAGATAATGCTTATTAAAGTCGTGATCCCTTGTAATTGGAAGACAATAAGATCTAATGAGCAATTTCCTTCAATATTCAACTATGAATTTCAAAAGCAAATAACAAAATCTACAAAACCATACTTGAATTCTATATTTTTGACTTAAATGTACTATTTATCTCTATATCTCTATCAATCTATCTATATTCTATATCATGTGCCTAAGGTTTTGTGAAAGCGAATGTCTATAGTATAAAGGATGTTGACGTGGCAAAAAGGAATAGAAATAACATAATCCATGTTAGACGCACAAAACACACTTAGATATGTGGTTGCGACTTCGATTGTGCCTTCCTCATTAAACTATAATTCAATCTTTACGTGGTTGTGCTTCTTAATGCCATCTCAACTATGATGAATACTCTAATAAACAGCTCACATATATTTAGATGTGATTATTTCTTCAATTGTGATCCCACTGCAAATGCAGTTGCATTGACAATGGTTTTTGACTATAAACATGATCTTCAAGAAAGTATAACTGATTCTCAAATGGTATTCTATCTTCATCTTTATCGTCCACACCCATGCTTGTTTTTGTGTGTGTGTGTGTTTTCAATCTTTGTACACCTAAGAGCATTAAGTACCAAATTTATAGGATTACTAACAAAATAAATACGAATTGAGATAAAATAATTCTTTAATGAATAGAGTAATTTAAACCTATTACAACCTTTTCTATCATTGATGTAGATCTTTGCATTATTTTTCATGCTATAATATGTAAGGGTTGGGGCAGTGTAATTTATGATGAATGGGCATGATAGGCTAGGTTTTCAAGACTATGACTAGATATTTAATCAAGCATATAGATCCCTAGGGTCTATAGTAGAATATTGCAATGTATGTGATGAAAAATTAATGAAAAACAATAAATTTAGTTAATGCAATGGCTTATTTCAATGGATGCAATAATTTGTTTGTGCTTTCAAGTGGATATCCTTCTTATTTGCATCCGCATTTCCTATGGTAGTTGATTCCTATATAAATCTCTATTCCATTAATCATGCATGACGAAATATGATAGGCTTGAGCAAGTGTGATTGATGGTTTGCTAATCATAGTTTCAAAAATTTATAAAAACCCATTCCTAATTCCACTACGAAGAAATAGGGAGTATGTAAACCCCTGAAATTTTTCGCGTTAGATAAATCTTTAGTATATTATGTTAGGTCTCACCATAACGTTCCTTTATAGATATAAGATCTCAAAAATATCAGATAGTAGCTTGAACAAATACCGAAAACTAGAAATTCATTTGATAAGACCTACGAACAGGATAAAGAGCGATTCGCTATCATAAAATAAGAACCAAAACCTTAAGGTCGAGCTCAACAAAAATATTATAGAATATGTAACGCTCTAAAATAAGGACATTAAAACTGGCCACGTGTCCTTCTTTTATAAGAACACGCCAAGGCGCCAAGGCTATGAAATACTAATCCACGTATAATATCAAAAATACTACTCCAATACTCACATATAAAGGGTATATGTTAAATAATTCATCATATAAATAATACTCTTGAATTAATTTGTTAGCTTAAATCAAAACCAACATCATCCTGACTTATAACTTAACTGAAAAGGCCCATAAAGAAATCTTAAACTCATAAAGTAAATAAAATCTTTCGAACTAATAATAGTTTCAACTTAAACTTCATAGATTATTAAATTGTCTTCCTATCTCTAGGTATCTAAAATCTACCTCTATTGAACCTTAGCAAGAAAGTCAAGTTCACTATCGCCATCCCCATGATCTACAAAGATGTCATATCCAGAAAGATCATAAATCACCTTATCTTCTCCTGTTTCTAAAAAATGAATGGAATGAGTGAAAATGCCAAGTACACCAAACCACATATAAATGCATATGCACACACAACATATATTTAAATGCAACTATTTCTAATGCAATAAACACAAATTATTATCTTTAAAATTTGCTAGCATACAACACAGTTTAGAACTATCTGCAGTCCAGTCCTAAACTTGGAGTAACTCATGACTCCATAAAAATAAACATAAAGAAAATAGATAATTATACATATATTGGTGTTGGAGAATTATCCACACACCACAGCCTTTGCCAAACCTAATCTACCAGAATCATTTCTATGCACGAGTCTACTCGAGACAACCTTATACATAGATTATTAAGGTGCCTCGTTAGTATCACACTCTAGGTGGTCTTTACTAACCAAAGCCAAACACAAGCAGCAAAACAATTTTATATGCCATATAGAATTAAATTAATTTGATATTCTAACCCTACACACATACAACAAGCAGATCTAAACCTACAAGCACATACAACAAATAATGTAAGGTCGTACCTAGATTCGCTTCAACTCCAATCTCACAATAGAGCTTCTTTCAGAAAAGAATTCCTAATCTCACAAGAATTCCTGATCCACAACATATCTCAATCAATTTCGATTTCATGCAAATAATAAAATCCAAACGCCAAATTCCATAAATTTTACTCCTAATCACAAATCTATAAAAGATCAACACACCTGTTTCTTTTGTTCATAATTCAATAAAACCTTTAAACATAGCTCTCACCAAAATTTGTAGTTATCTCCACAATTCCTTCGATATATAGATTCTCAATTAATATAAAAATCACTAGAAAAGATTATAACTTTAGAACCATAAAGATTTGTTTAGATCTACACTTACCTAGAATGTGCATATTTCGCTTGAATAGAACCTTAAATCAAACAAATAATAAACTACGATCATAATTTTATAATTTGCTAATCTTAAGAAATTACAAATTCTAAGATAGATCTTACCTTTAATTGATCCTAGATTCTGTTAGATCTCAAAAAACCAGATCTTGAATCAGAATAGGGTTCTTCCTCGAAAGCTCCTTCAAAAACCATAGGCAAAATCCTAAGAAAGACGTAGATTTCTTGAATCATTGAAAAATCATGATTAGATCTTCTTACCTGAACCAAAATCTTGATCTCCTTTTGATGAAAAACTCACAACAGATCATTTTGGAGAGGTTTCTAGTTTTAGAAAGAAGAGGAATAGGGTAAAGATATAACTAAACTTTTGTTGTCATGCCCCATGGTACTGTAAACGTAATAGTCCGCCGCATGCTATATAAGACTCGTACAGATGCAAGGCGTACCTTTATGAAAATAGAATACATGAACCAATGGAGATAAATAGTTTAATTTGACATACTATAAGCATCAGAATATAAACCATGAATTCACATAATCTATTACAAAAAAAAATCTACGGGCATTCTGCCGCAAAAGAATATTATTTTAAAAGTAGTCTTTTACAGTCATCTGGTAAGTATTAGGGTTTCCTATGGAAGTCTATACAAAATTGAACACAAACTTCTAAAGGAAACTTCTATTTCTTGTACCTGCTCGGTAGGATGCCTTGGGTTTAATCAAATATATGAAAACTACAATAAGAAAAAGCTATGGGGGCGTAAGCCACACTAGCTTAGTGAGTGAATATATTCATAAAGACATTTATAACAAATCATTCAATCAAGTTATTTATTCAACCATATGGAATGCATCAACAACATGAACAAACAAGACATATGATTAGCCGAAATCATATGTAAATGGATTTACGCCCTCCATTTGAGATTAGCAGATTAACGAATACTGTAGTACTACCATTGAATTAATGTGCCATTTACGGATCATGGGTAACCAACTTATGCCGTTTATGGATCACGATCAACCAATTCATTTATGTCGTTTATGGATCATGGGTAACCAACATATGCTAATGCTCCATCCCCATCGTGAAGTGATTATGTCCATGTTAATTATCAATCTGAATAATTATTAATACTAATTTTGAGGTGATCAACCAATCTCGCAGACAATCAATCCTATAATATTTTAAACAAACATAAGTTAATCACCCGGTTCCGATATTCTTAACACAATTTCTCAACTCATCAACAAGCATACATAATCCTCCATAATTCCCATCATGAAAATCTATTTTTATCTTTTGCCTCATATTCTAGTGCAACTAATCACTACAAACACAATCAAGAAATGAAATTCTTGATTGTGTAATAATAGTAATAATAGTCGTTGATCTCTTAGTAATAATAGTCTGGTGATAACGAATCCTCGAGATCTAAGTCACCTAAATGAAAGAAATACCTACATGAGTATTTCAACTCATATCTAATTCATTTTATTTCATAAAAACTATTAAGTTCGTAATTCTCGTCATTAATGGAAATTCCAACTTAAAACGGCTATAACTTGGTAATTTTAACTAGGAATTTTGCAAAGTAATATTGATTCCTATCTACTTTGAAAGATCTATGTAATTCTAATATAATATCTCAGTTTTAAAAACTTTGAAGTCTCGAAAAGTTCTGATCAGTAGCCAAACATCCATTTTCGAAATTGCTTTTGTGAAGATTATGATGTTTCTGCTATCCATGCGAAATATTCATGCAATATTAACAGGTTACTATCATGAATAGTATGTTATGAGCTTCCTATATGTATGTTCTTGATGATATTCTATTAGAAGAATATTTTTAGAAAGCTTCTACTTTATAAGATGTCATGAATACCTAACTTAGCAAGACTAGTTTTGTGTTCTTGACAAATCACAACAAATCACAATTGTTTTAGATATTTTCCTTAATAAAATTTATTTATTCTTGCTAAAATTAAATATTTACTATATCTATTCCTTAAGGTCTTCATTTTTCAATAAAAATCCTCATCTTACACTTTGTAAACAAATGTTTAAATATGGGCTATTCCTAGATCCGAATTTTGTAAAAATGATTTTAGGGTGATTTCTTTAAGAAAACTCATTTGATACTTTAAAAAAATTACGGCTCCACTAATCCTATCCCCTAAGGACTTCACTTCCTTAATAAAATTTCCATTTTGGGTTTGAAAAATAGGTGTTTGCATACCATCTTTTCCTAGTTACGAATTTCATGTAACTAATATAAGACTCAAATTTTCTATCTTGTAAATATTTCTTGTTTAACAAATTTCTCTTAGTAGATCTACGATTAACTTATCAAAATCATCTCCTATTGATACATATTCCATAAGCCCTTCATTTTTCACATAAAACTCATTTTTTGGAGTTGAAAAATAGGTTTTCAGAATATAGCTCTTTTTTCATTCGAAAATACAAGAGTTTATTTTGATGAAACAAAATTTATTCTTGAGCTTTTTGGCTCATGTTCATAAATATCCTAACAAAAAAAAAGTTATTTACATAAGACAAAATCTTTAAGGTCATTTATTCATTCTAAACAAAATAAATGCATGAGATCTCAAATGACATGTAAAGGATGGATGTTTAGAAGCTAGATCTTAATGTGATGATCATGTTAGATGCATGAAATGAAGTATACTATTATGATAACAATTTAATAGCAAGATTTCTACATAAGATCATCACTATATAAATATATATTATGATCATGACAAAAATATTTGCTTAAAACATAAGATCCACAACTTGTGATGACTTGATCATCATGTTTTAATGATTTTACATCCCTAACATGAAGCTCATGAGGATTTTTTTGTGAATCCACACATGAATAATCTTGCCATTACATGTTTTTGTGGTGATAGTGTATATATCTGTGCCTATTAAGATTGTAAGAAAAGAGGACTTGAAGAAAAAAAAATGTGTATGAGTGTATATGTGATGGAGAGGCTCATGGCAAAGGGAGAGAAAGAGAGAGGCTTTGTAAAAATTTCCAAAAGTGAAAATGAAGAAAGAGAATAAAAGTGTAAATGAGAAGGCATAAAAGGGTATATATAGAGAGAGGTATTAAGGTTTGTGTGAATAATTAAAAGGAGAAAAGTAAAACAAATGAGAGGGAAATTGGGAGGGAGTAGCATCGACCAAGAGAGGGAGAGGGAGAGAAAGAGCGTTGTGTAATTTTTCAAAATTAATTTGTGTAATAATATGTGACAATTTTGCATGGGAAAAGAAAATGGTAATGAGTGAAGTGTAAGGATGTAAGAGTAGGGGTATGGCTTGTGAGTGTGAGTAGAGTATGAGCTTGTACTTGTGAATAGTGATGAATAGTAGATTAGACAATTAAATTACCAGTTAGTAAAGAAAATAAGATTAAAGTCTATAACTATAATTTTTATAAATCGAAAAATTATAATAAATATATTTTTGAATTTCTTATTAGATTCTGGTCTTAAAGAGTATTCCGGAATATTTTTCTAATTTCGAGTCTTGGGGCCCAGTTTTCCGGAACGGATCCTAGTCAGGTTCGGAACAGATAATTTCTCGAAAACTGATTTTTTTATGTTTCGATACATTCTTTAGAACTATAATCTAGATTAACTTACTCTTAAAAGTTCTATGGTTTTATTCTCGATGAAGCTGGACTTAGGGTTTCTAGGTTTTTTTATAACCCTAGCTATTCCGGTTTAGGGTTTCAGTTTCCGATTCGGTTTTCAAAGTCAAGCTTGGTTTACAAAGAAAGCCAGGGCTTACATTTGTGACCCTTGAATTTTTGTAACAGTACATTAGAAATGGAAAGACAAGAAATCCTTCAATTCTTGTAACGGCACAGGAAACGAAAAGATACCTCATGTATTATATGCCTGCCATATAATACACATAAATAAAACTTATGAGGATGGACCATAAAACCCTCTCATTTTTATAACAAATGACACTACTACCCTTCATTATAAAATATTTTCCTTTATATTACATCCTTCCTCCCTAAAAGAAACTTTCGTCCTCGAAGGTTACCTGGATTCCTACAACTCTTTTGAATCCTTGTTTCCAACTACTTTTTGGCGCTTAAGATGTTTTCTACTCCATCACTAATTTCTAACACCATATTTACTTATTTTCAAAACTCCTTTTCTTGTTTTCTTATATGATTAGATCTATTACCTATATCGCAAATCATTAGATGTCTACATATCTCCAAACTTTTACTACTTGAATTAGGTTCACTTCTTCTACAGCTACATGATAGATCTTTAGAATATAAGATAAACTTATTGATAATATCCACCATAAAATCTTGCCTTTGATTACTCGCTTTTCTACTAAAAATCTCTCTTATGTTAATCTTCAAATCAATTCCTTGAACAACGTTTAAATAGCTGAAAATCTTACAACTATAATTCCAACCTTAAATTCAAAAGATTTAAACCTTACATCAACCCGAAACTTCAAAGTTACCATATCACATGCACTTCTATTAATTCAACTTAGAATTTACCACTATTGCTCCTCATTGAAGCTCATTTATCTCACTTGTATATAATTCATCTAATCCCAAAATATTCTTTAACTAACCACATTGCTTCTAACACAATTTCTCAATTCCTGACATCCTTCCTTTATATTTATCACCAATGTATAGATTAGGATTAAAGATTGACACCTATGGTATTCACTAAATCTTTTAACATTGTCAGATGATTTCTAAATCTTCCTTTGACATCAATACTCCTAACATTCCAATATCTCTTCGAATTCAGTTCTCTAATGTACTTTGTCTCCATAATTATTACTTTACAAATCCATCCATGGTGTTCTCAAATTATACCTGATTATTTTCCACTTGAATCCAATATCCTTCTACTCCTCTTTAATTTCTTTCCAAACATCACATCATTCAAAACAATTATATGATGTCCTTTAGAATATCAGTCCAACTCATTAGCACTTTTTGATCATTATACCTTACCTCTAATTATTGCCATTTTTGTTGAACTTTCTTAAAACATAACCACCTTAAACTTTCTTAAAACATAATCATCTTATAATTCCTCAGACAATAATTAGAAAGCTCCAAATACATGAAAAACTCCAAATACAGGATTTTTAATTTTCAAGCATAACTTTAAAGATAAAATCTTACATAATGCTGTTATTTCAAATGATGTTAACACTTATGCTTCTATTGGTTTAATCAAAATTTTCCAACATTGTCAAACATAATAGTTAATTTACAACTTTCATTTGCCATTTGTGTTATTCTAATTGTCTTCCAAAACTTATATTACCACTTTATATAATGATTTATATCTATGGTCTCATATAGACTTTTCTAAGATTCATCCTAAAATTCATCATCATATATTGTTTGGATGTCATTATCATCCGTCATTCTTAAATTTCTCATACTTTACAACTCATTAAGATCACATTTCCTTTTTACAATTTTTGTTCCACATATACATTCATATCTTTGTAAGATTCAACAATTCTCTTATTTATTGATTATTCCAATCATTCTCATATAGTCTTTAATATGATTTTTTTCTTACTTACTTTCATGTGTCTACTAATATAATTGTTAATTATCTATAAGGATTTTCTTTATACCTCCAGTTTCTTCTAATCAACTTTAGTCATCTTCTCTTGACTCTAACTTCTGTCTACTTATCATCGTTAATACTGTCTTCTTATCTCAGTAGCAGTCTTTATTTCTCTCTTATTTCACTAATCATTTCCTTATAATTATGACCCTTCATTATCATACTAATAATTGTTATCTTAAACTTTACCTTAAATTACTTTGAATACTCATCCAACAACTATATTAGCATTTTCTCCATCCTTACACTTGCCAATATCTTTAAGCAGTCATTTATTTTCATGCTTCCTTCAAACACCATCTTTATTCCACTTCACCATCTAAAAGTAATGAAAGAAAAACCATAAATACATATAATTGTATTAATTTGTTGTTGCACTCCCAATAAATCAATAACACAGAAGTTATTTATTGCTATATTTTGCTTGCTTGTATTATCATTATCATTTTGATTCTTGATTTTGCTTAGAAACATTTTACATTATTTGTCACGCCCCGTAGGGTATCCTAAACATAACAGCCCACCACATACTAAATAAGACTCTTGAGTTCCCTACCCGAGCCCTTCGGGAGTCTTAAGTAGATGTAAAGCGTTCATTTACGACAATAGAATACTTCAACAAATGGAGTTAAACAGTTTAATGTGGCATTCATTAGCCATAGATGATAAATCAAAACGCATAATTATAGTTTACAAAATCTAAGGGGCATTCCCCCGCAAAATAATAATAAGTCCATTACAGTCATCCAGAGTCCTTAGTTTCCAACGGAAGTCTATACAAAAAGAATGGATTAAACTTCTATGGGAAACTCCTATCTCCGGTACCTGTGCTATGGCTTGCCTCGACCTAAGCCAGATAAACTCGTGCTGCAATAAGTAGAAACTATGGGGGTGTAAGCTAACTAGCTTAGTGAGTAATAACTTCCATAACACAATTAAATACAAATCATTTAAGCAAGTGATTATTCAAGCAAGTGTATGCATCAAACAAATGTGATCAACAAACATATGACCAACCGGAAATCATATGTGGATAGACTTGCGCTCGCCATCCCGAGTTAGCAGATTAACGAATCCTGCGGTACGACGTCGTTTAAGCTCACGGTCAACTAATAATATTTCGTTTTATGGATCACGATTAACCAACATATTCGTTTTATGGATCACGAAAAACCAATCAATGCGAATGCTCCAACCCCATCGTGATATGAATGAACTCAATTTACAATTGAAGTCGAATATTCATTAATTCAATTCTTTTAGGTGACCAACAAGTATTCGCAGACATTCATCATAAGATACTAACTAATCAGTCAATAGCTTAACACCCGGTTTCGATATTCCTTAAGTTCCATTTCACATATCAATAGTAGACAACATATATAATTCCCATATACCCCATCATGCATATACAATTTCTTTTTATCTTTGCCTACACCACTAGTGCCACTACATTATAATCACATTCATTAATTGAGAGTGGAAGTAAAATTCACTCGGCCATTGGACGCCGGTCTCTCTAGTAGTAGTAGTCGGGAGGTAAGGTGTCGTCCTGCTTGGGATCACCTACCAAGTAAGAATAATCCTAATGAGATTCTCATCATATAACTAATTCAAGCTATGCATCTAAACTAGATGAATTCGGAATTCTCGCTATTTGCGGAAGCTCCGACTTAAAACGGCCATAACTTGGTCATTTTAACTCGGAATTTCGCAAATTTTATATCGATCTCTATCTACTTCGAAAGATCTATCCATTTCTAATATTAAATTCAAGTTTTGAAAATAGTAAGGTCATGGAACAGTGGATCAGTTCTGTTCGGTCACTTTCTCCATTCCGAAAATTGTTTCGCTTTTATAAAAATGTTCCTAGTTAATGATTCATAGATGATTGGTATGGAAATGAATTCCTAGCATGAATGCCATGTAATGAACTCAATATATGCATGGTCATGATGATTTTGTGATAATAAATCTTATGAACTCCTAAGTGTTAGAAAATTCCAAAAGGTTATTTCTAAGAAGCTATTCTTCCACTTTACACTCCTTAGGGTTTCTTTGATTTTTAATCTTGTAATTCACTTGTTATCTAAATAAAAATGAGTTCTCAAAGTATATACTAACCATGGCCTCATTCATGCTAAAAATTCCATTTTTCATTTGGTAAACATGTTTTTAAACAAGCCTTTTGTGAAAATCTCCGAATTTTTAATATTCATTTTCTTGCATTTTTCTTATGGAAAAACTTGTCTAATGCATTAAAATTGAAGCTCCAATATTATATACTATCTAAGGACTTCATTTAGCTTATAAAACATATCCAATTTAGACTTAGATGCTAAGAGTTCTTGTAGGCATGAACCTAAGTTACGAATTTGACTATTGATCCACACATCAATATTTTTCATTCTAACTCCACCACTTGTTTTACATTCCTATCATGCCTAAACTCATCCAAGCTTATGAAAATCATTCTTTCAAGATATCTATTAACATATACCCTTCATTTTTCTTGTGAAATATGAGTTTAAAAATGATTTTGGTGGTTTTTAAGTTAGGGTTTCACTTTCATCCGAATTTCCAACATTTCACATTTGACAAAACCTTTCCTTTTTCAATGTTTTTGCCTTCTATGAATTTAGATCTACTAGCTAGCATCACTATACATATACAAAACTACATTTTTATGATCATTAATGCATGGAAATCAAAATAAACCTATGATCATGCATGTACATGAAGATGTGGATGTCTAAACTTTAGATCTACTACATATAATGCATGAATCATGGATCTCATGGCATGAACAACCATTTATATACAAGATCTCTACTTTACATGCATGGACAAGATGATATTTCAACCAAAACTCTTCCAAATACTAAATCCACTTCTTGTGATGGCTTGAGATTCTTGTAGTAGTGTTTTCATGTCCCTTACTCATGCTCATTGGGATTTAAATGAGAAAACACACAAGAATGATCTTGCCATTACAAGATTTGGGATGAACAAGACTTAAGATCAACCTACCAATGGAGGATCAAAGGAGAAATGAAGGAGACTTGAGTTGAAATTGTGAGGGAAGAGGGAGGGGGAGCTCTCGGCACAAAAGGGAAAGAAAGAGAGAGTTTTTTCTTTTGCAACAATTTGAAACAAGAAGAAATGAAGAGAGAGAGAGAAAGATATGTTTATATATGAAGGCATTAGGGTTTATTAATGAATAAAAATTGCAAAAATAAATCAAATGAGGGAAAAACAAGGGGGGGCGGGGGCGCCGACCACATCCATGTGTGTGTGTGTGTGTTTTAAAATTTGATATTTTGTAATTTAGTAAATTAAAATGTAATAAAAGTGACAATTGATTAAGAGACAAAATTTCTTGGAAAAGAAAATTGGAATGAGTAGTTGTAAGGATGTAAGAATAGGGTATGGGTAGTGTGTAGTGTCGGTTGTACTTGTGAATAGTAGACAAGACATGTACTTTACCGATTGTTCCGAAAACACGGGAAAAGCTATAACTGTAATATTTATAGCTCGGAAAATTACGAAATTGATATTTTTGGAATCCTTATAAAATTACGGTTCTAATGAATATTCCGGAACATTTTTCTGAATCCGTGGTCCGGGGCACGCTTTGTCGTAATTGAGCTCGGGAAGGCCCGGAATTGAAAAATTCACGAATTTAAAACTTTCAAAGGTTTAAAATGTACTTTAAAACAATAATTCAACTTCATTTACTTTATAAAATTTCTTTTATTATGAAACCGAAGGAAAGCCGGATTTAAGGTTCCTAAGCTTCTCTCACTGAACTCAAACTGGACCGGATTAGGGTTTCGCTTCCAACTCCCGGGGTTTCCTAGCTACTGAGAATACCGGGGTTTACATTATTCCTCTTCACTTTAGTTGATTATATGAGTTTACCATTACATTAACAATTTTGGTTTTTGTCATAATTGACAACTTTTATTACATTTGTTATTAATGTATGTCAACGTTACAGTTATGAGATCTACTTTTTTTTTTTTTTTTTGTACTTTGTAAACCCCTGAAAATTTCATAATTCTTAGAAAATAATCTTAAGATTCCGACACCAGAATCGAAACACTAAAAATCGACCCAAGTTAAAACCAAATTCTAAATAAGGTCTAACACGAAAATTCTTAATCTTGAGAAAAAGAAAACCTTCAAAACAAAATAGAAAATCCAACTATCGGTTAATTTGACATCCGTACACTAATCAAATAATCTATCCGATTCCTAACACTCAAATCAAGACGACATATCCAAATAACGCTCGATAATGAAATACTAATATCTTAAATCCTATGGCGAATTTTAGAAAAAAAAATTTCAATTTTTACCAAAAGTCAAACTGAGTCAACCCATAACCCTAAACTCTGTTAAACGATCCCAAGAACAGAAAAATATTAAATAATCACAAATAAAATGAAATAAACCATAGACGTTGAACTAAAAATATAATACAGACAATACCCCAAAATTTGATAATCATACGAATAAAATCAACAAGCCGAAAGTCAAACCGGAACCCTAAAGGTCATTAAAGCTATAAATAACCCTAATGTTTAAGATCTGGCAATCCCGTGCTCTTAAACCCTAACCAACGAAATAGAAATAATTGTTGATAACACTTCATGATATTATAAGGAAGTTTAAAAATATCAGATTCGCGAATTTCTAATGTCCTTCGGATCCGAACGTGATCAGTTTTCAAAAATCGTGCCCCAGTACACTGGACGAAAAAAATTGTCCGTTAATACCAATAGACTCGTAAAAATATAAGGAATAAAAAAATATCAGTTTTAGAATTTTTCGATAACTAAAAATTACAGCTATTGCATTTATACGCGTATTTTTATTACTACCGGTATTTTAATTATCTAGTTTACTATCCATAGTACTTTTCTACTATTCATTACAATTCCTCTATCTCTACTTTTTTTACTATCTATTCTTACACCTGCATACCTATTTCGTATAATTTTCTTTTCCCATAGAAATCTTACACCATATATTACTAAACTTCTTTTACACTTTTCTTCTAAAATTAATTTTTAATCAATTTTCTCTCCCTCCCTCTTTGCCATCCACCCCCTCTCTCTCTTCACTCTCATTTATTTTTCTTTTTCAATTAATTTAATTACATCTAATTTTCACTCCAAAATTCTATAAATACCCTATTCCTTCTTCATTCATTCACACAACTCATTTCACTACCAAAACTCTTCCAAAATCTCTCCACAAATCCTCTCTCTAAAATTTCTCTCTACCAAAACTCTCTTAAACCAATTCTTCACAAAAATCCTTCCTTATACATAAACTATCTACCACATATAACTATCCACATAATACCCCATTCATCTGCCATCTTCATACCACATAAACACTTTAGATAAACTTCGTCTAACCATTTATTTACCCATGTCATGTAACTTAACATGACTATGGTATTATTTTGAAACTCATATGAGTAGTAAAAGCACCAACATGTTCATGTTTTATTCTTGTACGTGAAATTCAACTTTTATTATGTTGTTATTATGTTCATACATATGTTGATTTTATTATTGTTATTATGCTAATTTCTTATTCATATCTACCTAAATATATTTATGTATTTATATATGATCTTTAGAGAATATAAACTCACTTGTTATTTATTTAATTTCATGCTTTTCAATTTATTTATTTCATGCTCTTTTAAGACTAGTCTTTCTAGTCTTAGACTTGTCCATATCAAGTCAAAACAACCTTTTCTTCATTTCTTTTATTCTTTTTGGGACTAGTCTATTCTTAGTCCCGGAATGCCTTGATGAAGCTAAGACTCCTAATACTTGACCAAGATACCTTGATGAAGTTAAGGCTCCCCAATATTTGATATATTTATTATCTTGGCTATTATTATTTGCTTCTAGTATCTTTCTCATATTTTTATTTTACATGCTTATGTACATGCATAACCATAATGAGATTGTCTCAACTAAATTTAAAAGTAGAATTTTTCCTTAATAAAAGAACTTGAAACTAAAATTTTCTATTATGTGACTTGTCATTAAATAATATTATCAACAACAAAGAAATAAAGTACTACAAGTTTTCTCAAATAACAAAGATAGCTTTACCAAGGAAACACAAAAAATAAATGCTTTCTTTTTATAATATGGTAACCTATGTTTTAGTAAAATAATTTGTTAGTTTTCAAATTTTTTACAAAAATCTTATGATTAAACTCTTTTCAACTCCATAACAAAACCAAGAAGCAAACTAATTTTCAAAGTTAAGATAATGATCAACCTATAAAGTTATAAACCCACTTAGGAAAATAATGATTTTCATGTTTCTAACGAAGGAACTTATTTTCAAAGAATACAAATATGATAAGATAAAAAACAAATGATTTTATCAATAAAGAGGATTCTTTTCAAATAAAATTTGTAGAGGAAATAAAAGACCAAGTTTTAGAAAACAATAACTTATATTTTAAACAAGATATAAAAAAAGAAAAGACTCATTTTCTAAAACCATTCTAAATGCAAATTTATAAATAGGTTATTAACAACTTAATAGACTTTTAATAACTTTGATCTTTTATCACTAGAAGTAGAAATTATAAAACACCAAAGTTAAAGGAAAATTTACTTGTTTTGGAAAAATGAATGAGGAAAATAAAATAAAAATATACTCATTTATAATAACCTAGGAAAATATAAAGTTTCTTCAAAATACTTGAAAAGGAAATTTGTCAAGTTAAGTTTTAACACTTCAAAATGAATTGTTTTATGAAATAAATGTTAACACACTACTATTAGAATTTTTGCATATAAAGTGAGCTTATCTATATACTAAAGGGATTTATCAATCATGTATATATATCATATTTTTTTTATCAAAAGATTTTTGAATGAAGTTGAGTTGGAAAATTATTTCGCAAAATCTAGAAATATTCGTTTTAAATATGTACCCTATGGTTTCGAAACCCAAAAGACCTTATATGACCAGAATAACCTTAAAATGGTTAGATATTTTCAAATAGGTAGAAAATGGTATATTATATACGAAATTCCGAGTTAAAATGAGCAAGTTATGGCCATTTTAAATTGGAATTTCATTCTATACTATTTTGACGAACATAGTGAAATAGAATTAGAAAGTTTAAGTAGAATTTCTACGAAATACTCATCCCGAGTATTTTTTTTTTGTTTAGGTAACGAAGGATACGAGATTACCTTTTCTAAGGATTTCTACAACTAAGAAGATTGCGAAATAAACGAGTGAGTTATTCCTCTTAATTTCATTACCTTGCTTGTGCCTGTAAAGTAGTGGCATTAGTATACTAAGAAAAGATATAATGGATATGTATGGGGAATTCGGGGATATGTATATATGTGATTCTATGCTTATGTGTAAAATGAGAATTAAGAATATCGCAACTTCAAATTGCCTGTTTAAGTGTTTTGTTTATTTACTTATATGATTGCTTATTGCTTGCCAAATTAATTGATCGCCCCTTAATAAACCTTAATAAGGTTTGGCTTAAGAAAAATAAAACACTCACGCATAGCATCCATCGAGTCACATTTCTTTCGAAAGGCTTCTACTCCTACGCGTAGAGTTGGATTGGTTGTTATCGTGTCGGGTCATGAGCCATGTTCCTTCCTAGAGAATCTAAATCGCTCGAGGAATGCAACTCTAGGTTCAGAGCTAGCCAATCGAATGCCTTGGGTGAGACCTGGGGACTAGCAGTAGAAGGTCGTAAATCTTCATCACCAATTCCCTAACCTTCGATACGGAGGGGTAAATCTGTTATATATGGTTTCCGGATAACTATATATTTGTGTAATCACATGAATGTTGCATTGTATACATATCATATGTGTGAAAATTTAAATAAACTTATTTGAAACCATGGTGCGAATAAAAAGTAATACCTTACTAAGCTAGTTGCAAGCTTATACCCCCATAGATTTTGTTGAAATAGGTATACCCGTGGCTTAAATCGAAGATCATGACATTAAGGAAGTCATGTAGTGATGTTAAACTTTCATGAAAGCAATGAGAACATAGGATGAAGTTACTTGTAAGGTTCCTTATATGTAATGTATGCTATGTTAGTGTTTTGAAAAATTTCTAAGAAGTATATTTATTTTGGCTTGAAGACAATAGAGGGATATGCCCCTAAGAATTATATTACTATGTTTATATTTTACGTTAAGTATTCTCCTTGCCTTGTTATTTACTTATTATTAACGTAAATTGCGCTATTCCGATGCGTTCTCTTGGTTGTGATGTACGCCTTGTACATGATATGGAAGCCTTCACGTGACTAAGGTAGTCATTCCTAGGCTTTAGTATTGTGTATGGAGGACTGCATGTTTAGGATACCCCTCGAGGCATGACATACTTTGTTTTGCGTTTGTCTTTTCTTATTTTTCTATCACAATTATAATTTTATTTTGTCTTTAATTTATTGGTCTTCACTCATTTAGTCATGTTACACATATACATATACATATACATATCATGTACATATATATTCACATATAATTTATCGTTTTGCTTGTGATAAAGAAATTTTTTTTTATTACATCATAAATTTACTATTAAGGGGGTTGACAAATATCAAGATTAACTAAATTGACTAGTAGTAGGCTAACATATGACTTGACTCTTGAGACAACTCAAAATAAAAGGCTAGACATGTCAAGAATGGAGGTACAAGATTTGACACAGCACGATAAAACAACAGACAATACTTACTAAATATAACATTTATCGAATAAGACAAACCATGAACTTGTAAATCCCACTTCACATTTTTTTTAGATTCATTATTACATTTTGTATACTAATTGGAGGTTCAATTTATGATATTCATTCTTAATACTTAAACTTCATAAATTCTTATTATAGAGTCGTTATTACCACTATGGAAATTTGATAGGGTAATTTCTCATTTCATTTCTTGTATTTATAGCTTTAATATTTTAATTTGTATCATTTAATTCCAATTGGTTCTTTTAAAACTTTTCTTTGAATTTCATAATTAACAATCATTAAAGCTTTGTTGACTATCATTAAAGATTTATTGACTATTGTAAGTTGTCTCTTGGTTAACTTAAGAGAGGTTTCAATAATTTATTTCATTAAATTAATTTTGGAATTTGTAGTCATTAAGAGTATGACGATTGAATTCTAAATTTATTTTATGTAAGTTACGATTATTAATTTATGTATATATATATATCTCTTTAATTTACTCTAGTCATTATTGTTTTGTCTATTACATTTCATTAGATGTCATTACCTTTTCGTATAAACATGTATATGTATTATAGTAGAAGCCTAAAAGGTTATATGTTTAGTAAGAGGGTATTTTGGTTTTATAAATTATCATCTCTAGATTTTTGTTGAGTTTTATTTGTTTTACTGATCACTTTTCTATGTATTTTAGGGAGCAACAACAAAAACAAAAATAAAATAACAGATATTCCAAAAAAAATATATGAAAATAATTATGAAAATATAATGACATAAATGAAATAAATATAATACTTATAAACGATAAGCTATAATGAAAGAAACAATAAGAAATCATAATGAAGAGGTTAACCTATAAAATTTTCATTAAAAGAAACAACTCTATGCTTTCCATAGCTATTAGCTTTCCCATGATCTATCCTCTCTCTTCATCTCACTGTCCTAAGGAGTTCATAACCTAATTTTCCTAAAGATCATAAACCTATGCTCTGATACCATTTATGCTGTAACGCTATAAAATAGGGACATTACAACCTGCCACATGTCATTCTCTTTATAAGAACACGCCAAGGCTATGAAATACTAATCTACATATAATATCAAAAATACTACTCCCATACTCACATATAAAGGGTATATGTTAAATAATTCATCATATAAATAATATTCTTGAATTAATTTGTTAGCTTATAACTTAACTTATAACTTAACTGAAAAGGCCCATAAAGAAATCTTAAACTCATAAAGTAAATAAAATCTTTCGAACTAATAATAGTTTCAACTTAAACTTTATAGATTATTAAATCGTCTTCCTATCTCTAGGTATCTAAAATCTACCTCTATTGATCCTTAGCAAGAAAGTCAAGTTCACTATCGCCATCCCTATGATCTACAAAGATGTCATATCCAGAAAGATCATAAATCACCTTATCTTCTCCTGTTCCTAAAAAATGAATGGAATGAGTGAAAACGCCCAGTACGCCAAACTACATACAAATGCATATGCACACATAACATATATATTCAAATGCAACTATTTCTAATGCAACAAACACAAATTATTATCTTTTAAATTTGCCAGCATACAATACAGTTTAGAACTATTTGCAGTCCGTCATAAACCTGGAGTAACTCATGACTCCATAAAAACAAATATAAAGAAAATAGATAATTATACATATATTGGTGTTGGAGAATCATCCACACATCGCGACCTCTGCCAAAACCTAATTTACCGAAATCATTTCTATGCACGAGTCCACTTGGGACAACCTCACACATAGATCATCAGTGTTCTTCGTTAGTATCACACTCTGCGTGGTCTTTGTAAACCCCATAAATTTTCATATTAGTACACGACTCTAAAGTAGAAAGTATGAACTAGCTAGTAAACCTATAACTCAACAAAAAACCCAAGAATAGATCATTGAGCTGAATTTAGCTAGAATATGATATAAAAGCCCAAATCAAGACCTCTTTGACCTTAATTTATATGAAAAACGAGATTTCGTTTCTTGAACCGATAACTCAAGATATAATTAAAGGTAGCCCAAATTTTCAAATCCCAAAACTTGTCATACAAATAGGGATAGATAGAAAAATATAGATATAGAGATTAAATGGCTACTATTGAACTCAATAAAGACTTGAGACTAGAACTATGAGTAGTAATGTAAAACACGGTTTTCTTAGTAACCGAGTAAACTCCATAAATGGGAAACCAAAACCCTAAATAGAACTAGTACGAGCAACCTAGGAATCTTAGGTCCGGCTTTTTTTCGATTTCTATATAAGAGAAACTCTATAGAAAATTTAATGTGAATTATTATTTTAAAGTATATTTCAAACCATAAAAAGTTTTGATTTTGAAAAATTTTCTATTCCAGGCTTTCTCGAACTCCATTACGGAAAAGCGAGCCTCGAACTAGAAATTCAGAAAAATATTCCGATATACTCTTTAGAACCGAGTTATAGCCTTTTTTTCGTATTTTCTTTACTACCGGTAAAGTAAATGTTTTATCTATTATTTACTACTATTCACAAGTACAGCCTACTATACACACACCCATACCCTAATCTTATAACCTTACAAAAACTCAATTATATTTTAATTCTTTTTATAAACAAAACAAACCCTAATTCACTTAATATAAATAGTCCTTTAATTTTCTCTCTCTTCATTTTCACTTCTTTTGTCTCAAAAAACTCTCAAACTCTCTTTTTTTTTTTTCCTTTTGTCGTGAGCCCTATCCCCAACACACACACAACAAGCTTCATTTTTCTTCATTTATTCACTAAATCCAACCTTAGGTGATGATTTTTAAGCCTTACTATCATTTAATCTTGTAATGGCAAGATTATTCATGAGTGTTTTCACTCTAAGTTCCTATGAATACTTGCTAGGGACAAGAAAATGCTACTACATGAATATCAAGCCATCACAAGAGTGGATCTTGTGTTTGATTCAGTTTTTGTTGAAGTATTCTCATGTTTATGCATGTAAAAGTAGGGTAAAGTAGAGATCTAGCATAAAAACCCATGTTCAGGCTTTTAAACTTCATTTCATACATCATAAGTAGTAGATCTAGCTTTTAGATGCTTATACCATACTTGACATTTATGATCTTATGGATGATTTATGTTTTCATGCATTAATGCTCATGAAGGCTTTGTTTTGGGTATATAGATGTTGTAGTTGGTAGATCCTTAGGCAAATAAAACAAGGAACTTACAAAAGAAAAGTTTTTGTTTGAATGTTCAAAGACAAATTCGTATGATTTCAAAGCCCTATTTAAAAAACCTTTTATCAATTTTAAAACTCATGTTTTATGTGAAAAATGAAGGGTATAGATAATATGTATCATTAAATAGTGATTTTTATAAGTTGAAATGAGTTTTGATGAGATTAATGTAAAAACAAGAAGTAGAATCTAGATGGAAAATTTTGAGTTAGTAGTCAACATATGAAATTCGTAATTTTTGAATGTAGGCCATAAGAACACCTATCATCTAAGCTCAAATAGAAGTTTTATGTATTAAATGGAGTCCTTAAGTAATAGGTATCTTAAAGTCTTAAGTTTTAATGCATTAAACAAGTTTTTCCCGAAAGAATCATTAAAAAATTTAATTCCAAGAAATTCGGATTTTTGGATGAATCCTATTTGAAAACATATTTGCAAAGTGTAAAATGCAAGTGTTTATGTAGAAATGAAGGCTGGTAATAGGTATAATGAAGAATCAATTTGCACAAGGATAACTTGATTTTCTTAAGAAAATAACTCCAAAACAATGGGGATGGTCAAAGTTAGGAAACTAGTTTTCTTGAAAGTAAATAGTCATGGAGTTTTACAAATAAAAAATTTCTTAAATTTCCTTTTAGTAAATAATGTCAAAATCATGCATGCATCAAGCTCATATCATGTCATTCATGATAGGAAATCATCAATATTGCATGTGTAGTTAAACTATATGCTAGAAACATCACAAACATTCACAAAACTATTTTTCGGAATTTGAATTTTCGACCGGTCAGAACTGATCAGCTTATTTCGTGACCCAAACATTTTCAAAACTTGGAAATAATATTAGGAATAGATAGATTTTTTAAAGTAGATAGAAATCGGTATATTATATGCTCAATTCCGAGTTAAAATGAGTTAGATATGGTCATTTGAAGTTAGGACTTTAGCTTATGCGGGAATTGACGAACTTAATAAATAAAATTGTTAAGTTTATTAGAATTTTATGAGAAATACTCATTGAGGGTATTCCTTATACTTAGGTGATTTGAAGGACGGATTTCGACTCCCCGAGGACTACTATGACTAGTGGATTTCTCTCCATGGTCGAGTGAGTTCATTTCTTAAATAGTTGTGCTCATGTATGTGCTTGTAACCGTAGTGGCATTAGAATTAGGAAAATATAAAACTATGATGAGTTATGATTTAATCTTGGTTGAATGAATAATAAGTATATCGAGATGAGACTTGTTGTAAATATCATTGTGTGAGCTAGTATAGACTTAGATTGTTTGAAATTCTCGATGCTCGCATTTAATCTACATAATTAACATGCCACGATTATATGAATAAATTATACATGCATATCACGTAGTGAGTCACATTGCATTAGCTAATATACCTTTGGTGGGACAAAAGTATATCGGAAGGCGAGGTGTCACGCCCCGAGGGTACCCTAGTAGAAACAAGTCTCACTTGAATACTATCCTTAGATTACCTTCAGAGAATGACAGGTTTTCAAATCAACAGGATCTTTTTAGTTGCTTGATAAGAAATAACAAATATATGAAAGAAATAACTTAGTGAATGAACATTACAGAACCATTACAATCCATATAGTTCTTCTGAAGTACGCAACTAAATAATCTATTCTAATAGTACATAACCATTAAACTAAAATATAACTGTAGACTTTCAGCTCCTAAGCTCTTACTGGAGCCATACTCCTGGAAGTGACTAACCATGGTCGTAAGGTAAACCTGAAAAGACTGTTGGAGTATGAGCGAAACCACAGCTCAGTGAATAACCAGATATACCATACATCACACAAGTTATTAGTAAATCATATGCACTGCAAGTACTCAATCATATGTACAGATACAAGCTTGGATGATCTAGAATCCAAACAGGAAAAAGATTTACGCCCTCTTTTTAAGAGTTGAAGAACCATACTCAATGACCCACCTGCCTAGGAGAGACTAAGTACACAGGAGAATCAACGATTTCTCGTTTTAGGGTTATCACTTTGAATATAATCGATTAAACTGACCATCTCCTGCATTCCCCTTAGAAACTCCCTAAGTATTAATCCTTTCAAATCGATTCTACGGGTGGCGTTCTTCGGTGCCACTTAGTTCTCGTAGGACCGACAGCCCAAAGAATACCTTGGAAGAACTAACACATTAGAACAACCAAGCATAAACAGAGAACCGAAATATTAATACGTAGCAGGCTGCCACCCCAATATATATGCAATAATGCAATTCGTGCAATGCATGATCAAATTATTTGTTAAGTCAATAATTCTTAATCAAGTTCATGGTGACCATACATTACACACAATCATCATTATACTATTTCACAACATCAAATCATTGCATTATCGCTTTGTAAGGATATCTTAACAATCATACAATCAGATCATAACATATTTTCAAAAATACAATCGTTTAATTATCTTTGCATTACATATTCAACTACTTACAAGCATAAACAGTATAATATGATTGAATTACTCACCTGCTCATACTAACTCAGTCGTAGTAATCAGCTGGTAGATCCTTTAGTGTATCAAAGTCACCTATTAAGATGAATAATGTCACGCCCTGAAGGCTACCCTAAACGTGGTAGTCCGCCGTACACAATATTAAAGTCTAAGAATGACCACCTCGGTCACGTGAAGGCTTCCATACTATGTACAAGGCGTCTAACACATAAAGGAGACACATCTGAATGATACATTTTATGTTGATACAATTGAGTAACAATGTAAAGGAAATACAAATTTACTAAACTTCATACAAATCCCTACACTTCATATATGAATCACTACACTTCAAAATACAAATCATTCAACTCCAATTACATTCATCCGCAGACTTCCCTACATAAACTATTACAAGACAAATCATAAAACTAGCAGATAACTTCAAACATTCATATTCTTTGCCGAAATCCCAAAGTCATTCCTGGCTCCAACCAATTCGGTCCCCACCTTGCATTCTTGAGATAACCTGTTCATTTAAACAACTATTGGGGTATAAGCTACACTAGCTTAGTGAGAATTTCCTTAATTCCGTACCATAACAAACAAGTATTAGTCAATCATATGCTATGCATGAACAAACACGTGAGCAAGCAATTATGCATGGGCATCCGGAACCCACACACAGAACGGATTTACGCCCTCCGTATCTTGGGTTAGGAATGGTATTGAGTCTACACGACCGCATCTAGTCCCCAAGCCCTCGGCTCTTAGCACTCGACTCGGCTAGGCTCATCCAAGAATGCATCCACATGCGCCTTAGTACCCCTGAATGAGCTCTGGCACCGGGTTCGTTATCCAAACGAGTCATCCACGGACCATACCGAGCGACCTGCGTAGGAGTAGCATGCTACCAAATGCAATATGTTCGATGCGATGCATGACCAATTTAATTTTCGCTTAGGTCAAAAATATTTATACATTCTTTAGAATGACCAACCAATATCACACATATAAGAGGAATAATATGAACGGTGCAGTTATCCAATCAAATCGTGGTTTCGATATGCTTTAGGATTCTTTGACATACATTCATCACAGTCTCATCATATCTCCCATCCCCATTCATATCGATTTTTATCTTGTTCCTATAATTCTAATGCAACTAACTACAATCACAATCAAGGTAACAAAACAAGGAGAAAACTCACTCGGCCATTGGATCACCGGTCTTCTAGTAATAATAATCCGGTGGTAGGGAATCGTCGATCTCGGGATCTCCTAAAAAGGAAGAAATACTCTAATAAGTATTTCAACTCAAACTAATTTAAACGATCTTATACGAACTATCAAATTCGTAATTCGCGTCCTAAGCGGGAATTCCAACTTAAAACGGCCATAACTTGGTCATTTTAACTCGGAATCTCGCAAATTATATATCGATTTCTATCTACTTCGAGAGATCTACCTAATTCTAATATTATATTTTAGTTTTGAAAACATTGAAGCTTCGAAAAGGTCGGATCAGATTAGAGCAGCAACAATTTCAATTTCCGAAAAATAGTTTTGTAAGAGTTTGTAATGTTCCTACTATATAAATTGGCTATACATGCAATATGAATGATTTCTTAACATGAATGACATGAGATGAGCCTATTGCATGCATGATCTTGATGATTTTGCTAAAAGGAAATTTTATAACTTTTTATTTTGCAAGACCATAATGACAACTTACTTATGAAAAATCTAGTTTTCTAACTTTTATCATTTCCATTTGTTTTGGATTTGTTACTTAAGAAATATAATTATTTTTGTCAAAATTGAGTCTTCATTATATATATTACTTATGACATTCATTTCTTCATAAAAATTTCCATTTTACACTTTGTAAATATGTTTTTAAACAAGCTTTTCACAAAAATCCGAATTTTAGAAATTTTCATTTCTTGCATATTTCTTATGAGAAAACTTGTTTAATGCATCAAAATTTGAAGCTTTGCTATATCTATTGTCTAAGGACTTCATTTAACACATAAAACTTGCAATTTGAGCTCATATACTAAGTGATTACATATGCATCATCTCAAATTACGAATTTGACAATTTGATCACTAACTCAAAATTTTCCATTTTAATTCCATTACTTGTTTTACACATTACTCATGCCTAAACTCATTTTAACTTGTAAAAATCATTGCTTAATGATATCTATTACCTATATACTTCATTTTTTACATAAAACATGAGTTTTGGAGTGGATACATGGGTTCTAAAAATTGGCCTTGGTTGGGATCCGAATTTACAAAATTCATTTTTGGTTATATCTTTTGATAAAATCTATCTAAGCTCATGAAAATCCATTCCTTACATATCATATCTTATGAGCCTTACATTTCTTAAATAAAAACTTCATTTTTGAGTTGGAAAACATGTTTTTAAAATAGGCCTTGGCCAAAATCCGAAAATAGAATTTTTATTTTGAAAATAACTTTTGAAAATCACATTAGATTCTTGTAAAAAGAAGTCTTGATGATGTTCATATATTAAGCCTTCATTTTCTTAAGAAAAATTTACATTTTGACACTTGGAAAGTGGTTTTTAAATATTGGTCTTGCCAAAATACGAATTTCACACATTTTGTTCAAGTTCAAATCTAAGATCTACACATAATATGAACATACACTTAGATGAAACCCATGAAAACAAACTTTAAACTCATAGATCTAAACTTTGCTCATCAAAATTACTCATTTATGTTATCTATACCCTAAGCCCTTCATTCTAAATGAAAAATACACATTTTGAAGTTGAAAAACCACTTTTCTAAATATGGTTCCATTTTCATCCGAATTTTCAAAAATCATTTTGCTTGGAAATAAAATAGATCTTGAGTTTTCTAAAACATTCCTACTATCATCATGCTACTACAAGTCATCCATGAACATAAAACAAGGTCTAATGCATTTTATGAACTCAAAAGTCTAGATCTAGTTTTCTAAACTAGTTTTGAATGCATGAACACATGTGGATGATGGATCTATGTATAAATCATAAGAAATAACAAAAATAACAATTCAAATAACTAGATCTATGGCATAAACGAAAATCAAAGCAACAAAAATTTAGATCTACAAAATATATCAACTTTAAACAAGAAAATAATTGAAATACAAGATAATAAAAGTAGAGAAAAGGAGTGTTTCATTTTTGGCATCATCATCCTAAGCTTTTAAGCTTATGGAAGGTCATTTGATGCATGAAACCTTCATTACATTTTACCTATACCACCTATGGAAGCTTAAGAAGAAGGTTTGCTTAAGAAATCTTCAAGAAATATGTGTGGGAGCTCCAAAAAAATATAGGGGCAGCAAGGTTCCTTGCAAGAACAAGAGAGAAAGAAGAAAGAAAGAGAGGAAAAAGAGAGGAAAAGAAGGAGTAAAAGAGATAGGGTTTCAAATGAATGAAAATGAATAAATGAAAGGCATTAAATGGAGAGAGAGGAGGGTATTAAATGAAAAAGAAAAAAAAAATAAAACAAGGGCAGAAATTTGGATGCTATCCACGTGAATTTGAGTGAGGAGAGAGAGGGTTTGTTTGAATTTTTTGACTAAAAATTGAATTGTGTAATAAATGTATTATGTAGCTTTCTTAAGAAGGAGTAGAATATAATTAAATTGGTCAAAATATGAGTAAATAAAGGACAATGGCAGCCATAAATAGGGTCAAAAATCTGCCATCAATTGTGGGATAATGTGTAAAAGATTGAAGTGAAAATGAAGTGATATGTGTAAGGTGTACTTGAAGGTATGGGTTGTAAAAGTACTTTATTAATAAAATAAATTAAAATAAAATAAAATTAGAAAAATTTATTCCAAATATTTGTAGCAGATTTTTCATATTTAAAATTAAATAATTATTTGATTATTTTAGTAATTTAACAAATATGTTACCGGTATGATCAAAATACGCGATTATGGGCTATAAATGATATTTTTAAAACCCGAAAAATTCTAAAAAATTATTTTATGAAAATAAAAATATTTTAAAAATATTTGAAAATTATTAAATTAATTTATTTTATTTTTAGTATCGAGTTTTAAACAGAATCTGATCCCGTAAAGACCCGAACGAACTAAATTTTAAAAAAAACAAAATTTTCTATAACATATAAAATATTTATCTAAAAATAAAGACTTTATAAGAATAATAAAATTTTATAATGAAATAAAAATGAATAGTGCAAATGACTAATCAATTACCGGTAATAATGGAAATACGATAAAAAGGTTATAAATGTAACTTTTATAACCCGAAAAATTTCATAACTGATATATTTAGAATTCTTATGAAATTACGAGTCTAACGGTACTATTGGTATGTTTTTGATATCTCGAGCCTCGGGACGCGCTTTTCGAAGTCTGTATCTGAACGGTTCGAAATAGGTCAAAAATTTACCAATCTGATATTTTAAACAAACTTATATTACTATGAGCTATTTTATAATATTTAAACTACATCTCGGCCTCTAGGGTTAGGGGCACTAGATTGTCGGACTTACACTATTGTATTCCAGTTATGATTTCCGGGTGATTTTCCGATTTAGACCTTTGCCAATTTGGAAACTGATATTTATGTTCATACAACATATTTAATTTGAGAAGTTTATTTTAAATTTTATTTTTATAAGTATTTATTATCTTTTAATTTTTTTTGGAATTCTTGAATTGCGTTTCATTTCCGAATGTTAATCGTTATTTGCTTTTTAATAATTCGTTTTTTGGATCTATATTACCCGACTTTATAAACCAGAGTCACGTACGTGGAATTGTAGTATGTTGAGTTCTTACTTTTTTTTTTGGAATTCTTATTTTTCCCAAGATTCGAAAATTTTTCGAATTTGTTCGTTTTAAGACTAGTTGTAATTCAATTTTAATTTGGAGTGATTTTTAGGGTTTATTTTCGAAGTTCATCTTAAAATTATTTATTGAAATTTTCGAGGCTTACATCCTCCCCACCTTAAAGAAAGTTTTGTCCGCAAAACTTGTTATGTGTATATCGTTTGTCAAGAAAAGATTATGAATTTTGAGTTATATTTCTATCACCGGTTTATGCTTTGGTTTGCATCATTTTTTAAATTTCGCATGATAGATATTTTATGAAATATAGCACATACAATTTATAAGATTTAGCTTAGTGATTCCAACCTTCACTTACACGACTCCTTTAGAAAACGACACGGACTTGACTCGAAACCACAGACGACTCGACTTGACCGACACTAGACGACTCGCGACCATACGACATTTCATGACTCGATTACTTTGACCAACGAAGGTTGTGGATTCGCTTCTCCATTCTTATGTGGATGTATATACAATATTATGCTTTATGATTCATATTCCCTTAAACAATATGGTCATCATCGTTTTAAATTCTTATCATCGTGATCATCTTGATGAGATTGAAATCAAGAGATCTCATTGCTTTATTGTATAATTATTTGCTTGCGAAGATCTTATGGAGTTTGGTAATTGGGATTTGATCGCTGAAATTTTAACTTTTGTGTAACGATCATTGTAGATTTCGATCTTTCAAAGTTCTTTATTTACAAGAAGTTGTATGAGGATTGTTTTGGAATTTGTTAAATTAAACGAGTTTTTGTTTTAGTTTCCATCATTGGCTCATACTAGCTTTTAATGGTCTCGGGCTTTCCTATTTTTAGTCTAGCCATTTAATCCGAAGGGTATTTCTAACAACCTATCTCTTTGATTCTATTGATAGGAAAGAATATGCGGTAGTCTAAGGGTATAGCGCTAACCTGATACCGAGTTGCATCTTTGATCCTCGCTTCCTTCCATGGCAAAGGATTCCAGCTCTTCATCACTAGCTTCTTCATAAGCTACATATGTGTGAGGGTTGTGGACTAGATTTCTGGATGAAGATGATCTTGAAGAACCTCGATTCCTTTTTCCTTTGTTGCTTTTGTTCCTATTACATCTCCTCCTCTTCTTTCTTGGTTGATCCAGCGAAGCAACACGTAAGTTATCCCGTTCAGGGCATGTTTTAGCTAAATGTCCTGCTTTTGAGCAAAGAAAGCATGCATTGGTCGTCTTTTTGGGACACTTCTCAACTTTGTGACTGGGGTCCCCACAGAGGTAACACTTGGATTGAAGTCGTGGACACCGTATAGGGTAATGCTGTCCCTTACATTTCCAACATTGTAGCTTATCCAATATTATGTCTTCTTCCTTGTTTGGGTCATCATCCAAGGGAAGTGTTCTGACATTTTGACTCGGGGTCATTGCAACATAGAACTCCATTTCCTTATTACTTCTTTCTTGCCTCCTCCTTTGAGCATTTTCTATTATCCGTGCTCTTTCTAGCAATCCTTGATAACTCCTGATATCAAATTCCTCCAATCGAGTCCGAAGATCTTCTTTCAAACCATTCAGAAACACTTGTCTTTTGAGTTCCTCACTTTGTTTATATGATTCCGGAGCATATTGCAACAATCTACTGAACTCGGTTTCGTACTGTTCCACACTACGATCTCCTTGTGAGATATTGAGGAAATCTGCACTGTACTGGACTCTTAAGCTCATGGGGAAATATTTATCCAAAAACTCATATTTAAACATCTCCCATGTAACTGGAGGCGTCAACTCTCTTTCCTTAGATTCCCACCATACTCGGGCATGTAAGCGGAGCATATAGGTTCCATAATTGACTCTCAGACGGTGTGGTACTTCAAAAGCATTAAAGGACCTCTCAATGTGTGCCAACCAATCCTCTGCCTCATCTGGTTTTCCAAAACTCCGTCGAAATACTGGTTACACTTTATGAAGCATGGTAAGAGACTTTGGTGGTATTGAGGTGATGGGGTTCATCTTGCGTCGTTTCTTGCACATATCAGGTGTAGACGTTGAACTGACTTGAGTCTGTTGCATGTAGCTTCTTATCTGACTAGTAAGCCGTTCAATCTCTATTGAAGCATTTCCCCTTTGTTAGGTGGTTCAGGTATCGCTTGGTTCTCGGGTCCTAAAGGAGTCATGACGGGTTCTTTGTGGTTGGGTATATCTCCTACAATTTTATTAAGCTCAGGTGAAATTCTAAATCTTTTATTACGTCTTAAGGCGTTAAAAGAACTTAAAGAAACTTATCGGAAATACAAGAACACGGAAATGCGGAAATAAAAACATATAAGAAATATTGAAATTCTACTGAAATCAAAATCGATAACAAAAACTTCATAATACAAAACGAAATACATGAAATCAAGAGAAGATGTAAATCTTTCATTACAAAAGTTCAAAGAAAGGATGAAAAATATACATTGGAATTAATTCATGAACTAGACGATAAACTACAGCATTGGGTTATATTTTCAAAACATTTTGTTTTCTTTAAATTTTACACGTTAAAAACTTCACTAAACCGATCCTAAGTGTTTATATATCTTATACATAATCAAACAACAACTCTTAATACTTCTATAAACATATATATATATATTATAGATCTCGATTCTTACTAAAACATAGCTAGGGTTTCGAATTTTTTACCTCGTTGGAGCTCGTCCGATGAATTTCCAAGCTTGTAGTTGTTTTTATTATTATGTTCCTTTGATTATTAGAAGTCAGTTATAAAGCTTAGATTTTTGAAAATCATTTGAATCACATCAACCTACCATTGAACTTGTATTCAAGGGTTTTTAGTATTATTTTTCCTTTGATCCGAACTTGGTTGGTTTGATCCGTTTGTTTTCTGTTTTTGGTTGGTTTTGGTTGTTATTTGGGAGAGGATTCGTTCTGGAAAATTTGAGAGATAATGAAGTTTGTTTGTTTCTTCATTAAGGTCATTAAACACACATATATATAGAAGGAGAAGAACGAATTTGCGGCTGTTTTCCTCCGAATTCTCCCCCGATTTGGCTGCATTTCATCTGTTATTTTTATGTTAATTAATGCTGAAGTGACTTGGCAATTGATGATTGATCATTGGGATTGATTTGTTGACTATTTGGTGAATTATTGATCACAATTTCAGCTCCTCTTTTTCTTCTTACACTCAGCCGGATTTCCCACCGAAAAGCACCAAACACATATATATATATTAATTAATTATTTAATTGAGTTTTAGGATAATTTAACGAGTTAAACGAATACAAATTAGTTAATATTTGGGAGTTTTTGTATAAAAATATGTTTATAGGAATATACAAAACACTTAGATTATCGAATAATACAATTTTTAGTTTTATATATACGTAGTTATTTATTCGTATAATTTTATCTCCCGAGATTAAGATTTCTTAAGCTCATTATGTCAATTTTTGTTTTAGGCTCCGATAGCTTAAGAAAACTCGAGTTAGAACAATAGTGTGATCCGATTATTTATTTGAAATTCAGATCATGATTATTCAACAATTTATGTTTTCGTTGTGTATTTATAATCCAAACGGTTTATCTTTAGGTCATCGTTTTCTGTCTATAAGCATAAATAATCGTTTACTTAGTAATTGTACTTAATACGGAAACTAAACTATATTATATCTTTAGTTTTGATACTTAACGAGAAATCTTATTAGTAGCTATTAATACTAACTAAGGATCTTGAATTTAGGGTTTAAGTTTTGAGTCAAGCTCATTACTACTCGTTTGTTTTAATCTCGAATCATCATCGAGATCAAAAACAATCATTTAATCTCTTATAATATTTTTCTATTTAAAATCTGTTTGTACATCATTTCGGGTTTAAATTTTAGATTTTCTTTTAATCATCTTGAATTATTCATTCAAGATACGAAATCTCGTTTTTGGTATCAACAGGTTAAAGAATTATTTATTCGATTTCCAAATTCTTTATCTAACCAAAATCTAGATACTGATCATTCTTAGACTTAATTGGAATCTAAATCTATTATCTAGTTCATACAATCTGCTTAAAATCATATACTAGAGTGGAAAATTTCCGCGTTTACACGAGGGGGCCTATGTTAACATTAAGGATATGGGATCGCTTAAGTTAACGGATGTGGAGTAGGCACATAAAACACAACAATAAAACAACAGAAGTTGTATAACTAAGAGAAAGAGATCGGGATGATGGTTGCATGACTTATGGATCACCCCACTCAAAATTGGAATTTATGGTTGCATGTCTTATGGACCATCTTAATCCCGAATGGAGGGCGTAAATTCATTCACATATGGCTCTCGGAAAGTCATATACTGGTATGATCATTTGCTTGTGCATTTCATAAAGCTGCTAATAACTTGTCTTTTATACCGTTGTTGAGTATTAAATATTTGGGAATGAATCTCACTAAGCCTATTAGGTTACACCCCAATAGTTTTATTGTGGTGTTCCTATTTTTGGTTGTTCCGAGAGAACACTTTTCACAGGGTTTTCTTTTGGATGAAGGAGCTTTTGAAGAAGTCGGGACCTAGCTATAGGCGTGGACTTCTAGGAAAATCTCTTTAACATAAACCCTAATTGTCATGCCCCAAATGGCATCCTAAACGTAACATCCGCCACATACTAAATAAGACTCTCAAATTCCCTATCCGAGCCCTTCGGGAGTCTTATAAAGATGTAAAGCGTTCCTTTATGACAATAGAATACTTCAACAAATGGAGTTAAACAATTTAACGTGGCATTCATTAGCCATAGATAATAAACCAAAACGCATGATTATACTTTACAAAATCTGAGGGGCATTCCCCCGCAAAATAATATCAAGTCCATTACAGTCATCCAGAGTCCTTTAGTTTCCAACGGATGTCTATACAAAAAGAATGGAGTAAACTTCTATGGGAAACTCCTATCTCCGGGACTTGTGCTGTGGCTTGCCTCGGTCTAAGCCAGATAAACTCATGCTGCAATAAGTAAAAGCTATGGGAGCGTAAGCTAACTAGCTTAGTGAGTAATAACTTCCATAACACAATTAAGAACAATTCATTCAAACAAGTGATTATTCAAGCACGTGTATGCATCAAACAAATGAGTTCAACAAATATATGACCAACCGGAAATCATATGTGGATGGACTTGCGCTCGCCATCCCGAGTTAGCAGATTAACGAATCCTGCGGTACGATGCCTTAAGCTCACGGTCAACTAACAATATTTCATTTATGGATCACGATTAACCAACAAATTTGTTTTATGGATCACGATTAACCAACATAACGTTTTATGGATCACGAAAAACCAACCAATGCGAATGCTCCAACCCCATCGTGATATGAATGAATCCAATTACAATTGAAGTCGAATATACATTAGTTCAATTCTTTTAGGTGACCAACAAGTATTCACAGACATTCAATATAAGATACTAGCTAATCAGTCAATAGCTTAACACTCGGTTTCGATATTCCTTAAGTTCCATTCCACACATCAATAGTAGACAACCATACATAATTCCCATATACCCCATCATGCATATCCAATTTCTTTTATCTTTGCCTATACCACTAGTGCCACTACATTACATCACATTCATTAATTAAGAGTGAAAGTAAAACTCACTCGGCCATTGGACGCCGGTCTTTCTAGTAGTAATAATCTCGGGCGGTAAGGTGTCGTCCTGCTCGGATCACCTACCAAGTAAGAATAATCCTAATGAGATTCTCATCAGTAACTAATTCAAGCTATGCATCTAAACTAATGAATTCGGAATTCTCGCTATTTGCGGAAGTTCCGACCTAAAACGACCATAACTTGGTCATTTTAACTCGGAATTTCGCAAATTTTATATCGATCCTATCTACTTCGAAATATCTATCTATTTCTAGTATTATTTTCAAGTTTTGAAAGTAGTAAGGCCACGGAACAGTGGATTCAGTTCTGTTCAGTCAGCCCTTCTCAATTCGAAAAATTGTTTTGCTTTGATGAGAAATATTCCTAGTTGATGATTCATGGATGAATGGTATAAGAATGAATTACTAACATGAATGCCATGTAATGAACTCAATATATGCATGGTCATATGATTTTTGATGATAACCCTTAGGAACTCCTAATTGTTACAAAATTACATAAAGTTATCTCTATAAAGGCTATTCTTCTCAACTTTACATTCCTTAGGGTTTCTTTGATTTTTATTCTTGAAATTCACTTGTTATCTAAATAAAATGAGTTCCTAAAGTCTATATTAATCATGCCTTCATTCATGCATAAAAATTCTCATTTTTCATTTGGTAAGCATGTTTTTAAACAAGCCCCTTGTAAAAATCCGAATTTTTGAAATTTCATTTTCTTGCATTTTCCTTTTGGGAAATGATAAGCTCCCAAGGGGGTTAACAATTTTTTCACAATCTTTTTGGGTTTATGATTTAAAGGAAAATAGAAATAAATGATATGGATGATATTATTAGTCGATAGGTGCCACGACTAACAAAAATCAAACTGGTTTGTGAATGGAATCACAAATCGATATAACTCACGATTTGTAAAAACTCTCACGAATTGCTAAAGGAATATAAAAATTCAATCAGCAAGAAGAATAAAGAAAATTATATTCTCAATATTCATAACATGTATTGATAATCCTGTCAATTACAAGAGAGAACTCTCTCACATGAACTCACCAAAATAGAAATCAACTAAAACCTCTTTTTTTTAATTCTCATAACCAAGGCTTAATATATAGTCTTTTACATACAAAGAAATTAAATATATGCAACTGACAAAAATAAATAGCTAACTGTAACTGACAAAGAAATTAAAGACATATAATTGACAAAGAAATTAAAGACATGTAACTGACAAAAATAAGTAACTGACTGTAACTGACAAAGAAATTAAAAATGACAATTAACTGATAAATTGGCCTTGATGTGTTCGCATAAGGAAATCTTGTTGAATGCATCAAAAATTGAGGCTCCAATATATCTATTATACAAGGACTTCATTTAGCTCATAAAACATGCCATATAAGCTTAGATACTAAGTGTTTATATGGGCATCACCCAAAATTCCGAATTTGACTACACATTCATAGTTCAATATTTTTCATTCTAACTTTACTTCTTGTTTTTACATTTTTATCATGCCTAAACTCATCTAAGCTTATAAAAATCATTCCTTCAATATACCTATTACACATACCCTTCATTTTTCTTATGAAACATGAGTTTAAAAATGATTTTGGGGGTTTTTGAAGTAAGGTTTCAATTTCATCCGAATTTCCAACATTTCATATTTGACAAAACCTTTCCTTTTTCAATGTTCTTGCCTTCTATATATGAAGATCTACTAGCTAACATCACTATACACATACAAGACTACATTTCTAGGATCATCAATGCATGGAAATCAAAATAACTCTATGATCATACATGTAAATGACAATGTGAGTGTCTAAACTTTAGATCTACTAACTATAATGCATGAATCACATATCTCATGGCATGAACATCAATATATATACAAGATCTCTACTTTACATGCATGAACAAGACATAAACTCATCTAAACACTAGATCCATGTCTTGTGATGGCTTGATATTCTTGTTCATGTGTTTTCATGTCCCTAGCAGGAGCTCATTGGATTTAAGTGAGAAAACACTCAAGATATAGCTTTGCCATTACAAGATAAGGAAGAATCAAAGCCTAAATCAACATACCAAGGAGGATCAAAGGTAGAAATGAAGAAGTCTTGAGTTGAAAATGTAAGAGGAAGAGAGGGGGGCTCACGGCACTAAGGGGAAAAAGAGAGGTTTTTCCTCTTTTGTAAAAATTGAAACAAAAAGAAATGAGAGAGAGAGAGAAAAATGTTTATATATGAAGTGAATTAGGGTTTTAGTTAATAAAATGGAGTAAAAAAATAAATTGAATTGAGGAAAACAGGGGGGGGGGGGTGGAGGGGGCGGGGCGCGGCGCCGGCCACATGTGTGTGTGTGTGTGTGTTTTGAAATTTTATATTTTTAATTTAGTAATTAAAATGTAATAAATGTATAATTATTAAGAGACAAAATTCTTGGAAAAGAAAATTGAAATGAGTAGTTGTAAGGATGTAAGAATAGGGTATGGGTAGTGTGTAGTGTAGGTTGTACTTGTGAATAGTAGACAAGACATCTACTTTACCGGTTGTAACGAAAACACGGGAAAAGCTATAACTGTAATTTTTATAGCTCGAAAATTATAAAATTGATATTTTTGGAATCCTTATAAAATTACGGTTCTAATGAATATTCCGGAACATTTTTCTGAATCCGTGGTCCGGGGCACGCTTTTCCGTAATTGAGCTCGGGAAGGCCCGGAATTGAAAAATTCCCGAATTTAAAACTTTCAAAGGTCTAAAATATACTTTAGAACAATAATTCAACTTCATTTACTTTATAAAATTTCTTTTATATGAAACCGAAGGAAAGCCGGATTTAGGGTTCCTAGGCTTCTCTCACTAGACTCAAACTGGACCGGATTAGGGTTTCGCTTCCAATTCCCGGGTTTCTTAACTACTAAGAATACCGGGGTTTACAACCTCCCCACCTTAAATAAAGTTTTGTCCTCAAAACGGAACTGACGTACCTTGTCCTTCAAACAACTCGGGGTACTTTCCGGATTTCGTCTTCAGCTTCCCAGGTTGCTTCCTCAAAGGCATGATTCCTCCATAACACTTTAACGTAGTGAATGTCTTTGTTTCGTAGCCTTTGAGTTTTCTTATCCAATATCTTCACTGGGTGTTCCTCATATGTCAGGTTTTCCTTCAGCTGAATTGGTTCCAACTCCAGAATCCTTTCCGGGTCGGCAACGTACCTCCTCAACTGACACATGGAATACATTGTGGATCCCGGACAAATTTGGTGGCAGGGCTAGCCGATATGCCAGATCTCCGACCCTTTCCAAGATTTCAAAAGGTCCAATGTATCTCGGGCTTAACTTCCCTTGTGTACGCATCCTCTTAATACTTTTAATCGGGTTTATCTTTAGGTACACATGATCACCCACCTTGAATTCAAGTTCTCTTCTTTTCAAGTCTGCCCAACTCTTTTGCCGGTCCTGAGCTTCTTTCATTTTCCGCTGAATCAACCTCACTTTATCTGCGGCTTCTTGTACCAATTCCGGCCCAATAGCTACCTTTTCCACTTCATCCCAAAACAAAGGGGATCTACAGCGCCGTCCATACAGCTTCATACGGTGGCATTTGAATGGTGGAGTGATAGCTGTTATTGTAGGCAAACTCAATTAGGTGTACATGGCTATCCCAACTCCCTTTGAATTCCAAGGCACACGCTCTCAGCATGTCTTCTAGGGTTTGGATCGTCCGCTCAGACTGTCCATCGGTCTGAGGGTGATAAGCCGTACTAAAATGCAATTTGTGCCCAGCTCTTTTGCAAGCTTGTCCAAAATTTGGACACAATCTCGGGTCTCTATCGAGATAATCCCTGCAGGTATGCCATGTAACCTACGATCTCTCTGATATAGATCTTGGCTAATCTTTCCATTGAGTAGGTCATATTTATGGGTAAGAAATGCGCCGACTTGGTTAATCGATCCACTATCACCCATATTGCATCACAACCAGATGGAGTCTTGGGAAAACCACACACAAAATCCATGGATATCTGATCCCACTTCCATTCGGGAATGGTAAAGGTTTAGCAATCCACCCGGTCTCTGGTGCTCTTTCACCTGTTGGCATACTGGACACTTCATTACATAATCTGCCACATCTCGCTTCATGCCATTCCACCAATAGCGGCTTTTCAAATCTTGATACATTTTGGTACCTCCCGGATGCATGGTATATCCGGAGTTATGAGCTTCACTCATTATTTCTTTCCTCAACTCCTCATCCTCTGGCACGCACAGTCTTCCCTTCATTCTGATCACGTCCTCATCATCTATGGCAAAGTCAAGGTACTTTCCTGCTTGGGTTTCCCTTTTTATCTTTTGTATCACCTCGTCATACCTTTGGGCTTCTTTGATTCTCTCTATGAGGGTCGGTTCCAGCACAGGTTGGATATCTCAAGCTCAGCGCTTTGGTCTATGAACTCAATCCTTAGCTTCTCAAACTCCTTAATCAAATCTCTTTGACTTGTGATCAAGGCGGCTACTTCCCCGTGATTCTTCCGACTTAGGGCATCCGCGACCGCATTACTTTCCCTGGACAGTAATTTATTCCCAGATCATAATCTTTTATTAATTCCAGCCACCCTTTGTCTCATGTTTAGCTCTTTCTGTGTGAACAGGTATTTAAGACTTTTATGATCTGTGTATATCTCACACCTTTGCCATATAGATAATGTCTCCATAGCTTCAAAGCGAAGACAACGGCAGCTAATTCCAAATCATGTGTAGGGTAGTTCTGCTCATTGCGGTCTCAATTGCCGAGAAGCATATGCAATAACCTTCCCCTCTTGCATCAAGACGCATCCAAGGCCATTCCTTGAGGCGTCACTATGTACCGTATAGGACTTTTCTGGGTCTGGTAAACCAAATCGGTGCCGATACCAATCGTCGTTTTAATTCCTGAAAGCTCTGTTCCCTCTTGTCCGTCCAAACGAATTTTCATTCTTTTGAGTCAATTGAGTCAGTGGCTTGGCTATCTTAGAGAAGTCCTTCACAAACTTGCGATAGTAGCCAGCTAATCCCAAGAAACTTCTTACTTCGGTAACCGTTTGCGGTGGTTTCCAATCCACTACAGCCTTGATCTTTTCGGGGTCAACTGATATCCCATCACCGGTTACTACATGTCCAAGAAATGATATTCTGTCCAACCAAAAATCACATTTGGACAGCTTGGCGTACAGCTTATTATCCCGTAAGGTTTGCAACGCCAAACGAAGATGTTCCTCGTGTTGCTCTTTGGTCTTCGAATATATGAGGATGTCGTCTATGAAGACTATCACACACTTATCCAAAAGTGGCTTATAGACTCTATTCATAAGGTCCATAAATGCAGCTGGTGCATTAGTCAGCCCGAACGACATCACCAGAAACTCGTAGTGTCCATAACGAGTACGAAAAGCCGTCTTTGGTACATCCTCAGGCTTAATCCTCAACTGATGATATCCCGAACGCAAATCAATGCGTGAAACACACAAGCCCCTTGCAGTTGATCAAACAAATCATCAATTCTTGGCAAGGGATACCGATTCTTGACAGTCACTTTATTCAACTCACGATAGTCGATACACAATCTCATCGATCCATCTTCTTCTTTACAAACAAAACGGGTGCGCCCCATGGCGATACACTTGGTCTTATAAATTTTTGATCCAAAAGTTCTTGCAACTGTGTCTTTAGCTCCTTCAACTCAGCCGGTGCCATCCGGTATGGTGCTTTGGATATCGGTTCGGTGTTTGGAGCCAAAACAATCTCAAAATCAATTTCTCTTTTGGTGGTAATCCCGGCAAGATCTCTGGAAACACATCCAAATACTCATTTACCACCGGTATATCCCTTTCCTCACGGGTTTCCTCTTCATCCAAGACACCTTCAATCGGTATTATCTCTTCATCCTCCATCATCAGCTCAAACGAGTTTACACCAAACCTTCTCGGACTAGGGTTTCTCCCACAAATTCTACTTTTTCTCCCATTTGATCATAGAAACTCACTGTTTTCTTTTGACAATCCACTATTGCTTTCCTTGCTTAACCAACTCATTCCGAGGATAACTTCGTATTTATTCATTTCCAATATTATTAAATCGCTTTTGGAGCTGTGTCCATGAACTTCCAACGGACAATCCTTCACAAATTCTCGGGTTGACACAACACTTCCTGTGGGGGTCTTAATCCGTAAACTAACCGTAGTTGTGGCTATAGGTAATCCCAGTTGGTTAGCCAAACTATTGGTGATGAATGAATGAGTTGCTCCCGTGTCAAATAAAACATAAGCCTCCACGCTTCACCCGTATGTGTCCTGAGGTCAACAAATATCCATCACATATGAACCCTACACACTCTTAAGGCTATCTACATAGGGTTCCTACTTCCAGCTTTCCCATAACATATTCAATTTCATTCAGGCAACAATCCGAATAACTTAAATTTTAGCTAAGGAGGGTTTCCGTTACTAACCTGTCACCAGGCCGCTATCAGCGCCTTCGCTTTGATCCAGAGCTGCCAATTCCACATCCTCCTCCTCATCTTCCTCTACCATCCACTGGCCTTCGAAGTTATATAACCTCATCCCATGCATTGCTGAAGCTGCTCGGCTCCCACTTTTGTTACCCGACCTCATGGGGTTGGTATTACTTGGAGTTCCATAGGGTCGAGCGGCCACGCTTTTCCGCTGGGAACATTCAGAGGCTAGGTGTCCCTTCTCCTTGCAAATAAAGCAAGTCACAGCCAGCTTCTTTGGGCACGTATAAACCATATGGCCAGCGTCGCCACAGAAATAGCATTTGTTTTTCAACAACTGGCACTGCCTAGGAGCGTGTGCTCCCTTACATTTCCAACATGTGACATTGGCCTTGAACTGGGTCGGCTTGCTACTAGACTCATCCTTGAATCCTTGGTACGGTCTGTACCTCTTTCCTTTGAATCCTGAACTCGAGGCGTCGAATGGCCTCTTTCCAAATACCCTCTTTTCAGGCTCTTGGTACTTTCTTTTTCTGGCCCCTTCAATTACCCGGGCCTTCTCTACCATTTCAGGATATGTCCTAACTCCAAACTCTTCCAACTTGATCCGCAATTCCTCATCTAAGCCTCCCAGAAATACCTGCTTCTTCAATTCTTCACTATCCCTGAAAGACTCAGGTGCATACTGCAGCAAGTGAACGAACTCGGTTTCATATTGTTCTACTGTCCTCCCCTTTTGCTTAACATGGAGGAAATCAGCACTATATTTCACTCTCAAGCTGGAGGGAAAATAATTGTTCAGAAATTCCCGGCGAAAGGTTTCCCAAGTGGCCGGGGAAGTCAAGTTCCTTCTCTTGGAGTCCCACCAGACCCGCGCATTATACCTCAGCATATATGTTCCATATTCCAACTGCAGATAAGGTGGAATCTCATGCAGCAAAAGAACGCTCAACTTGAGCCAACCAGTCCTCGGCTTCATCTGGTTTACCGAATGCTCCATCAAAATACCGGTTGCTCTTAATAAAGTCCGGTAAGGAGCTTCGGTGGGGTCTCCTGTATGGCGGGGGTGGCGGCAATGGCACATTATAGGAATGCTCCTCTTGTGGAGCCGGTGCCTCTGCAGTCATTTCCCGATGATCTGCGGGTGGTGGATGTGGGGCCGAATCCCGGGCACTTCGCCCTGGGTGCGGGTTCTGAACCGGATTCTGATTTTGGATGAAGGTGTTCAGAAGATTGGCCAATTGCCCAATCGCATTTAACACATCACCCTGTTGATTTTGAGGCGCAACTCCCTGAGGGTTAGGTGGAGGTGCAGCCGGTTGATCGGCTTCATTCGGAAGAGACTCTTGTTCCCTGTTCCGAATCCGTCGGTTTCGTCTGTTTATACATTATTTAATGAATTTTTAGTATCTTTAGTAGGTTTTAGATTTCGAAAGGACTAGATTTGTTAACAAAGTTCAAAAGTTGCGAAAATCTGGAAATCAAACTTAGAAAGAAATGGAATTTCATAAATTCATATAATCATAAGAAATAAAAGAATTCACACTAGAGTAACAAGTTGAAATTTCATAACAATAATGTGAATGAATGAATGCTCATCTATATGCGTTAATGTTCTTTATGCCTCATGACTAGCATGCATGCTTTTCTCAACTCCTTTCCTTTGAAATAACACGATCTTTCATTACTTTAGCGAGCCATACAAATATTACATCAAGATTTTTGTCCCCAAAATTTGGCTAGCTATACCCAATTCCGATTCTAAACATTTTCCCTATTCCCGAAAACATGACAAAATACAGGGAAAAAAAAAAATAAAATACTAACTATCCTGAAATCCTAAGGCAAATTGGCATCCCGCATTACCTACTACAAAATAAGAAAATCAGGACTCCTCTTACTTCATGGTTAGCTATCATCTCGGTCTCTACTCATCACTAGAGTCATCGAGGTCGAGCTAGGAGGTTGTCTCCTGCTAGAAGAACCACCGTCGTCCTGTCGGATAAACAAACTAAGGTATTCCCTCGTAGTCATCCTCCGCTTCCTAGTAGGTCGAACTAAAGGTTCCTGGTGTAAACCCCCAGAAATTTTCATAATCCTTAAAAATAATTTTAGAAGTATAAATATCAAAAACCCGAAAAATCAACTTGGGATTAAAACTCAATTCTAGACCGAGTCAAATACCGGAAACGAAACCCTAAAACTCGAACCAAGTTAAAACTTAATTCCAAATAAGAACAGAAACGAGTTCTCTCAATCTTGAGAAAACGAGAACCCCTGAAACAAAATATAAAGTCCAATTATCGATATAATCAACGTCCGTACGTCGATTAAATAATCTACCCAATTCCTAAAACGCAAATCGAAACAATAGATCCAAATACCGCTTAACAACGAGATAATAAAATCCTAATTCCTTCAGTAAAATTTTAGAATCACAAAATCCAAATTTTCCACAAAAGTCAAATCAAGTCAACTCATAAACCTAGACTCGGTTAAACGATCCCGAGAACTAAAAACAAATAAATAATCACGAATAAAATAAGATAAACCACAGACGTCGAGCTAGAAATATAAACGATCAAAACTCAAAAATTATACGATCTTACGAATAACTCAGTAAAATCGGAAATCAAAACGGAACCCTAAAAGTCAACAAGCCTACAACGAACCCTAGTGTTTAAGATCCGGCAATCCCGTTTTCAAACCCTAGAAAACGAAATTAAGTTAATGACCTAGAATAGTTCGTAATAATAGGGTAACATAAAAATATCAGATTCGCGAATTTCGAGTGACCTTCGGACCCAAACGGGATCGTTCTCGAAAAGCGTGTCCCGAGCTCGGAATATTAAAAATATTCCGTTTATACCAATAGACTCGTAAAAATACAAGGATTCCAAAAATATCAGTTTTAGAATTTTTCGGTAGCTAAAAATTACAGATATCGCATTATTACGCGTATTTTTATTACTACCGGTACTTTAATTGTCTAGTCTACTATTCATAGTACTTTTCTACTATTCATTACTATTCACTATCTCTACTTTTTCTTACACCTATTTCTTACACCTATATCTATTTTCTTACTTTTTTCATTTCCAATACACCTTTAATCACATCAACTTTACACATTACTTCTTTATTACACAAAACAAATAAAAAAATCAATTTCCCCCCTCTAATAAAGCAAAACCGGCGCCTATTTCCCCCATGCATCCAATTATTTTTCTTTTTCAATTTATTTTATTACATCCAAAAATCACTCCAAAAATTCTATAAATACCCCCTTCCTCTTCCATTCTTTCACACAATTCTTTACACTACCAAAACTCTCTCAAAATCTCTCCACAAATTCTCTCATCAAGAATTCTCTCTACCAAAACTCTCTCAAATCAATTCCTCACAAAAATCATGTCTCATACATAAACCATCTACCACATATCACTACTCACATAATACCCATTTCATTTACCATCTCCATATCTCTTACATACTTAGGTAATATTTCTTCCATCTATTATTCATCCATGTCATGTAACTTAACATGACTATGGTGTTGTTTTGAAACTCATATGAGTAGTAAAAGCAACAACATGTTCATGTTTTGTTCTTGTACATAAGCTTCCTATTTTATTATGTTGTTATTATTATTGTTATTATTTGCTTCTAATCTAACTTATATTATGTATATTATGTATATATATTTATTTAGAGCATATAAGCTCATTTGGTTATTTATTTACATTCAAGTTATGCAATTTATTTATTTTATTAAGACTAGTCTTTCTAGTCTTAGACTTGTCCATATCAAGTCAAAACAACTTTTATTATTTATTTTCTTTAATCTTTCGGGACTAGTCCATTCTTAGTCCCGGGATGCCTTGATAAAGCTAAGGCTCCAATACTTGATCGGGATTCCTTGATGAAGCTAAGGTTCCCAATGCTTGATATTTTATTTTGCTCATTAATTATTTTTAGTATTTTCTTATGTTCTTATATTTTATATGCTCATGATACTTGCATTTGCATAATGTTAATGTCTCAACTAGTCTAAAAATAGAATCTTGTTTTACTAATGAACTCAAAGCTAAGTTTTCAATCATATGATTTACACAAAATCATGAAGTTATTATCAACAACATAGAAATGGAGTTTTCTCAACATTTCATAAATAACAAAGAAGATTTTCAAGGAATCATAAGAAATAAATATTTTCTTTGTATATTATGTTAACCTAAGCTTTTAGTAATATTAAAAGTCTTTACAAAAAGCTCAAGATTTAAACTCTTTTAAACTTCGAAATACAACTAAGAAAACAAACCACTTTTCAAAGTTAATATAAAAATCAACTCATAAGGAACCCACTTAGGAAAAGTAATGATTTTTAAATTCTAAAAGAAAGAACTTGTTTTCAAAAGAATAAAATAAAGTAAGGTTAGCAATAATGTATTTTATCAATAAAATGATTCTTTTCAAAGAAATGAAAGAACAAGTTTTAGAAAGCAAAAGCTTATATTTTAGAAATAGATATAAGAAAACAAGACTCATTTTCTAAGATCATCTTAAATAAACAAATTATGAAAAGGTTTTCGACAACTTAATATAGTTTTGATAAATTAACCTTTTATCACTAGAAATGAAATTTATGAAAGACTAGGGTTAAAGGAAAATTTGCTTGTTTTGGAAAAAGGAATGAAGGAAATAAAATAAGAATATATTCATTTGTAATAAAAATATAAAGCTTCTAAATACTTGAAAAGAAATTATCAAAGTTAAAAGTTTTAAGCTCAAAATGAATTGTTTTATGAAATAAATTGTTGAGACACTACCATTAGGATTTTTGCATATAAAGTGAGCATACCTATATATTCAAAAAGTGTTTATCAATATATATTTATATTGTTACAAAAGGATTTTCTTTAAAATGAAGTTGAGTTAGAAAATGGATTTTTGCAAAAGTTTAGAAAATTCGTTTTAAATCTGTACCTGACGTTTTCGGAACCCAAATGACCTTTTATGACCAAGATAAGTTTAGAAATGGATAGAACTTTTCGAATAGGTAGAAAACGGTATATCATATGCGAAATTCCGAGTTAAAATGAGCAAGTTATGGCCATTTTAAGTTGGAATTTCTTCTTATACGATTTTACCACGATTTTAAGTAAAGTTTAGAATCTCCAAGAATAGAAATTCATGAAAGACTTATCCCGGGTATTTCTTTTGTCTAGGTGACGAAGGATACGAGAATACCCTACCCAGGATTTCTACGACTAAGAAGATAGCGAAATGGACGAGTGAGTTATTCCTTCTAATTCGTTACTTGCTTGTGCTTGTAAAGTAGTAGCATTAGTATATAGAAAAGATAAAAAATATAATTTGGGGATTCGGGATTATATATGATTCTATGTTTATGCGTGAATTGAGAATTAAGAATATCGCAACTTCGATCTGCTTGTTTAAATAATTTTGTTTACTTACTTGTATGATTGTTTATTGTTGCTAAATTGATTGATCGCCCCAATAAACCTTAATAAGGTTTGACCTAAGAACAATAAAACGACGCATAGCATCCATCGAGTCACATCTATTTCAGAAGGCTGCTACTCCTACGCGTAGAGTTGGATTGGCTGTGATCGTGCGGTGCCACGGGCCATGTTCCTTCCTGGAGAATCCAAATCGCTCGGGGAAAGCGACTCTAGGTTCGGAGCCGAGCCAACCGAACGCTGTGGGTGAGGACCTGGGGACTAGCAGTAGAAGGTCGAGGACCTTCAACCCCGATTCCCTAACCTTTGATACGGAGGGGTAAATCCGTTCTATATATGGTTTCCGGATGACTATATATATTCGCGTAATCATGTGATTGTTGCATTGTATGCATAGCATATGTGTGATTAAATAAATAAACTTGTTTGAAAATATGGTGCGAATGAAAAGGAATATCTCACTAAGCTAGTTGTAGCTTATACCCCTATAGATTTTGTTGAAACAGGTGTATTCGTGGATTAAATTTGAGGATCATGACATTAAGGAAGTCATGGACGGATGATTAAGGATATGGAATCATACGATGAAGAAATTTTGTAAGGTTCTTTATATGTGATAACCTATAATTAGGGACGTATATTTATTTGAAGATAATAGAAGAATATGCCTTAAGAATTGAATTGTGATATGCTTATGTTTTATATTAAGTATTCTCTTTGCCTTGTTACTTATTTATTATCAATGTAAATTGCGCTACTTCGATGCGTCCCCTTGGTTGTGATGTACGCCTTGTACATAATATGGAAGTCTTTGCATGACTAAGGTAGTCATTCCTAGGCTTTAGTATTGTGCACGGCGGACTGCCACGTTTAGGGTACTCCTCGGGGCGTGACACCTGGTCTTCACTTTCCTCCTCTTCCTCAGTACCTTGCCCTTCCCTCGGGCTCACATCATTCTCCTCACCTCTAACTTCAGGCTCACTCACTTGAGTCTCTACTACCTCATTTTCTCTTACTGGATCTCCACCCATGCCTTCTACCTCCATAGGCTCGGGGTCTACAGGTTCAGCTACTATTATATCAAGTACAGAGGGATTTTCACCTTCCACATAAACATCTCTCCACATCAAGGGGTCAAACTCGGGTTCCACCCTACCACTATCCGGTATCTCCAGCTCTCGATTAAAATCCCATACAATTGGGTTGGGTTCCGGATTCACTTCAGCTTCCGGCTTGACAGGTGGGGTAGGGATTCTAGGAACTACATTTTCTTCCCAGTTAAGATCCTCCTCAGGGTCCTCTTCTTCTTCTTCTTCCTCTTCTCCATCCTGCCCAACTACAGGCGCCTCATTCAATTGCATGCCTATGTCAATAGCTGGAGGTAGAGCTATCACTTGGGGTGGGAGAATATCTAAGTAAACCGTATACCAAGTGATATGGTTCCATGCGTCTGCCATGTTCCAATCATCGTGATCATACAAGTTATCATGGGCATACACATATAAAGGTCCTATGGGGATCCATACTCTAAAATCTGAAGGGGTTCGGTTTCCTCCATTCTTCAAAATCAATGTGGCCTCCCTAGTCATGGGCTTGCGCCCATACTCAACCATGATTCTCTCCAGAGTATAAATCGTCTCCAATTTTGTCCAACTCCTCCTCCCCATGGGATCATACCTCAATCGATCAACTACAACAGCCCATCTTGTGTATCTCAATCCATCTTTCCACAATTTGTACATTTCCCCTACAGTCCGGGGATGTCTGGCTAGGGCAAAGTCTTCGCATAACTCTCTTAACCTCAACCTATACTCCACCATCGTCTCATCATTTCTCTTAGTGAAGTTCCTGGCCCGCTCCCTGGTCTCACCCAAGGAGACCTACATCAACACAATATTCCTAATCAGACTTAGCACAAAAACGCTTTTAACTCCATTTACACTATTAGTTAGATTTCTAAGTCCGATTTCTTTTAATTCTATTGTCTTGTTTTATAACCTAGTGCTCTGATACCAACTTAAACTGTCACGCCCCATAGGGTATCCTAAACGTAACAGTCTACCACATACTAAATAAGACTCTCGAATTCCCTATCCGAGCCCTTCGGGAGTCTTATAAAGATGTAAAGCGTTCCTTTACGACAATAGAATACTTCAACAAATGGAGTTAAAAAATTTAACGTGGCATTCATTAGCCATAGATAATAAACCAAAACGCATGATTATACTTTACAAAATCTAAGGGGCATTCCCCCGCAAAATAATATCAAGTCCATTACAGTCATCCAGAGTCCTTTAGTTTCCAACGGATGTCTATACAAAAAGAATGGAGTAAACTTCTATGGGAAACTCCTATCTCCGGTACTTTTGCTGTGGCTTGCCTCGGTCTAAGCCAGATAAACTCATGCTGCAATAAGTAAAAGCTATGGGGGCGCAAGCTAACTAGCTTAGTGAGTAATAACTTCCATAACACAATTAAGTACAATTCATTCAAACAAGTGATTATTCAAGCACGTGTATGTATCAAACAAATGAGTTCAACAAACATATGACCAACCGGAAATCATATGTGGATGGACTTGCGCCCTCCATCCCGGGTTACAAGATTAACGAATCCTGCGGTACGACGCCGTTTAAGCTCATGGTCAACTAACAATATTTCGTTTTATGGATCACGATTAACCAACAAATTCGTTTTATGGATCACGATTAACCAACATATTCGTTTTATGGATCACGAAAAACCAACCAATGCGAATGCTCCAACCCCATCGTGATATGAATGAATCCAATTTACAATTGAAGTCGAATATACATTAGTTCAATTCTTTTAGGTGACCAACAAGTATTCACAGACATTCAATATAAGATACTAGCTAATCAGTCAATAGCTTAACACTCGGTTTCGATATTCCTTAAGTTCCATTCCACACATCAATAGTAGACAACCATACATAATTCCCATATACCCCATCATGCATATCCAATTTCTTTTTATCTTTGCCTATACCACTAGTGCCACTACATTACAATCACATTCATTAATTAAGAGTGGAAGTAAAACTCACTCGGCCATTGGACGCCGGTCTTTCTAGTAGTAATAATCGGGCGGTAAGGTGTCGTCCTGCTCGGGATCACCTACCAAGTAAGAATAATCCTAATGAGATTCTCATCATGTAACTAATTCAAGCTATGCATCTAAACTAGATGAATTCGGAATTCTCGCTATTTGCGGAAGTTCCGACCTAAAACGACCATAACTTGGTCATTTTAACTCGGAATTTCGCAAATTTTATATCGATCTCTATCTACTTCGAAATATCTATCTATTTCTAGTATTATTTTCAAGTTTTGAAAGTAGTAAGGCCACGGAACAGTGGATTCAGTTCTGTTCAGCCCCTTTCTCAATTCCGAAAAATTGTTTTGCTTTTGATGAGAAATATTCCTAGTTGATGATTCATGGATGAATGGTATAAGAATGAATTACTAACATGAATGCCATGTAATGAACTCAATATATGCATGGTCATGATGATTTTTGATGATAGACCCTTAGGAACTCCTAATTGTTACAAAATTACATAAAGGTTATCTCTATAAAGGCTATTCTTCTCAACTTTACATTCCTTAGGGTTTCTTTGATTTTTATTCTTGAAATTCACTTGTTATCTAAATAAAAATGAGTTCCTAAAGTCTATATTAATCATGGCCTTCATTCATGCATAAAAATTCTCATTTTTCATTTGGTAAGCATGTTTTTAAACAAGCCCCTTGTAAAAATCCGAATTTTTGAAATTTCATTTTCTTGCATTTTCCTTTTGGGAAATCTTGTTTAATGCATCAAAAATTGAGGCTCCAATATATCTATTATACAAGGACTTCATTTAGCTCATAAAACATGCCATATAAGCTTAGATACTAAGTGTTTATATTCCATGTATACTTGCTTTGGATGGTAGAAACTTTATGAACTTTCACAAAATCAACTTTCTAAATTGGTTGTTGCTACTTATCAGAATATTTCGTGACCCAAACATTTTCAAAACTTGAAAATAATGTTAGAATTCGATAGATCTTTCGAATTAGATAGAAATTGGTATATAATTTTCTAAATTCCGAGTTAAAACGACCAAGTTATGGCCGTTTTAAGTTGGAATTCCTGCTTAGGACGAAAATTACGAATTTTCTAGTTTTGTTAAATAGTTTGGATTAGTTAAGTGATGAAATACTTATTAGGGTATTTCTTCCTTTTTAGGTGATCTCAAAATCGACGATTCCCTACCACTGGATTACCTTTACTAAAAGACCGGTGATCTAATGGCCGAGTGAGTATTACTTCCGATTCCATTTATTGTATGTGATTGTAATGATAGTTGCACTAGATATTTAGCAAAGATAAAATGGATATGCATGATGGGGGTGAATGGGAACTATGTATGGTTGTTGTTGATATGAGAAATGGAATATAAGAATATCGAAGCCGGGTGATTAACTATTGCTTGTATAGATGAATTAGAATTGATTGTCTACGATTATTGATTGATCACTTAAAGAATTGGTATAATTGACTATTCAGAATTGAAAATAAATATGGAATCATTCATATCATAAATGGGGATGGAGCATTAGCATTTGTTCAGTTGCCCTTTATCCTAAATGGTGTAAAAGTTCAATTAATCGTTATCCACAAACGAATTTATCAGTAGGTTGACCGTGATCCTAAACGACGTAGTACCGCAGTATTCGTTAATCTGCTAACCCGGGATGGAGGGTGCAAGTCCATCTACATATGATTTCTGGCTGGTCATATGTTTATTGATTCTATATGTTTGATGCATATCACTTGTCTGACTAATCACTTGTTTCTATGATGTGTTATAAATGTGATCTTGGAAGTTCTCACTCACTAAGCTAGTGTAGCTTATACCCAATAGATGTTTGGTTAAACAGGTTAACTCAAGAATGCTACGTGGGGACTGAGATGTCTAGAGCCGAGTATGACCTTGGGATTCTGATGGGAAGTATGAGTACTTGAAGATAATAGTTAGGTGTTATGAATTGTTTTGTAATAGTTTATGTAGTGAAATCTGTGGATGAATTGTAATTAAAGTATAGTGAATTGTATTTCCTTTAAATTGTTACTCAAGTTGTATCAATATAAAATGTATCACTCCGATGTGTCTCCTCCATGTTTTAGACACCTTGTACATAGTATGGAAGCCTTTGCGTGACTAAGGCGGTTATTCCTAGGCTTTAATATTGTGTACGGTGGACTGCCACGTTTAGGGTACCCTTCGGGACGTTACAGTTTAGTTGGTATCAGAGCGATAAGGTTTTGGGAATTAGGTGGGAAGACTTTAGGAGAATAAAATGTTAAGATACGATCTTAGGAATAGATAGGTGAGTGTTAGATAACCCTTAAATAAAGAAGAAACTAGATTTAACTCTATGACCCTTAAGGTACGACTTTCGATTATTAAAGATTTGAATTTTATTTTGGAGACTTCTGGAGAACATAGAAACAAACATATAAGGAAGGAAAATTGAAAATATTTGATGGGATGATCAAATATATTCTAACAACTGCAAAATACAAGAATAAGCGACCTTACCCGACTCTTGGTTCAAGCCAAGAATAGAAATGATAGATTACCCCTTTGACCTATAAGACCACTAGGTGGGAAGGATTAACTGCGTGCTTTCACCATTTTTTTCTACATAAACGAGTTTAGAGAAAATAAAAAGTTATAAATCTTTCTCTAAACCATAAACAACTTGTGTGTAGTATAACTAAGCTTATCACACCCCGCCCCCGCAGGCGACGGCGATGCGATGCTAGGGCAGGCAAACCCACCACTGGCCCCCTAGTGGTAATGGTCGACACCACCATTGCATCATGGTGACCCCAGCTCAATTGGTAAGAGGTGCTGCCTTTGGGGCAGGCAAAAGCCTCAGGTCATGGGTTCGATCCCTAGAGGCTGCAGACTGGGGTCAATCCATCCTGAGGGTAACAATACCTATAGTGCCCGTGGTACCCTGCGGGCATGCGTTGGTTGGGGTCACCATGATGCAATGGTGGTGTCGACCATTACCACTGGGGGGCCAGTGGTGGGTTTGCCTGCCCTAGCATTGCATCGCCGTCGCCTATGGGGCGGGGTGTGACATAAAAGGCGCCTTTTTATGTCACACCCACCCCCACTGTCGAGGTTCTGGATGTGATGCCAGGGCAGACAACCACCATTGGCCCCCTAGTGATAATGGCCGACATCCACCCTCAGGTGAGACCCCAACCAACGCATGCCCCGCAGGGTACCACGGGCACTATAGGTATTGTTACCTTCAGGATGGATTGACCCCAGTCTATAGCCTCTAGAGATCGAACCCATGACCTGAGGCTTTTGCCTGCCCTAAAAGCAGCACCTCTTACCAATTGATCTGCAGCTCAATTGGTAAGAGGTGCTGCCTTTGGGGTAGGCAAAAGCCTCAGGTCATGGGTTCGATCCCTAGAGGCTGCAGACTGGGGTCAATCCATCCTGAGGGTAACAATACCTATAGTGCCCGTGATACCCTGTGGGGCATGCATTGGTTGGGGTCTCACCTGAGGGTGAATGTCGGCCATTATCACTAGGGGGCCAGTGGTGGTTGTCTGCCCTAGCATCACATCTAGAACCTCGATAGTGGGGGACGGGTGTGACAAAGCTAATGTGATCGTTTCGTTCTGTTTCTAGGAGACTACCTGAGGAGAACATGCAACAGTCGACTAACCTTCCCGAGGAACAACAAGTAAGAGACACTCTGCCACCACAAGATCCAATGCAACAAGTCATAGACCTTCTAGGATGTTTGTTGGATGTACAAAAGCTCCTATTGCAACAAATGCTTATTAAAAATGTGTCGGTTCAGGTGGAAGGACCCCACTAAGTGACAATGCAAGGAATTAAGACTCCTTCTTCCATGGCTAGTTTAAGCTCCAAAGTCAGGAGGTCTAAGATAACTAGCTTATCTGTCAAGAATGAACCTTTTAAGAGGCGTCAGATCCATTGTTGGAAGTGCAAGGAAGGTCATTATCTAAAACAGTGCCCATAGCCGAAGGCAAAGTGTTACCTATGTGGGGATCCCGGACATAAGATCATGGACTATCCAAGAAAGAAAACCCTAAAGTGCTCATCTGCAAATAGTCGGGACACCAGGCAACAAGTGGATAATTGCCTTTGTTTGGAAGAAGTCAGTCTCCTAGAAATAGCAATAGATCTTTTGTAAAGCGTTAGGAGCAAATAACTTTTTGAGTAAAAGGAATAAAGATGTTTTGAAAATGCAAATCGATGTTATGGATTATTATCTAGTCTATGAATTGACTTCAATGTATGTTTTGCATCCTTTCTTTGAACTTTTGTAAAGGAAAGCTTACATCTTCTCTTGATTTCATGTATTTCGTTTTGGATATTATGAAGTTCCTCTTATTGATTTTGATTTCAGTAGAATTTCAATATTTCTTATGTATGTTTTTATTTCCGCATTGCTGTGTTCTGTATTTCTGATAAGTTTCTCTAAGTCTCTTTGAACGCCTAAAACGTGATAAAAGATTTATAATTTTCAATCGCGCTTAATAAAATTTTAGGAGACATACCCAACCACAATAAGAACCTATCATGACTCCTTTAAGACCTGAGAACTGAATGATACCTGAACCACCAAACCGAGAGGGAAATGCTTCAATCGAGACTGAAAGGCTCACTAGTCAGATATGAAATTACGTGCAACAAACTCAAGCTAGTTCGACATCTATACCTGTAAGACAAGTGCAAGAAATGATGCAAGATGAGTGTCACGCCCCAACAGGTACCCTTAATATGACAACCCTCCATACACAATATTAAAACCTAAGAATGACTACCTCAGTCACTTGAAAGCTTCTATATCGGTACAAGGCGTACATTCACATCAAAGGGAGATCGGTGAAGTAATGCATTTTAAGATATTGGCAGCGGAACATGCAAAATAACACTTAATATATTTCATTGAAATAAAAAAAAATGTCTTACAACTTCTAAGGGGCATTCCCAAGATAATTTCCATAACAACATGGTATTACTAAGATAAATAACTAAAGCTAGAAGATTTTAGAAGAAATCTACTCTAAGACTTCAAAACAAAGTTCCTCCAAAAGCTTCCCAAAATAAGGATTCTACCCGGGCGATCAAGATGGTCTCGGGTGCGAAATGATAATCCTGCAATATCAAAAGTCTATAGGGGTATAAGCATAACTAGCTTAGTGAGATAATCCTTATGCAAAAGTACTCATAACAAGTAATCAACCAAGTTTATTAATTAAGCATATGAAATGCAACAACCATATGATCAAACATTACATATGACTATCCGGTTTCGTATGTATGATGGATTTACCCCCTCCATCGGTGGTTAGGGAATCATTTGAACTAGGCCTCAAACAACCTTCTTAAAGATTTATGCACATCTTGGGGTTCCAATGAACAGTACTACTAGTCCCCGAGCTTTTCTTACCTAAAGCGATCGATCTAGCTCGGCTACAACTTGAGGCCGTATTCCCCAAACGTCCTCAAACCCCAAGATGTAGATAGGCAGCTTACCTTTCCGGTCCCACGCTTAGGAGCAGTAGCAAAATTTTGAAATGATATTCTAAGTGATATGCATGAGCAATTTATTATATGGGGATTCCAATACGACATTAAATCATTTAAAGCGATCAAGCAATAAATGCACAAATAGCAGTGCTATATAGAAACAATTATATCAATCACTGTCACACCCCAAAGGGTACCCAAAACGCGACAGTCCACCACACTCGATATTTAAACTTAAGTATGACAACCTTAGTCATCCCATAAGTTTACATACCAGGTGTAAGGTGTACTTGCACAACTTTTAGGATCACACTTTGAAACGAATAGTCTCAAGAAGGCATACAATAGCATTAAGAATAGAAATCACAACAAGGTAAATAAGTTAAATCTTTACAAAAATCAAGGGGGCATACCCCCGCCAAATAATAACAGAAGTCTATCCGGTCTAAAACTATATTACAAACTTTAGGGTTTATGTTAAAGAGTTTTCCTAGAAGTCTATGCCTCTAGCTAGGTCCCGACTTCTTCAAAAGCTCCTTCATCCAAAAGATAACGCTGTGAAAAGTGTTCTCTCTGAACAACCAAAAATAGGAACACCACAACAAAACTATGAGGGTGTAAGCTAACAAGCTTAGTGAGATTCATTTCCAAATATTCAATATTCAACAATAGTATATAACAGACAAGTTATTAGCAACCATATGAATGCACAAGCACATGAGCATACATACATAAGACCGTCCGGAAATCTTATGTTGAATGGTTTACGCCTCCATTTGGGGTTAGGATGGTCTATAAGACATGCAAACCATGTTTCCAATTGTGAGTGGGGAGGTACATAAGTCATGAAACCTAACCCTGATCTTTTTCTCTTAGTTTTACAACCTCTGTGGTTTTTATGATAGTAGTTTTATGTGCCTACTACATCCGTTAACTTAAGCGATCTACATCCTTAATGTTATCATAGGCCCCTCGCCTTCGGCTAATATACCTTTGTCCACCAAAGGTATATTAGCTAATGCAATGTGACTCACTACGTGATATGCATGTACAATTTATTTATATAACCGTGGCATGTTACTTACGTAGGTTAAATGTGATCATAGAGAATTTCAGACAATCCAAATCTATGCTAGCTCATACCATGATTATTCAACAAGTTTCGTCTCGATATGCTTATTATTCATTCAATCAAGATTAAATCACAACTCATCATAGTTTTATCATTTTCTAATTCTAATGCCACTATGATTACAAGCACATGTATGAGCATAACTATTTAAGAAATGAACTCACTCGGCCATGGAGAGAAATCCACTAGTCGTAGTAGTCCTCGGGGAGTGGAAATCCGTCCTCCAATTCACCTAAGTACAAGGATACCCAAAACGAGTATTTCTTATAAAGTTCTAATGACTTAACAATTCTAACTACTAAGTTCGTCAATTCCCGCATGAAATAAGGTCCTACTTTTAAATGACCAGATCTAACTCATTTTAACTCGGAATTAAGTATAATATTCCGATTTCTATATACTTCGAAAGATCTATCTATTCCTAATATTATTTTCAAGTTTCAAAATGTTTAGGTCACGAAATAAGCTGATCAGTTTTGATCAGTCGAAGATTCCAATTCCAAAAAGAATAGTTTGTGTTGTTTGTGATGCTTCTAGCATATAGCTCAACTACACATGCAATATTGATATTTCATATCTGATTGACTGATTATGATCTTGATGCATGCATGCTTTTGACATTATTTACCAAAAGGAAATTTAAACTACTTTTTGTGAAACTCCATGGACTATACTTTCATGAACTAGTTTCCTAACTTTGACCGTCTCATGTTTTGGAGTTTTTCCTTAAGAAAATCAATTTGTCCTTGTCTAAATTGAGTTTTCATTATACCTATTACCCAAGCCTTCATTTCTACATAAAAACTTGCATTTTACACTTTGCAAATATGTTTTCAAATAGGGTTCATCCAAAAATCCGAATTTCTTGAAATTAAATTTTTGAATGATTCTTTTGGGAAGAACTTATTTAATGCATTAAAACTTAAGACTTTAAGATACCTATTACTTAAGGACTCCATTTAATACATAAAACTCCTATTTTGAGCTTAGAGGATAGGTGTTCTTATGACCTACATTCAAAATTACGAATTTCATATGTTGAGTACTAACTCGAAATTTTCCATCTAGATTCCACTTCTTGTTTTATGTATTAATCTCATCAAAACTCATTTCAACTTATAAGAATCACTACTTAATGATGCCTATTACCTATACCCTTCATTTTTCACATAAAACATGTAAGCCCCTTGTCACGCCCTATAGGGTATCCTAAACGTAACAGCCCGCCACATACTAAGTAAGACTCTCGAGTTCTCTACCCGAGCCCTTCAGGAGTCTCAAATAGATGTAAAGCGTTCCTTTACGACCATAGAATACTTCGACAAATGGAGTTAAACAATTTAGCATGGCATTCAATAGCCATAGATAATAAATCAAAACGCATAATTATAGTTTACAAAATCTAAGGGACATTCCCCCGCAAAATAATAACAAGTCCATTACAGTCATCCAGAGTCCTTAGTTTCCAATGGAAGTCTATGCAAAAAGAAATGGATTAAACTTCTACGGGAAACTCCTATCTCCGGTACCTCTGCTGTGGCTTGCCTCGGCCTAAGCCATATAAACTCGTGCTGCAATAGATAAAAACTATGGGGGCGTAAGCTAACTAGCTTAGTGAGTAATAACTTCCATAACACAATTAAATACAATCATTCAAGCAAGTGATTATTCAAGCAAGTGTATGCACCATACAAATGTGATCAACAAACATATGACCCACCGGAAATCATATGTGGATGGACTTGTGCCTTCCATCCCGGGTTAGCAGATTAACGAATCCTGCGATACGATGCCGTTTAAGCTCACGGTCAACTAACAATATTTCGTTTTATGGATCACGATTAACCAATAAATTCGTTTTATGGATCACGATCAACCAACATATTCGTTTTATGGATCACGATCAACCAACATATTCGTTTTATGGATCACGAAAAACCAACCAATGCGAATGCTCCAACCCCATCGTGATATGAATGAATTCAATTTACAATTGAAGTCAAATATTCATTAATTCAATTCTTTTAGGTGACCAACGAATATTCACAGACATTCATCGTAAGATACTAACCAATCAGTCAATAGCTTAACACCCTGTTTCGATATTCCTTAAGTTCCATTTCACATATCAGCAGTAAACAACATATATAATTCCCATATACCCCATCATGCATATACAATTTCTCTTTATCTTTGCCTACACCACTAGTGCCACTACATTATAATCATATTCATTAATTGAGAGTGGAAGTAAAACTCACTCGGCCATTGGACGCCAATCTTCCTAGTAGTAGTAGTCGGAAGGTAGAGTGTCGTCCTGCTCGGGATCACCTACCAAGCAAGAATAATCCTAATGAGACTCTCATTATGTAACTAAATCAAGCTATACATCTAAACTATATGGATTCGGATTTCTCGCTATTTGCGGAAGTTCTGACTTAAAACGGCCATAACTTGGTCATTTTAACTCGGAATTTCGCAAATTTTATATCGATCTCTATCTACTTCGAAAGATCTATCTATTTCTAACATTAAATCCAAGTTTTGAAAATAGTAAGGTCACGGAACAGTGGGATCAGATCTGTTCCGCAAATGTTCCAATCTCAAAAATTTGTTTTGCTTTTGATAAGAAGTGTTCCTAGTTGATGATTCATGCATGAATGATATGGGAATGAATTACTAATATGAATGCCATGTGATGAACTTAATAGATGCATGGTCATAATAATTTTTGTGATAATAAACTTTTATGAACTCTTAAGTGTTGGAAAATTCCCATAAAGATTATTTCTAAGAAGCTATTTTTCCACATTATACTCCTTAGGGTTTCCTTGACTTTTAATCTTGTAATCCACTCATTATTTAACTAAAAATAAGTTCTCAAAGTCTATATTAATCATGGCCTTCAATCATGCATAAGAATTCCCATTTTTCATTTGGTAAACATGTCTTTGGACAAGCTTTTTGTAAAAATCCGAATTTTCTAAATTTCATTTTCTTGCATATTTCTTAAGGGAAAACTTGTCTAATGCATTAAAAATTGAAGCTCCAATATATATATTATCTAAGGACTTCATTTAGCTTATAAAACATCCAATTTAGACTTAAATACCAAGTGTTCTTGTAGGCATGAACCTAAGTTACGAATTTTAACTATTGATTAACATTCCAACATTTCTCATTCTAACTCCACCACTTGTTTTACATTCCTATCATGCCTAAACTCATCTAAACTTATAAAAATCATTCCTTCAATATACCTATTACACATACCCTTCATTTTTCTTATGAAACATGAGTTTAGTATTGATTTTGGGGTTTTTAAGGTAGGGTTTCACTTTCATCCGAATTTCCAACATTTCATATTAACAAAACCTTTCCTTTTTCAATATTCTTGCTTCCCATATGTGAAGATCTACTATCTAACTTCTCTATACATGAACAAGACTACATTTTTATGATCATTAATGCATATAAAACAAAATAACCCTATGATCATGCATGTACATGAAAATGTGGTTGTCTAAACTTTAGATCTACTATATATAATGCATGAATCATGGATCTCATGGCATGAACAACAATATATGTGCAAGATCTCTACTTTACATGCATGAACAAGTTGATAATTCAAACAAAACCCATTCAAAGACTAGATCCACTTCTTGTGATGGCTTGAGATTCTTGTAGTAGTGTTTTCATGTCCCTTGCTCATGCTCACTGGGATTTAAAGGAGAAAACACAAGAATGATCTTGCCATAACAAGATTTAGGACTAACAAGTCTAAAATCAACATACCAAAGAAGGATCAAAGGAGAAATGAAGGAACTTGAGTTGAAATTGTGAGGGAAGAGGGAGGGGGGAGCTCTCGGCACTTAAGGAGGAAAAGAGAGAGTTTTACTCTTTTTCTAATTTTGAAACAAGAAGAAATGAAGAGAGAGAGAGAAATTTATGTATATATATGAAGTGAGTTAGGGTTTAGTTAAGTAAAATGAAGTAAAAATAATTTAATTGAGGGGGGAAACAAGAGAGAGGGGCGCCGGCCATCCCATGTGTGTGTTTTGAAAAATTGAAATTTTGTAATTTAGTAAATTAAAATGTAATAAATGTGATAATTGATTAAGAGACAAACTTTCTTGGAAAAGAAAATTGAAATGAGTAGTTGTAAGGATGTAAGAATAGGGTATGGGTAGTGTGTAGTGTAGGTTGTACTTGTGAATAGTAGACAAGACATCTACTTTACCGGTTATTCCGAAAACACGGGAAAAGCTATAACTGTAATTTTTATAGCTCGGAAAATTATGAAATTGATATTTTTGGAATCCTTATAAAATTATGGTTCTAATGAATATCTCGGAATATTTTTCTGAATCCGTGGTCCGGGGCATGCTTTTTCGTAATTGAGCTCGAGAAGGCCCGGAATTGAAAAATTCCCGAATTTAAAACTTTCAAAAGGTTTAGAATGTACTTTTAAACAATAATTCACATTCCTTTACTTCATAATATTTATTTTATTGTAAAACCAAAGGAAAGCCGGATTTAGGGTTCCTAGGCTTCACTCACTAGACCCAAACTGGACCGGATTAGGGTTTCGCTTCCAACTCCCAGGGTTTCTTGACTACTAAGTATACCGGGGTTTACAACCTCCCCACTTTAAATAAAGTTTTGTCCTCAAAACGGAATTGACATACCTTGCCCTTCAAATATCTCAGGGTACTTTTTCCGGATTTCCTCTTCAGCTTCCCATGTTGCTTCCTCAAAGGCATGATTCCTCCATAACACTTTCACGTAGTGAATGTCTTTGTTTCGTAGCCTTTGGGTTTTCTTATCCAATATCTTCACTGGGTGTTCTTCATATGTCAGGTTTTCCTTCAACTGAATTGGTTCCAATTCCAGAATCCTTTCTGGGTCGGCAACGTATCTTCTCAAAACTGACACATGGAATACATTGTGGATCCCGGATAAATTTGGTGGCAGGGTTAGCCGATATGCTAGATCTCCGACTCATTCCAGGATTTCGAAGGGTCCAATGTATATCGAGCTTAACTTCCCTTGTGTACGCATCCTCTTGATACTTTTAATCGGGTTTATCTTCAGGTATACATGATCACCCACCCTAAATTCGAGCTCTCTTCTCTTCAAATCTGCTTAGCTCTTTTGCCGGTCCTGAGCTTCTTTCATTTTCCGCTGATTCAACCTCACTTTATCCGCGGCTTCTTGTACCATTTCCGGCCCAATTGCTACCTTTTCCACTTCATCCCAAAACAAAGGGGATCTACAATGCCGTCCATACAAAGCTTCATACGGTGGCATCTGGATGGTGGAGTGATAGCTGTTATTGTAGGCAAATTCGATCAGGTGTACATGGCTATCCCAATTCCCCTTGAATTCCAAGGCACACGCTCTCAGCATGTCTTCTAGGGTTTGGATCGTCCGTTCAGACTGTCCATCGGTCTTGTCGAGCCTGGATTTTTTCTACTATCTGGTTCATTTCTCCTAACCCGATTCACATTAAACCCGAACCCATTTAACATGAATCCTCGACTAGGGTTAAAAGAAATTTTTTTTTTAAAAAATTAGAGTCGCCACCCGATATAATCGGAAAAAAAAATAAAAGCTAGGATCAATGAGTCGGTTGATCCTAACTTAGCTACTAGTCTGCGAAAATTTGATTTAAAAAAAAAACTTTTAAAACCAGATATCATGGATTCGGGGGCTAACCTATTAAAACCGAATCGGTTACCACTTTCGGAATTTTTAAAACTTATGATCTATCCTTTTCATGCTAAAAAAAAAAATCAAATAATATAATACATAACAAATATTTGCAAGTCAAATCATTCATTTTTATTTTTTTATGTGCTTTTCTTCATTTTTATTTTTATATTATTTTTTAGAACATAAACATCAACAAAATATCTTATTTTACAAAAATATTTATTCACAATAAAAAAAACAAAAACATTTTTTTTATTTTTTATGTCGCCCCGCAGGTGCCTATGTACTCGCTAATCGAGATCAGACAAAACGTAGTTCTTTTAAAAAAAAACTTAGTTTGTTGGTCAATTTGATTTTTTGAACTCTTTTCACTTTATATTCATAAATTTTGAATTTTTATAAAAAAATTATTTTTGATAAATCCTATGATCTAATCAATTGATTTTCATTTCATGAAAAAATATTTTTCTAAGTCCAAACAATCATTTTTTATTATATTATTATTATTTTTAAAAAATTTTGGTTTTGGAAAATCCAATTTTATCATTTTTGTTTATTTTGTTAATTTATCATTATTATTTTTATTTTTTATTTTTATTTATTTTTTTCTTAAAAAAAAATTACAACATAAACTCACAACATATTCAGAATATTTTACAATATATTAAAATTATTTTTCATGCATTAAATATGCATTTTCTAAAAGCAATTTATGTATAAATACATACTAAAAATATTAAAAAAATTAAAAAAATATAAAAAAAATAAATTTATATGAAAAATAAATATTTTGAAATTTCTGGATTTTTTTGAATTTTTCTGAATTTTTCTGAATTTTTATGAATTTTTTACTATTTTTTTTTTGCTATTTTTTATTATTTTCTGAAATTAATTATATAATAAAAATATAATAAAATAATACGGATTAACCTGGACCGTTGGATGAAGCAGACGAAATCAGCGTCGATCGCGCTGACCGATCTAGATCGTCTGATCTTGTTGACTCGATCTGAGCCGTCTGATCGCTTGATTGAATCTGGGCCGTCTGATCGCTTAATGAAATCTGGGCCGTCTGATCGCTTGATGAAATCTGGGCCTCTGATTGCTTGATCGAATCTGGGCCGTCTGATCTGCTTGATCAAATCTGAGCCGCTGATCTGCTTGATTGAATCTGGGCCGTCTGATCTGCTTGATTGAATCTGGACCGTCTGATCTGAGTTGACGTTGACCGATGACCGACGACCGTTGACCGATGACCGACCGGGTTGGATTCGGATTTTCGGGTTGGATCTAGGAGCTCCGACGGGTGAAGAAGACGATAACACGACTTTTCGAGCGGATTCCGGCGGCTCTGGTGGTCCTCGGTGGCTGGAAGCTTATCGCCCGACTCCTATGGTGGTGGCGCGTCCTTTGGTGGGGCGTTTCACTCAGAACGGCGGCAAGGGCGGTTCCGGCGGTGGTTGTACGGCGGCGTTGATGAACAAAATTAAAAAAATTTTCAGAGATTAATTTGAGTGATTCGATCAAATCTAAGCACACTATATCATCTAAATCAAGTTTCGAATTAGATCTGATCCAATCAATTCGAATTTGAAAAATTCGAATTTTTCATCCTAAATTCGAGAACTTCGAATTGGCTTTGTTATGTATGTGTTTTCTTCAAATTGTCTTGTGCCTTTTGCTCCTAGAACCCCCTATTTATAGGTTGCAAGTTCAATTTTACATTTCGTTCAGTTTCAAAAACGAATCGATTTTTTACCTTTTGATTTTTCACAAGAATTTAATTTGAAAATTCATGATTAAAATTGTTTGAAACTGATGAATTGATGATTGATTTATCATATCCTTCATCAAATCATTTAATTTGGGTAGATAATTCATTCAATTTTTTATTCAATTCTTGTAACTCCTCATTTAAGTGCAATTGAATGCTTTAACAAATTGAATTTTTTCCCAATTTTTTTTAGCACGAATTTTGTGACTTTTGGGTTGTTTTTTTTCTCATGAATTGTGCACTAATCTTTCATATTCCATAACCACTTTGCAATTGCTTCATCAATTACAATAATTAATGAAGTTTTGTTAGTTAAAAAACCGATGCAAAGTAAGGCAAAAGTCACTTTGTGAAAGATGAAAAGGCAAAAATGATAAAAAGGCAAAAAATTTGCCTTTGCTAGGGTTTGAAACCTGTGTCCTTGAGCTGAGTGTGTGTTTGGGTCAATGTGTTTAACCAACAGGCCATTGGCTGTGCCTTGATCACTTAGCCACTTCATCAATACTTAATTAAGGCTTTTGGAAATGAGTTTAATTAAATTTAAGCCTTAATTAATTGGGCAAAAATTGGGTGTCTACAGGTCTGAGGGTGATAAGCCGTGCCAAAGTGCAATTTGGTGCCCAAGCTCTTTTGCAAGCTTGCCCAAAACTTGGACACGAATCTCGGGTCTCTATCGGAGATAATCCCTGCAGGTATACCATGTAATCTTATGATCTCTCTGATATAGATCTTGGCTAACCTTTCCATTGAGTAGGTCATATTTATGGGTAAAAAATGCGCCGACTTAGTCAATCGGTCCACTACTACCCATATTGCATCACAACCAGATGGAGTCTTGGGAAATCCACACATAAAATCTATGGATATCTGATCCCACTTCCATTCGGGAATGGGTAAGGGCTTTAGCAATCCGCCCGGTCTTTGGTGCTCTACTTTCACCTGTTGGCATACTGGACATTTCATCACATAATCTGCCACATCTCGCTTCATGCCATTCCACCAGTCGTGGCTTTAGATCCGGCAATCCCGTGTTCTTAAACCCTAGAAAACGAAATTGAGATAATTGTGGAATATGGTTCGTAATTATATAGCAAAGCCAAAAAATATCAGATTCGAATTTTTCTAGTGTCTTTTGGATGCGATCGGGATCAGTTTTCGAAAACCGTGCCTTGGTGTACCGGATAGCAAAATTATTCCGACAATACCAATAGATTCGTAAAAATATAAGGTTTTCAAAAACATCATTTTAGAATTTTTCGGTAACTAAAAATAACAGAATATAGGCCTTTACGCGTATTTCTTTACTACCTAGTATTTTAATTGTCTAGTCTACTAGTCTAGTACTTTTCTACTATTCATTACTATTTACTTACTCTACTTTTTCTTACACTCTACCACACTATACCTTACAATTTACCTTCCCCATAAACTTTAATCACATCACACTTTACACATTACTCCTTATATCACATCAATTTTATTTTCTTTTTTCAAATTATTTTATTACATCTAATTTCCACTCCCAAAAATCTATAAATACTGTCACGCCCCAAGGGTACCCTAAACGCGACAGTCCAGCACACGCGATACTAAACTTAAGTATGACCACCTTAGTCATCCCATAAGTTTACATATCGAGTGTAAGTGTACTTTCCAACTATTGGATCACACTTTGATTCGAGTAGTCTTAAGAAAGCATACATAGCATTAAGAATATAAACACAACACAAAAAACAGTTAAACCTTACAAAAGCCAAGGGGCATACCCCCCCAAAATAATAGGCTACAAATCGTTTAGCTCCAATTACACATATATGAATTCATATTAAAGAGATTTTCCTAGAAGTCCACGCCTACACTAGGTCCCGACTTCCTCAAAAGCTCTTTAATTCCATGTGATAAACCTGCACAAAATGTCCTCTCGGAACATCCAAAATAGGAACGCTGCAACAAAAACTGTTGGGGTATAAGCTAATGCTTACTGAGATTCATTTTCTTCAAGTAACATGCCGACCAAGCTAAAATATCTATACAAGCAAGTTATAATTAAGCAACCATATGAATGCACAAGTATATGAGCAAACAAGCATATGACTTTCCGGTAGTCATAAGTAAATGAATTTACGCCCTCCATTCGGGGTTTGGGGTAGTTCATAAGTCATGCAACTACAATTCCAAAGTTGGTCCATAAGACATGCAACCATTGTCCCAATCTTAAGTGGGGTGGTCCATAAGACATGCAACCACAATCTTTAATGTTGGTCCATAAGTCATGCAACCATAGTTTCATTATTCGAATGGGTGGTCCATAAGTCATGCAACCCTAGTCCCCTTTCATTAAAGACCCGCTGCCTCCCGAGTACACCTTTGTCCCACCAAAGACATACTCGACAATGACATAAGACTCACTACGTGATATGCATGTACAATTTATTCATATAATCATGGTATATTAATTAGATAATTTTAAAAGCGATCATACCGATTTCAGACACTCCAAGTCTATACTAGCTCATACAGAGTTATTGCAACAAATCTTGCCTCGATATACTTATCGTTCATTCATGCAAGTTTAGAACACCATTCAACCATAATTTTATCTTTGCCTAAGTCTAATGCCACTACTACTACAGCACATCCAAGAGCATAATTAATTGAGAAATGAACTCACTTATCCATGTAGTGAAAATCCACTAGTCGTAATAGTCCTCGGGGAGTGGTAGCCCGTCCTCCAATTCACCTAGTTACAAAGAATACCCTCAATGAGTATCTCTTATGAAGTTCTATTAAACTTAACAATTTTATTTACTAAGTTCGTCAATTTCCGCCTAGGTTGAATCCTTAACTTAAAAAGGTCGTATCTAACTCATTTTAACTCGGAATTTAGCTTATAATATACCGATTTGTACCTACTTCGAAAGAGCTATCCATTTCTAAAGTTAATTCAAACATTTAAGATCATTTAGGGGTCGGAAACATCCTGTACAGTAAGGTTACGAAAATTCCAAGATTTGAACCTTTGTGAAAAATTGCCATATCTACTCTATTTAACTACTTAGACTAATTTATCTTAGTCCTAAGCTTGCAAGGGGATTCTCAAAACAAAATTAAGAGATTACACACTTATCTAATACCAAACATAAAGTTCAAATGAAACTTCTAAGAATCCATTTTCATAAAACCGAAATTTACAAGTCAAAACTCATTGTTTTGTTTTGAGTAATTCCTTTGCTAAAACTTACTTAGTTCAATGAAAATAATTTTCCTATATTATATATTATCAAAGTATTCCATTTTTCAATATAAAATACTTGTTTTGAGATCAAAGAAGGTTTTAAAAATTGGTCTTCCCATAATTACGAATTTCCTCTTTAAAGTTTACAATGAGAGGACAAGACCTAAATATTGTCTTCTACAAAGCACTTGATTTATGCAATACTTTTAGGAAAACCATTCAAACTTATGAAAATCCATTCCTTAAGATATCTATATCAAGAGCCTCTTATATTTTTGTCTAAATCTTCATTTTAAAGTTGATGATGGGTTTCAAAAATAGGTCTTGGTCTTGATCCGAATTTTCATAAATTTATTTTGGACATATCTCTTGAGAAAATTCATCAAAACTCATGAAAAACAACCCATTACATATTATATCTAAGAACCCTTCATTTCTTGAATAAAATCCTCATTTGTGAGTTGAAAACATGTTTTTATTTTGGATCTTTGTCTTGATCCGAAAATACAATTTTTGTTTTTGAAAATAAACTTTGAAAATCAACTTTGATTCTTGTAAGATGAAGCCTTGATGATATACATCCATCAAACCTTCATTTTCTTAACAAAAGCTTCCATTTTAAGACTTGAAAGAGGGTTTTTAAAATAGGGCATTGACAAGTTACGAATTTTTCTTTTTCATTCCAACTTGAATCTAAGATCTACTCAATATATAACCATGAAAGCATAAGAAAAACTTAGTAGTAGCCTTAACTTCTAGATCTACACATAAACATAACTAAAGCTTGATAAAACTCTAGATCTACAAGCTATCACAAAAACAAGAAGATAAACAAGCCTTCCATATAACAAAAATACTAAGAACAAAAGAGATCATCATCTAGAGGAGTGTTTCACTTCTTGGCATCATCATCCATAGCCTTTTAAGCTTGTGGAATGTCCTTTGATGCATGAAACATCCATGGTATCATCCTAGAACATCTTATAAGAGCAAAAAGGGAAAGATTACCTCAAATAATTGCAAGAAATATATGTGGAAGCAAGAAAGAAAAATGGGGACAGCTTGTTTTCAAGAAGACAAGGCAAGGAAGAAGAGAAAAGAGAGGGAAAAAGAGAGAGGAAAAATATAGGGTTTACAAATATGAAAGAGGAGGAATGAGATGTTTAATAGAGTTAAAGTGTGTTAAATAATTTAAAAAAAAATAAAACAGCAGCTGCAAGGGAGGGGGCTGGCGTGATTTGTGAGTGTGGGGGAGTGTGTAGTTTGTTTAACTTGTATTTTGAAAGTGTAACAAGTTGCATCCATTTCTAACTAAAATAGACTTTAAAATATCAAATAAAAATTAAAAATAATGAAAAGTGGCTAATTTTATGGGGAATGGGCAGCTGCAATTTTGGGAAAGGAAGTGTAAGAAAAAGCAAAAGAAGACATAATAATGTGTAGTAATGATAATGTATGTGTACTTGAGTATGGGTTGATAAAGTGGCTTTTTGAATAAGAAAATATATATAAATAAATTAAGAAAAATATTTTTATTTAAGTAGCAGAATTTTTATGATTTAAATAAAATAATCAATTAAATTATTTTTAGAAATTTAACAATTTAGTTACCGGTAAGAGTAAAATAAGCTTATATGAGCTATAACTGATATTTTTAGAATCCGAAAAATTCTAAACTTGATATTTTTGAAATCCTTATAAAAATACGAGTCTAAAAATATTAAAGATATATTTTTAATTTTCCGAGCCCCGGGACACGCTTTCCAAAGCAGTATCCAAACGGGTTCGAAATAAGCCGAAAATGAACCAATCTGATATTTTTAATAATTCAAATATTATTACGGACTATTCTAAACACTTTAATTTTTTTCGACTCCTCGATTTGCGAACTCGGGTTTTCAGGATCTAAACTGTAGGGTTTTACTCAAGATCCGTTGACTTAAGGTCTCTGATAGACTTTCCGGCTTAAGGTTTAGGGCTTAGAAACAGGGGTTTACAAATACCCCCTTCCTCTTCCATTCTTTCACACAACAATATTCATACCAAAACACTCCCAAAATCACTCCACAAAATTCCTCTCCCAAAATCTCTCTCAAGTTCTCTCTTTTCCTTAGAAAATCCATTCCCACATAATATTACAACCCATTCTTTTCTTCTTCAACCAATACATAAACTTTAGGTAAAAAAATTTTTATTTACTCATCATGTTCATATAACTTAACATGAGTTTAGTATATATTTCTTAGACTCATTGAGTTAAAGAAGCAACAATTTATTCATGTTTTGTTTTTGTTCATGTTCTATTCTTTTCTTTATGTTATTATGTTGTTATTGATTGCTAACCTGACTTATATAAGTATTATATATATTATTTATATATATTTATTTAGAGCATATAAGCTCACTTGTTATTTATTTATTTTCAAGTCTTGCAATTTATTTATTTACTTGTTTTATGCAAAATTAAGACTAGTCTTTCTAGTCTTAGACTTGTCCATATCAAGTCAAAACAATTTTATTTCTTTGCTTTTCTTTTCTTTGAGGACTAGTCTATTCTTAGTTCCGGGATACCTTGATGAAGCTAAGGTTCCCAATACTTGACTTTACTTTTATGCTCTTATATATTTTGTTTATCTTATTATGTTGTTTTTATTTTATCCTCATTCATACATGAATATGCGATATTGTCTCAACCATAATGAAAATGAGCTTCCTTTAGTAATAAAATAAGAACCCTCCTCAAAAAAATAAATTTTATCACATAAGAAATTATTTTTTTCCATAAAGACTTAAAGTTTTGTCTTAACAAATATTTTTCTGAAGCTAGACAAGTTTAGCTCAAGTTTTAGTAATAACACTATATGAGATTTTATCAAGAAATACATAAAGTTATTACAAACTCTTCTTTCAAACAAATAAAATAAGAAAGTTTCTTTAAATATTCCTTAATCAACCAAAAGTTTTCTCAAACACATTTATCAAAATTTTCTACCAACATTTTAAATACTAAAGTCTAGATAAGTTTTCAAAAATTTACTTATAAAGATCATTTCTTTTAAAGTGGATCTAAGAAAAGCTATAGAACATATACCCATGAAGTATTTAGAAAAACTATGTTTTCCAAAACATTAGAAATAAAGTAGTAGGAATTTAAAAAGATTAAAATTACTTTTATTTAAGAAAAAGAATTAAAAAGAAGGAGATGCTCACTTTTAGTAAAATAAGAAATTTATTAACAAAACTAATTTCTTTACAAAACTTAAGCTTATCTCACTTTCAAAACATATTGTACTACAAGAACATTGTTGAGACAACACCACCAAATTCATGCATATGGTTTGAGTATATATGTATTCAAGGGATTTTCCTTCAACCATATAATGTATCCATATTTTTTGTACAAAAGCCCTTGAGTGAAGTAAAGTTTGAAAACTCTAGTTTTGAAGTTTGGAAAATTCGTATCAAATCTGTACGCTACTATTCCAAGGCCTAAATAACTTCTTTTGATAAAAATAACTTTAGAAATAGATAGATATTTTCGAGTAGGTAGAAATCGGTATATAATATGCGAAATTCCGAGTTAAAAGGAGCAAGTTATGGCCATTTTAAGTTGGAATTTCCATTCCATACGATTTTTACGAATTCTCTAAGATAAAAGTATAGAATTTGAATAGATCTTGGATGAAATACTCATGTTGGGTATTTCTTTTGTTTAGGTGTCAATGACCACGATCTTGTCTTCCCCGAGGATTACTTTGACTCCTAGATCGCTATGGACGAGTGAGTTTCCTTTACGCTTATGTATTCGAGCATGTGCTTGTAGAATGGAGCACTAGATGTTAGGAAAAGATAAAATTGATATGCATGTGGGATATTATGGGAATTATGTATGTGATTCGTTGTGTGCGATCAATGAACGATAAGTATATCGGAACCCGATTTGTGATTGATATAAATGTTTCCATGTATGTATTGTTATGTGTGCAAATATTGTTTGATCGCTTTAAATGATTTAATGTCATATTGAAACCATATAATAAATTGCTCATGCATATCACTTAGAATATCATTTCAAAGTTTTGCTACTACTCCTCAGCGTGGGACCGGAAAGGTAAGCTGCCTAGCTACATCTTGAGGGTTAGGACTTACGGGGAATACGGCCTCAAGGAGTAGCCTAGCCGGATCGATCGCTTTGGGTATGGAAAGCTCGGGGACTAGTAGTACGGTTCGTTGGAACCCCAAGACGCACGTAACTTCCAGGAGGTCGTTCGGGACCCAGTTCAAAGCATTCCCTAACCACCGATGGAGGGTAAATCCATCATACATACGAAACCGGATAGTCATATGTAACATTTGATCATATGGTTGTTGCATTTCATATGCTTGAATTAATAAACTTGGGTTGATTACTTATTCTGAATACTATTGCGTAAGGAATATCTCACTAAGCTAGTCATGCTTATACTCCTATAGACTTTTGATATTGCAGGATTATCTTTTGCACCCGAGACCACCTTGATTTCAAGGGTAGAATCCTTATTTTGAGAAGCTTTTGGAGGAATTCTATTTTGAAGTTATAGAGTAGATTTCTTCTAAAACCTTCTAGCTTTAGTTATGATATATTCGTAGAACCATGTTGTTATATATATCGGGGAATGCCCCTTAGAAGTTGTAAGACTTTATATTTTATGAAATATTAGTGTTATTTTGTATATTCCGCTGCCAACATCTTAAATGCATTACTTCAACGGTCTCCCTTTGTTGTGGGTGTACGCCTTGTACCGATATGGAAGCTTTCGAGTGACTAAGGTAGTCATTCTTGAGCTTTAATATTACGTACGGCGGGCTATCACGTTTAGGGTACCGTTGGGGCGTGACAAAACATGAGTTTTAAAATTGATAAAGGTTTTTTTAAATAGGGTCTTGAAATCATACTAATTTGTCTTTGAACATTTCAAATAAAAACTTTTCCTTTTCAAGTTTCTTGCTTTATTTACTTAAGAATCTACCAACTACCACATCTATATACCTAAAACAAAGCCTTCATGAGTATTAATGCATGAAAACATAAATCATCCATAAGATCATCAATGTCAAGCATGGTATAAGCATCTATGTAAGCCCCGAAAAATTTCAGTAAATAATTCCAATATGAACTTCGAAAATAAACCTAAAAATCACTCCAAATTAAAACCGAATTTCAACTAGTCCAGAAAACACGAGCGAATCCAGAAATTTCTCAATCTTGGGGAAAATAAGAATTCTTAAAGACAAAGTAAGAACTCAACATACTTCAATTCCCAAAACCACTATGTACGACAAATTCTATACGTAACTCCGACTTATAAAATCGGGTAATATAGAACCTAAAAACAAATTATTAAAAAGTAAATAACGACAACTTTCGGAAATGAAACCCAATTCAAGAATTCCAAAAACGTTAAAAGATATTAAATACTTACAAAAATGAAATGTGAAATAAATTTCTCAAATTAAATATGTTGTGTAAACATAAAATATCAGTTTCCAAATTGGCAAAGATCTAAATCGAAAAATCAACCGAAAACCCTAACCGGAATACAATAGCTTAAGTCCGGCAATCTAGCGCCCTTAACCCCAGAGGTCAAGGTGTAGTTTAAATATGTATAATAGCTCGTAGCAATATAAGGTCATTTAAAAATATCAGATTGATAAATTTTGACTTATTTCGAACACGTTCAGACACAGACTTCAAAAAATCGTGCCCTGGGATTCGAAAACATTAGATATATGATATTAGTACCACTAGGCTCGTAAATTCATAGGATTTCAAGTGCCTCAATTGTACTAATTTTGGGTTGCTTGTGAACCCGGTTTTTCTAATAACTGGGTAGACTCCGTAAATCGGAAACCAAAACCTTAAATAGGGTTAGTGCAAGCAGCTTAGGAACCCTAGGTCCGACTTTTCTTCGATTTCTATGTACAAGAATCTCTATAGAATAATTTAATGTGGATTATTGTTTTATAGTATATTTCAAACCTTAGAAAGTTTTAATTTCGGAAAAATTTTCTTTTCCGGCCTTCCCGAGCTCATTACGGAAAAACGAGCCTCGAGACTAGAACTTAGAAAATATTCTGGAATACTCCTTAGACCGAAATTTTGTAAGAATTTCAAAAATATAAATTTTATAATTTTTCGGGCTATAAAAATTACAGTTATAGCCTTTTTCTCGTATTTTTTTGTACTACCGGTAAAGTAGATGTCTGTTCTATATTTACTACTATTCACAAGTACAACTACACTACACACTACCCATGCCCTATTCTTACATCCTTACAACTACTCATTATATTTTCTTTTCCAAGAAAAATTATTGTTTCTACTAAATTATTACTTTTATTACATTTTATTACACAAATTATAAAATTCAAATAAAAACAACTCACTCTCTCTCTCCCTCACATGATGGTCGGCGCATGGAGGCCCCTTTTGCCCTCTATTTTTTTATTTTTCTCTTTATTTACTACTAACAAACCTTAACTTCACTTAATATAAATAATCTTTAACTTTCTCTCTCCATTTCATTTTCATTTGTCCAAAAATCACACAAACACTCTCTCTATTCCCTCCCTTGCCGTAAGCTTTCTTTCTACCCACACACACACACACAAGCTTCAATCTTCTCCATTTCTTCATCAAATCTTTCCTTAGGTGATATGTTCAGGCTTTATTACTACTTAATCTTGTAATGGCAAGAGTATTCTTGTTTGTTTTCACTTTAAACCCCCATGAGCAAGTGCTAGGGATAAGAAAACATTAATACATGAATCTCAAGCCATCATAAGAGTAGATCTTGTATTTAATGAGCTTTTGATGAAGTATTATTATGTTCATACATATAAAAGTAGAGATCTTGCATGAAGAATATGTGTTCATGTCTTTAAACTCATTTTCATGCACTATAAGTAGTAGATCTAGCATTTAGATACTCATATTTTTCTTAACATTCATGTTCATATGAATATTTTATGCTTTTATGCATTAATGTTCATAAAAGCTTAGTCTTGCATATATAAATGTAATAGTTGGTAGATCTTTATGAAGATAAGACAAGGAACTTGAAAAGAAAAGATTTTTGTTTGAAATGCTCAATGGAAAATTCGTATGATTTTTAAGACCTATTTTAAAAACACTTGAAACCACTTTGAAACTCATATTTTACATGAAAAATGAAGGGTATAAGTAATAGGTATCACTAAGTAATGATTTTTGTAAGTTGGAATGAGTTTAGATATGAGTAATGTGTAAAACAAGTAGTGGCATTAAAATGGAAAATTTTGAGTTAGTGTTCAACTTGTTAAATTCGTAACTTGGGATGATGCATATGTAATCACCTAGTATTCAAGCTCAAATTGCATGCTTTATGTGTTAAATGAAGTCCTTAGGTAATAGATATGGTAAAGCTTTAAATTTTGATGCATTAAACAAGTTTTCTCATGCAAGAAATGAATTTTTCCAAAATTCGGATTTTTGTGAAAAGCTTATTTAAAAACATACTTGCAAAGTGAAAAATGTAAATTTTTATGTGGAAATGAAGGTTTTGGATAGTATAGATGATGAAGACTCATTTTTATTTAGATAACAAGAAATTTCTCAGAATGTGATCTTAAAATACTAATGAGATGCCAAATTGGAAGAATTGGATTTTTGAGAAGTAACAATTGTTGGAGTCTTGTAAGAATTAGGAGTTCTTAAAGTTTCATTATCAAAAATCATCAAGATCATGCATATATTGAACTCATCACATGTCATTCATATTAGGAACTCATTCATATTTTATATATACACATGAATCATCAACTAGATACATTTCGATCAAGTGCAAAACAAATTTTCAGAAATGGAAAGGTTACAGAATAGATCTGCTCCCTCTGTTCCATGACCTAAATGTTTTCAAAACTTGGAATTAATATTATAAATAGATAGGTCTTTCGAAGTAGATAGAAATCGATATAAAATTTGCGAAATTCCCAGTTAAAATGACCAAGTTATGGCCGTTTTAAGTTGGAACTTCCACAAATAGCGAGAATCATGATTTTGTTTAGCTTAGATGCATAGTTTGAATTAGTTAAGTGGTGAAGTTCTCATTAGGTTTTTCTTATTTGATAGGTGATCCCGAGAACGACGAATCCTTACTGCCCCATTATTATTACTAAGAGACGGTGTACCATGGCCGAGTGAGTATTACTTCCAATTTCAATTATTGCTTATGATTGTAATGATAGTTGCACTAGTTGCTAAGCAAAGACAAAAATGAATATGCATATGGGGTTATTTGGGAATTATATTTGTCTGTTGTTGATATGTAAAGTTGAATTTAAAGAATATCAAAGGTACGTGATAATTCATTGCTTGTATAGAGAGGAGCTAGAATTGATTGTCTGCGAGTATTGCTTGGTCACCTAAAAGAATCGGATTAATCGATCATTAGACATCAATTATAAACTTGAGCTCATTCATATCACGATGGGGATGGAGCATTAGCATTTGTTGGTTTTTCGTGATCCATAAAACGAATATGTTAGTTAATCGTGATCCATAAAACGAATTTATAGTTCAGTTGACCGTGAGCTTAAACAGTATCGTACCGCATGATTTGTTAATCTGCTAATTCGGGATGGAGGGCGCAAGTCTAACCATATATGATTTTCGGCTGGTCATATGTTTGTTGAATTCATGTGTTTGATGCATTTCATTTGGTTGATTAATTACTTGCTTGAATGTTATGTTTAATTGCAATACGGAAGTTTTCACTCATTAAGCTAGTGTAGCTTATATCCTAATAGTTTCCTTTGCAGTATGAATACTTATGGCTATCTCCGAGGAGCCGCGAACATTAGGTAAGCTCTTAGACATTAAGGAGCTTTAATGAGGCCGGGATCCAGAAGTAGACACAGACGTCTAATCATGTCTCCTAAATTAGTGCTTGAAGGATAACATAAGGGATTTGTGAGCCTAAGAACTCTTAACGTTGTTGATGGGGGTAAAATGGGGGGATATGCGCCGGCTACAAGGGGAAAGGGAGAGAGAGAGAGATTTGATTTTATTTCAAATTGTAATATATGTAATTAAAAGTATTAAATGTTATAATTTGTTAAGAGACAAAAATTCTTGGAAAAAAAATATAATTGAGTGTTTGTAAGGTTGTAAAACTAGAGTATGGGTGTGTGTGTGGTAGGTTGTACTTGTGAATAGTAATAAATAGTAGATAAGACATCTATTTTACCGGTGGTAACGAAAATACGGGAAAAAGACTATAACCGTAATTTTTATAATCCGAAAAATTATAAAATATATATTTTTGAAATCCTTATAAAATTTTGGTTCTAACGAGTATTTCGAAATATTTTTCTGAGTTTATAGTTTCGGGGCTCGCTTTTCCGTAATGGAGCTCGGGAAAGCCCAGAATAGAAAATTTTTTGAAATCAAAACTTTTTATTGTTTGAAATATACTTTAAAACAATAATCCACATTAAATTATTCTATAGAGGTTCTTCTATATAGAAATCGAAGAAAAGCCGGATCTAAGGTTCTTGGGTTGCTCATACTAATACTGTTTAGGGTTTTGGTTTCCGACCTCCAAAGTTTACTCGATTACTATGAAAACCGGGGTTTAGAACTTACCCATCTTACACAAAGTTTTGTCCTCAAAACTTGAATGGCTTACCTGATTCTTTAAACAAATTTGGATACTTTCGCTGCATTTCACTTTTTGCCTCCCAAGTGGTTTCCTTGTGTGTATGATTCCTCCAGAGGACCTTTACATACTTAATTTCCTTATTCCTTAATTTTTGTACCTTTTTATCCAAGATCTGCACCGGATGCTCCTCATAAGTGAGGTTTTCCTTTAGTAATACCGGTTCCAATTCTATGACTTAATCCGGATCGGCTGCATGCTTGCGAAGAACAGAGACGTGAAAAACATTATGCACTCCCGAAAGATTTGGTGGCAAGGTAAGGCGATATGCTAACTCTCCCACCGATTCCAACACTTCAAAGGGGACAATAAATCGGGGACTTAACTTTCCTTGTGAGCGAACTCGGTGAATAATTTTTATAGGATTTATCTTTAAATACACATGATCTCCCACTTGAAACTCAAGAATCCTTCTTTTTAAATCTGCCCAACTCTTTTGTCTATCTTGGGCTTGCTTCATCCGTTGTTGGATTATTCGAACCTTGTCGGCCGCATCTTGCATAAGATCAGGTCCAAGAACCATCTTTTCTACATCATCCCAAAACAACGGGGATCTACACTTACGTCCATATAAGGCCTCATAAGGCGGCATTTTGATGGTCGAGTGATAGCTATTGTTGTAAGCGAACTCAACCAATGGTAAGTGTGCTTCCCAACTTCCCTTGAACTCCATTACACATGCTCGAAGCATATCTTCTAAAGTCTGAATTGTTCTTTCGGACTGTCCATAGTCTGAGGATGATAAGCTGTGCTAAAATGCAACTTGTTCCCATACACCTCTGCAAGCTCACCAGAACTTAGACACAAACCTTGGGTCTCGATCGACACAATCCCCGGTACTCCGTGTAGGGCAATTTCCTTCATGTAAAGTCTTGCCAATTTATCCATGGAGAAAGTCATACTTATTGGCAAGAAATGAGCAGACTTAGTTAACCGATCCACACAACCCATATGGCATCATGACCTGACGGATGTCCTTGGTAAACCACAAACAAAATCCATGGAAATCTGATCCCATTTCCATTCTGGTATAGGCAAAGGTTTTAACAATCCACCTGGCCTTTGATGTTCTACCTTCACTTGTTGGCATGTTGGGCACTTAATCACAAAATCTACATCACTTTCATTCCATTCCACCAATAATGTCCTTTAAGGTCTTGATACATCTTGGTTCCTCCGGTGTATCGTATATCCAGAATTGTGTGCTTCGCTCATAATTTCCTTCCTCATCTCTTCATCATGGGCACACAAGTCGTCCTTTCATCCTTATCACGTCATCTTCATCTATTGTAAAATCAGTATACTTCCCCTCCTGAACTTCCTTCTTTATCCTTTGAATCACTTCATCATAACGTTGGGCCTCTTTAATCCTTTCTACTAAAGTTGGTTCCAACACCAAACTTGCTATTTCCATCTCCAAGTCTTGCCCAACAAATTCAATGCTTAACTTCTCAAATTCTTTTATCAATTCTTTTGGTCAGTCAAAAGAGTTGCAACTTCACCATGATTCTTACGACTTAAGCATCGGCAACGCGTTTACCTTTCCGGGCATAATTAATTCCAAATCATAATCCTTAATTAACTCTAGCCATCTTCGTTGCCTCTCATGTTCATTCTTTTTGGGTGAACAAATACTTAAGACTTTTATGATCGGTGTAGATCTCACACCTTTGTCCATAAAGGTAATGTCTCCATATTTTCAAAGCAAAGACAACTGCTAGCTCAAGTCATGCGTGGGATAATTTTGCTCATGTGGCCTTAGCTGCCTTGAGCATATGCAATCACCTTCCCCTCTTGCATGAGAACGCATGAGACCATTTCATCACTATGTTACCGTGTAGGGTTTTCGGGGTTTGGCAAAACCAAGATCGGAGCAGAAACAAGTCTTTGTTTCAATTCTTGAAAGCTTTGATCCCGCTTTTCGTCCAAACAAACTTTTCATTCTTTTGAGTCAACTGGTTAAGGCTTGGCTATCTTGGAAAAGTCTGGACAAATTTCCTGTATATATCCCTAAACCCAAAAAGCTTCTTACTTCAGTCACGGTCTTAGGTGGCTTCCATTCCACCACAGACTTAATCTTCTCGGGGTCTACAGATATGCCCTCACCTGACACAACATGTCCCAAAAACGAGATCCTGTCTAGCCAGAAGTCACACTTGGAAAACTTGGCATACAATTTATGTTCCCTTAGGTTTGTAATGCCATGCGAAGGTGCTCTTCGTGTTGCTCCCTGTCTTCGAGTAAATCAAAATATCATCAATAAACACAATCACACACTTATCCAACAAGGATTTATATACCCGATTCATCAAGTCCATAAAGCAGCAGGAGCATTTGTTAATCCAAAGACATCACTAGAACTCATAATGTCCATAACGAGTCGAAAAGCAGTTTTTGGCACATCTTCGGGTCTGACTCTTAACTTGATACCCTGATCGTAGATCAATCCGTGAAAATACACTTGCTCCTTGTAATGATCAAAAAGGTCATCAATCCTTGGAAGTGGATACTTATTCTTGATGGTAACTTTATTCAATTCCCGATAATCCACACATAACCTCATTGACCCATCCTTTTTCTTAACAAATAGCACAGGTGCACCCCATGGTGACACACTGGTCTTATGAATCCTTGGTCCAAGAGTTCTTGCAATTGCTTTTGTAATTCTTTTAACTCAACAGGGGCCATACGGTAAGGCGCTTTTGATATCGGCTCGGTGTTCGGCACCAAGTCAATCTCAAAATCAATTTCTCTCTTAGGAGGCAAACCTGGTAACTCATCCGGAAAGACGGAATTCCTTGACAACTGTTATATCCTCAATCTTAGGTAATCCTTCCTCTTTTTCCGTTGCATTAAGAAAACTTTCACTTCAATTTCAACCTCTCCATCCATGATCAATTCAAATGAGCCTAGGTCTGTTCCTCTTAAAGATACGGTCTCACCCGTGAACTCAACATCCAATCCATTAACATCCTTAAAATTCACTTTCTTCTTTCGACAGTCCACAACGGCTTTAGCAACTAACCAACTCATTCCCAAAATCACTTCATATCTACTCATCTCCAACACTATTAAATCACACCTTGTACTATGTCCGTGAATCTCCATTGGACAATCCTTTAACATCTCATTTGTTGTCACAATGCTTCCAGTAGGGGTTTTAACACGAAAGCTAGAGGCAACAGTGACTATTGGTAAACCAACTTGTCTAGCCAATCTGGTGGTGATAAACGAGTGTGTGGCTCCCGTGTCAAACAAGGCATAAGCAGTTGCTTTAGCTACCCATATGTGTCCTGCGTCCAACACTTACTAATTACTAACTTCATACCATCCTAACTTACTTTCCTAACTTCTTTAACTTAACTGAGCTTGTTTTTCTTTCCTTAAACTTGAATCTTAACAACTTAAAAAAGCAGATAAACAAGAGCAAAAAGTAGGAGATGTACCTGTAACAAGGCCAAAGTCGGACCACTATCCTCCTCGAGAGCAGCCAATCTGCAATCTTCATCTCCTCTCTTCGCATACCCATTGTCCTTGAGGTTATAGATCCTCATCCCGTGCATGGCTGACCCAGAGCGGCTACCATTATTTCCACCAATCCCATTCTCGGGTCTTGTTGCTGTTGATCCTCCAAAAGATCTAGCTGAGCATTCTTCCTTTGTGGGCACTCATTGGCAAAGTGTCCCTTGCTTGCATACAAAACATGTGGTAGTGGCCTTCTTTGGGCAGTTAGCAATCTTGTGAGATGAATCGCCACAGAAATAACACTTATCTTTTAACTGTGGGCAGTTCTTGGGGTAGTGATCCCCCTTACATTTCCAGCAACTAATGCCCTTAAGGGTAAGCTGTCCCCCACTAGTGTTACTCTTAAAGCCATAAGACGGCTTGAACTTCTTTTGAGAGAATCCAGATCCTGATCCCCCATAAAACTTTCTTCCAAATACCGAAGGTGTCCTTTCTGCACTCTTGCCCTTTCTCTTCTTAGCACCTTCCACTATCGGGCTCTTTCCACTAACTCTCTGAAAGATCTAATATCAAATTCTTCCAGCCTCATTCTCAATTCCTCATCCAATCCGTTCAGGAAAACTTGTCTTTTTAGCTCCTCGCTATACTTGTAGGAATCCGGAGCATATTGTAGCAACCTACTGAATTCAGTTTCATATTGCTCCACTGTTGACCCTTCTGAGCAATGTGCAAGAAATCCGCACTAAACTATACCCGGAGACTACCGGGGAAGTAGTTTTCCAAAAACTCATGACGGAACCTTTCCCAAGTGACCGGTGGCATGAGCTCTCTTTGCTTGGAGTCCACCAAACTCTCGCATTGAGCCTGAGCATATAAGTGCCATAATCAACTCTCAGGTGGTGCGGCACCTCAAAAGCATTGAGGATCGCTCTATCTAAGCTAACCAATCCTCAGCCTCATCCGTCTTCCAAAAGCCCCTTCAAAATATCTATTACTCTTAATGAACAGGTAGGGAACTCTTGTATGGCCTCATTGGGTGGAGGAGGCAAGGGCGCGTATGAGAATGTGCGCTTTCCTGTGCAGGCATCCCCATAGAAGCTTGTGGTGCCAGTGGAGGTAGAGCTGGAGCTGGTGCTTGAGCAGGTAACGTCTGCCGAAGTGCTTCAAGCACTTGAGTCATTTGTGCCATTTGTCCAAGCATGGCTTGCCTGAGTAGCATCAGTGGGAGGGTTTGGAGGTGGGGCAACTTGTTGCCCTTCTTCCATATTGGGTTGATTGGGGGCGCTTTCATCCTAACGTCTCCTTCTCCTACCACAACTGTTTCAAATTTTATTTTGTCTAAATAAGTAATCTTCTCAATATTTTATTAATGTTTTCAAACGAGAAAGCGGAAATAAAGGAAACTGTAGAAGAAACGGAAAATAAAAGTACAAAAAGGAAATCACGAATTTAAGTAATAAAATTTTGAAATCACAAAACATAATCATAACTTTATAGAAATTTAAACAACACATTCAAAAATCCTCACATACGACATTCAAGTAAAATCTTGTGGTTTGTGCATCAATGAAACAACCAACATTTAATAATAACAATGCAATTCTGAAAACAATCAAGACCACCTAAGCAATATCCTATTAGAGTCTCATTGGGTCGCCTATGGATGCTTCACAATGCTAAGCCGATTGCTTCCTAGTGATTACTATCCACAAGAGGTAGGAAATAGGATTCAAAGACTTGTACCCTGGTCATCATCCTATTTAAGTCTTCCTTTTTTATTTCTATTCTAGCTTTTCTTTTTATCCCTCTTTAAGGATATTTAGTTGCAGTTATGATTGTAAACTCTTAACCATGCTCTGATACCAACTTAAACTGTCACGCCCCAAAGGGTACCCAAAACGTGACAGTCACCATACTCGATATTTAAACTTAAGTATGACAACCTTAGTCATCCCATAAGTTTACATGGGTGTAAGGTGTACTTGCAACTTTTAGGATCACACTTTGAATCGAATAGTCTTAAGAAGGCATACATAGCATTAAGAATAGAAATCACAACAAGGTAAATAAGTTAAATCTTTACAGAAATCAAGGGGCATACCCCCGCCAAAATAATAACAGAGTCTATCCGGTCTAAAACCATATTACAAACGTTAGGGTTTATGTTAAAGAGATTTCCTAGAAGTACGCCTCTAGCTAGGTCCCGACTTCTTCAAAAGCTCCTTCATCAAAAAGATAACCTGTGAAAAGTGTTCTCTCGGAACAACCAAAAATAGGAACACCACAACAAAACTATCGGGTGTAAAACTAAAGGCTTAGTGAGATTCATTTCAAATATTCAATACTCAACAACAATATATAACAGACAAGTTATTAGCAACCATATGAATGCACAAGCACATAAGCATACAATACATAAGACCGTCCGGAAATCTTATGTTGAATGGATTTATGCCCTCCATTCGGGGTTAGGATGGTCCATAAGACATGCAACCATGATTTCCAATTGTGAGTGGGGAGGTCCATAAGTCATGCAACCATAACCCCGATCTTTCTTTCTTAGTTATACAACCTTATTGTTTTATGATAGTAGTTTTATGTGCCTACTACATATCCGTTAACTTAAGCGATCTCACATCATTAATGTTAACATAAGCCCCCTCACCTTCCGCTAATATACTTTTGTCCCACCAAAGGTATATTAGCTAATGCAATGTGACTCACTACGTGATATGCATGTACAGTTTATTCATATAACCGTGGCATGTTACTTACGTAGGTTAAATGTGATCATAGAGAATTTCAGACAATTCAAATCTATGCTAGCTCATACCACGATTATCCAACAAGTTTCTTCATGATATGCTTATTATTCATTCAACCAAGATTAAATCACAACTCATCATAGTTTTATCTTTTCCTAATTCTAATGCCACTACGATTACAAGCACATGCATGAGCACAACTATTTAAGAAATGAATTCACTCGGCCATGGAGAGAAATCCATTAGTCGTAGTAGTCCTCGGGGAGTGGAAATCATCCTTAATTCACCTAAGTACAAGGATATCCGAAATGAGTATTTCTTATAAAGTTCTAATGACTTAACAATTCTAACTACTAAGTTCGTCAATTCCTGCATGAAATAAGGTCCTAATTTTAAATGACCATATCTAACTCATTTTAACTCGGAATTAAGCATATAATATACCGATTTCTATTTACTTTGAAAGATCTATTCCTAATATTATTTTCAAGTTTCAAAAATGTTTAGGTCACGAAATAAGCTGATCAGTTCTGATCGGCCGAAGATTCCAATTCCCAAAAAGAATAGTTTGGTGAATGTTTGTGATGCTTCTAGCACATAGCTCAACTACACATGCAATATTGATTATTTCCTATCATGAATGACATTATATGAACTTGATGCATGCATGCTTTTGACATTATTTACCAAAATGAAAATTTAAGAAACTTCTTATTTGTGAAACTCCATGACTATATACTTTCATGAAAACTAGTTTCCCAACTTTGACCGTCTCATTTGTTTTGGAGTTATTTTCTTAAGAAAATCAATTTATCCTTCTCTAAATTGAGTCTTCATTATACCTATTACCCAAGCCTTCATTTCTACATAAAAACTTGCATTTTACACCTTGTAAATATATTTTCAAATAGGGTTCATCCAAAAATCCAAATTTCTTGAAATTAAATTTTTGAATGATTCTTTTGGGAAAAACCTATTTAATGCATTAAAACTTAAGACTTTAAGATAATTATTACTTAAGGACTCCATTTAATACGTAAAACTCCTATTTTGAGCTTAGAGAATAGGTGTTCTTATGACCTACATTCAAAATTACGAATTTCATATGTTGAGTACTGGCTCAAAATTTTCCATCTAGATTCCACTTCTTGTTTTTTGCATTAATTTCATCAAAACTCATTTCAACTTATAAGAATCACTACTTAATGATACCTATTACCTATACCCTTCATTTTTCACATAAAACATGAGATTTAAAATTGATAAAAGGGTTTTTAAAATAGGGTCTTGAAATCATACGAATTTGTCTTTGAGCATTTCAAACAAAAACTTTTCCTTTTTAAGTTTCTTGCTTTATTTACTTAAGGATCTACCAACTACCACATTTATATACCAAAAACAAAGCCTTCATGAGTATTAATGCATGAAAACATAAATCATTCACAAGATCATCAATGTCAAGCATGGTATAAGCATCTAAAAGCTAGATCTACTACTTATGATGTATGAAATGAAGTTTAAAAGCATGAACATGGGTTTTTATGCTAGATCTCTACTTTACCCCTACTTTTACATGCATAAACATGAAAATACTTCAACAAAAACTGAATCAAACACAAGATCCACTCTTGTGATGGCTTGATATTCATGTAGTAGCATTTTCTTGTCCCTATCAAGTGCTCATGGGGACTTTGAGTGAAAACACTCATGAATAATCTTGCCATTACAAGATTAAATGGTAGGAAGTTAAGATCCATCACCTAGAAAGCTTGAGTCAAGAGGAAAATGAGGAAGAAATTGAACTTGTGAGAGTGTGTGTGTGTGTTTTGAGGAGTCACGGCAATGAGGAGAGGAAGAGGGAGGGTTTTGTGAGCCTTTGAGACAATTGAAATAAAATGAAAGAGAGAGAAAATAAAAGATTATTTATATTAGATGAAATTAGGGTTTGTTTTAAGTAATAAAAGAAGATAAAATAAATCAATTTGGAGGCTTAAATGGGGTGATATGCACCGGCCACAAGGGGAAAGGGAGAGAGAGAGATTTGATTTTATTTCAAATTGTAATATATGTAATTAAAAGTATTAAATGTAATAATTTGTTAAGAGACAAAAATTCTTGGAAAAGAAAACATAATTGAGTGTTTGTAAGATTATAAGACTAGAGTATGGGTGTGTGTGTGGTAGGTTGTACTTGTGAATAGTAATAAATAGTAGGTAAGACATCTATTTTACTGGTAGTAACAAAAATACGGGAAAAAAGCTATAACTGTAATTTTTACAATCTGAAAAATTATAAAATATATACCTTTGAAATCCTTATAAAATCTCGGTTCTAACGAGTATTTCAGAATATTTTTCTGAGTTTCTAGTTTCGGGGCTCGCTTTTCAGTAATGGAGCTCGAGAAAGCCTGGAATAGAAAATTTTTCGAAATCAAAACTTTTTATTGTTTGAAATATACTTTAAAACAATAATCCACATTAAATTATTCTATAGAGGTTCTTCTATATAGAAATCGAAGAAAATTCGGATCTAAGGTTCTTAGGTTGCTCATACTAATTTTGTTTAGGGTTTTGGTTTCCGATCTCCGAAGTTTACTCGATTAATAAGAAAACTGGGGTATACAATCACAGATCGGGTTTCGATATACTTATCGCTCATTGATCACATATAACAATTCACATACTTAATTCCCATGATATCCCTCATGCATATCAATTTTATCTTTTCCTAACATCTAGTGCTCTATTCTACAAGCACATGTGCGAATACATAAACGTAAAAGAAACTCACTCGTCTATAGCGATCTTCTATGAGTCGAAGTAATCCTCGGGGAAGAGAAGATCTTGGTTCTCTACACCTAAACAAAAGAAATACCCGAAGTGAGTATTTCATCCAAGATCTACTCAATTTCTTTAATTCTATCTTAATGAATTCGTCAAAAATTGTATGAATGGAAACCCCAACTTAAAATGGCAATAACTTACTCATTTTAACTCGGAATTTCGCATATTATATACCGATTTCTACCTAATTCCAAAAGATATATCTATTTCTAAGGTCATTTTTATCAACAGAAGTCATTTGGATCTCGGGATAGTGACGTATAGAATTGTTGCGAAAATTCAAGATTTCAAAACTAGAGCTTTCAAGCTTTTCTTCATTCAAGGGCTTTTGTACAAAAATATAGATATTTTGTATGGTTGAAAAATCCTTTGAATATATATGTATAGACTCAAACTATATGCATGAATTTAGTGGTGTTATCTCGACAATGATCTTGCAAAATAATGTGTCTTAAAAGTGAGAAAAGCTAAGACTTAAAAATATCTTTTTTAGTTTTGTTGGGAAAATTTTATAAGTAAGTAATTCCTTCTTTTAACTCCATTTCTTAATGTTAAGAATAATTAAATTTTTAAAAAGTAATTTTAGTCTTTTATGATTCCTACAACTTTTTTTCTAGTGGTTGGAAAATGTAGTTTTTCTAAACATTTCTTGGTTATGTATTCTAAAGTTTTTCTAAAGTTAGATCCACTTTAAATAATATCAATGATCTCATAATTTATTTATTATTTTTATTTCCTAAGTAAAGCTTATCCTTAGAAAGGTTATTCTTTGATAATTTTGTAAAACTTATCTAAACCTTAGTGTAAACCCTCGAAAATTTCATAATTCTTAAAAATAATCCTAGAAGTCTAAATATCAAAATTTAAATTTCCAAAAATCGACTCTAGTTAAAACCAAATTCTAAAGCAAGTCAAACACCGAAAACGAAACCCTAAAACGCGAACCAAGTTAAAACCTAATTCTAAATAAGATAAAAAACAAGATTTCTTAATTTGAGAAATAGGGAACCCTAAAAAACATAGAAAATCTAACCATCTGTTGAATAAACGTCCGTACGCCAATCAAATCATCTACCCGATTCCTAAAACGCAAATCAAAATGATATATCCAAATACCGCTTAATAATGAAATGATAAGATCCTAAATCTTTCTTTAAACTTTAGAATCAAAAATTGCAATTTTCACCAAAAGTCAAACTAAGTCAACTCACAACCGTAGACTCGGTTAAACGATCCTGAGAACTAAAAACTATTAAATAATCACAAATAAAATAAGATAAACCATAGATATCGAGCTAAAAATATAAAATGATCAAAGCTCGAAAATTATATGATCTTACGAATAACTCAATAAAATCGGAAGTCAAAACGGAACCCTAAAGGTTAACAAAGCCTATAACAAACCCTAGTGTTTAAGATCCGGCAATCCCGCATTCTCGAACCCTAGAAAACGAAATTAAGCCAATAGCTTAAAATAGTTTGTAATAATATAAGGTAACATGAAAATATCATATTCGCGAATTTCGAGTGTCCTTCGGACTCAGACGGGATCAGTTCTCGAAAAACGTGTCCCGGAGCTTGGAATATTAAAAATATTCTGTTTATACCAATAGACTTGTAAAAATAGAAGGATTCCAAAAATATCAGTTTTAGAATTTTTCGGTAGCTAAAAATTACAGATATCGCATTATTACACGTATTTTTATTACTACCGGTACTTTAATTGTCTAGTCTACTATTCATAGTACTTTTCTACTATTCATTACTATTTCACTATCTTTACTTTTTCTTACACCTATTTCTTACTACCTACATACCTATTTTCTTACTTTTTATATTTCCAATATATCTTATATCAAATCATATCTTACATATTAATTATTTTCTTATAAAATTCACTCAAAAATCAACTCACTCCCCCTCTAATACATCATAGCCGGTGCCTCCCCCTCTCATTTCCATCCAATTATTTTTCTTTTTTAATTTATTTAATTACATCAAAAATTCACTCCAAAAATTCTATAAATACCCCATTCCTATTTCATTATTTCACACAATTCATTTCACAACCAAAACTCTCTCAAAATCTCTCCACAAATCTTCTCTTCAAGAGTTCTCTCTATAAAAACTTTCTTAAACCAATTTCACACAAAACTCATTCCTTATACGTAAACCTTCTACCACATATCACTACTCCCATAATACCCATTTCATTTACCATTTTCATACCACTTATACACTTTAGGTAAAGATTTATTCCAACTATTATTTACTCATGTCAGTAACTTAACATGACTATGGTGTTGTTTTGAAACTCATATGAGTAGTAAAAGCAACAACATGTTCATGTTTTGTTCTTGTACATAAGCTTTCTATTTTATTATGTTGTTATTATTGTTGTTATTATTTGCTTCTAATCTAACTTATATATAGTATTATGTATATTATGTATATATATTAATTTAGAGCATATAAGCTCATTTGTTATTTATTTACTTTTAAGTTATACGATTTATTTATTTCATGTTATTATTAAGACTAGTCTTTCTAGTCTTAGACTTGTCCATATCAAGTCAAAACAATCTTTTGTTTGTTTTCTTTGATCTTTCTTGACTAGTCCATTCTTAGTCCCGAGATGCCTTGATAAAGCTAAGGCTCCAATACTTGACTAGGATATCTTGATGAAGCTAAGATTCTCAATACTTGATATTTTATTTTCTTGCTTATTATTTGTTTCTAGTATTTTCTTATGTTCTTATTACTTTATATGCTCATGATACTTGCATTTATATAATATTAATGTCTCAACTAATCTAAAAATAGAATTTTACTTTACTAAATGAACTCAAAGCTAGATTTTCAATTATATGAATTATCATAAAATCATGAAGTTATTATCAACAACATAAAATAGAGTTTTTTCAACGTTTTCTTAAATAACAAAGATAGATTACCAAGGAAACATAAGAAATAAATTTTCTTTGTATATTATGTTAACCTGAGCTTTAGTAAAATAATTTATTAATATTAAAAGTTTTTACAAAAAGCTTAAGATTTAAACTCTTTTAAACTTCATAATAAAACTAAGAAAACAAACTAGTTTTCAAAGTTAAGATGAATTCAACCAATAAAATTACAAACCCACTTACGAAAAATAATGATTTCCAAATTTCTAAAAAGAAACTCATTTTCAAAAGAATATAAGTAAAGTAAGATTAACAATAATGGATTTTATCAATAAAGATGATTCTTTTTAAAAGAAATGAAAGAACAAGTTTTAGAAAGCAAAAGCTTATATTTTAGAAATGAATATAAGAAGACAAGACTCATTTTCTAAAACCATCCTAAATACAAAATTATGAAAAGGTTTTCGTCAACTTAATATACTTTTGATCTTTAATCACTAGGAGTAAAATTTATGCAAGACTAAATGTTAAAAGAAAATTTAACTTGTTTTGGAAAAAGGAATGAAGAAAATAAAATAAGAATATACTCAAATTATAACAACCTATGAAGATATAAAGTTTCTTCAAAAGACTTGAAACAAAATTGTCGAAGCTGAAGTTTTAATAAATCAAAATAAACTGTTTTATGAAATAAATTGTTGTGACACTACCATTAGAAATCTTGCATATAAAGTGAGCTTATCTATATACTCAAAGGATTTATCAATTGTATATATATATATATATCTATATGTTTACTAAAGGATTTTTGAATGAAGTTGAGTTAGAAAGTGGATTTGCAAACGTTTAGAAAAATTCGTTTTAAATCTGTACCCAACATTTTCAGAACCTAAATGACCTTTTATGACAAAGATAAGTTTAGAAATGGATAGATCTTTTCGAATAGATAGAAAACAGTATATTACATGCGAAATTCTGAGTTAAAATGAGCAAGTTATGGCCATTTTAAGTTGGAATTTCGTCTTATACGATTTTACCACGATTTTTAAGAAAAGTTTAGAATCTCCAAGAATAGAAATTTCATGAAAGACTCATCTCAAGTATTTCTATTTTCTAAATGACGAAGGATACGAGAATACCCTACCCGAGGATTACTATGACTAGGAAGATTACAAAATGGACGAGTGAGTTATTCCTCTTAATTTCGTTACCTTGCTTGTGCTTGTAAGGTAGTAGCATTAGTATACTAAGAAAAGATAAAAATGGATATATATTTGAGGAATTCAGGATTATGTGTATATATGTGATTCTATGTTTATGCGTGAAATGAGAATTAAGAATATCGCAACTTCGAACTGTTTGTTTAAATAATTTTGTTTACTTACTTGTATGTCTGTTTATTGTTTGCTAAATTGATTGATCGCCCCTAATAAACCTTAATAAGGTTTGGCTTAAGAAAAATAAAATGCTCACACATAACATCCATCGAGTCACATCTTTTTTGGAAGGCTGCTACTCCTACGCGTAGAGTTGGATTGGCTGTGATCATGCGGTGCCACGACCCTTCCTGGAGAATCCAAATTGCTCGGGGAAAGCGACTCTAGGTTCGGAGCCGAGCCAACCGAACGCTGTGGGTGAGGACTTGGGGACTAGCAATAGAAGGTTGAGGATCTTCAACCCTGATTCCCTAACCTTTGATACGGAAGGGTAAATCCGTTCTATATATGGTTTCCGGATAACTATATATATTTGTGTAATCATGTGGTTGTTGCATTGTATGCATAGCATATGCGTGAAAATCTAAATGAACTTGTTTGAATATATGGTGCGAATGAAAATGAATATCTCACTAAGCTAGTTGAAGCTTATACCCCTATAGATTTTGTTGAAACAGGTATACCCGTGGTAGAAATTGAGGATCATGACATTAAGGAAGTCATGGAGGGATGTTAATCTTCTATGAAGGAAAGAGAATCATAAGATGAAATAATTTTATAAGGTTCTTTATATGTAATGACTTATATGATTGGTAATGTTTATTTATTTGAAGACAATAGAGGAATATGCCCCTAAGAATTGAAATGTAATATGTTTATGTTTTATGTTAAGTATTCTCTTTGCCTTGCTACTTATGGAAGCTTTTGCGTGACTAAGGTAGTCATTCCTAGGCTTTAATATTGTGTACGGTGGACTACCATGTTTAGGATACCTCTCGGCGCGTGACACTTAGTATGTTGATGAAAACTTTACATATGAGTTTAAGAAAACTTTTGATTAAACAAAGAATTAAGTTTAAAGAACATTTCTTATTTCATTGGTTTGAAAAGAGAGTTTGTGATAACTTTATTTTATTTATTCATTGATAAAATCCCATATAGTATTATTACTAAAACTTGAGATAAACTTATCTAACTTTAGAAAATATTTGTTAGGATAAAACTTTAAGTTTTTATGGAAGAATCATTCTTTATGTGACAAATTTTATTTTTAAAGAGAGTTCTTATTTTTATTACTTAAGAAAACTCATTTTCATTATGGTTGAGACAATAACAACATGTTCATGCATGAATGAGAATATGTAACTATGAGAAATATAAAAAAACAACATAATAAGATAAATATAATAAGAGTATAAAAGTAAAGTCAAGTATTGGGAACCTCGGCTTCATCAAGGTATCCCGGGACTAAGAATAGACTAGTCCCAAAAAAGAAAGGAAAGGAAAAGAAAAGAAAGAAAATTGTTTTTATTTGATATGGACAAGACTAGAAAGACTAGTCTTAATAATAGCATGAAAAATAAATAAATAAATTGCAAAGCATGAAATTAAATAAAAAAATAACAAGTGAGCTTATATGCTCTAAAGAAATATATATACATAATACTATATAGAAGTTATATTAGAACAAATAATAATAACCATAATAACAACATAATAGAAGACATGAACAAAAACAAAACATAAACCTATTGTTGCTTCTTTAAGAAACATACACTAAGCTCATGTTAAGTTAAATGAACATGATGGTGAATAAGATAAATTTTTACCTAAGATTTATGTGTTTGTTGAAGAGGAAAAGAATGGATTGTAGTATTATGTAGGAATTGTCTTTATGGAGGGAAGAGAGAACTTGAGAGAGATTTTGAAAGAGGGATTTTATGGAGTGATTTTGGTAGAGTTTTAGTAGGAAATGAATTGTGTGAAAGAATGAAGGAGGAAGGAGGTATTTATAGAGTTTTTGAGTGGAAATTAGATGTAATTAAATAAATTGAAAAAAAAAAAAACAAATTGAGAGTGATAGTGGGCAGCAAGCATGGGGAAGGGAGAGAAAATTGATTAAATTTGTTGTTTTGTAATAAAAAGAAGTAATATGTAAAGTGTGATGTGATTAAAGTTGTATGGGGAAGGTAAATTATAAAGTATAGGCATGCTAGTGTGTAAGAATAGAGTGTAAGAAAAAGTAGAAATAGATGAATAGTAGAAAAGTATTATGAATAGTAGACTAGACAATTAAAATACCGGTAGTAAAGAAAATACACGTAAACGGCCTATATCTGATATTTTTAGTTACCGAAAAATTCTAAAACAGATATTTTTGAAATCCTTAAATTTTTACGAGTCTATTGCTGTTGTCAGAATATTTTCACTATCCGGTGCATCAGGGCATGGTTTTTGAACTGATCCCGTTCGGATCCGAAAGATAGTAGAAAATTATGAATATAATATTTCTAAGCTTTTCTATATTACTACAAACCATTTTCCACAATTATCATAATTTCGTTGTCTAGGTTTTAAGAACACGAGATTGCGAGATCTAGATTTACTAGACTAAACATAGAACTAGGTTAACTTTAGTGTTCCGGTTTGACTTCTGGTTCTTAGGGTTTTCTTATATTATCGAAAAATCTAAGAGCTTACAACCTACCCTCCTTAAAGGAAGTTTTGTCCTCAAAACTTGACTATCATACCCGATTCCTTGAAAAGGTTCGAATATTTGTGTCGGATCTCATCCTCGGCCTCCCAAGTTGCCTCCTCATTGGTGTGATTCCTCCAAAGGACTTTAACATATTTGATCTCCTTATTCCGTAGCTTTTGGACTTTTCGATCCAAAATCTGCACCAAGTGTTCCTCATAAGTGAGGTTCTCTTTTAGTAACATTGGCTCCAATTCCACTACTAGATCTGGATCGGCTACATGTTTATGCAAAACGGACATATGGAACACGTTGTGTACTCCTGACAGGTTTGGTGGCAAGGCTAGGCGATAAGCTAAATCTCCCACTCGTTCAAGCACTTCAAAAGGTCCAATGTACCGTAGGCTTAACTTTCCTTGTGAGCGTACTCGATGTATATTCTTGATCGGATTTATCTTTAAGTATACATGGTCTCCCTCTTGAAATTCGAGAACTCGCCTTTTCTGATCTGCCTAGCTTTTCTGTCTATCTTGGGCCTCTTTCATTCACTATCGGATTATGCTTACTTTGTCTGCTGCATCTCATACCAAGTCTGGTCCAATAGCGAGCTTTTCCACATCATCCCAAAACAGAGGCGACCTATAGCGTTGTCCGTACAAAGCTTCATATGGCGGCATTTGTATGGTAGAGTGGTAGCTATTGTTGTAGGCAAACTCTATGAGCAGCAAATGAGCATCCTAGCTTCCTTTAAATTCCATAACACAGGCTTGTAACATATCTTCCAATGTTTGGATCGTCCGTTCTAATTGTCCAACGGTGCTAAAATGCAACTTTGTCCCCATACACCTTTGTAAACTTGTCCAAAACTTAGATATGAATCTGGGATTTCGATCTGACACAGTCTGGGTAGGTACTCCATGTAAACATACTATTTCCTTTATGTATAGCTTGGCTAGCTTGTCCATCGAGTACATCATGTTGATTGGTATGAAATGAGTCGATTTGGTCAAGTGATCTACCATGACCCATATGGCATCATATCTTGCAGATGTTCTTGGTAGTCCACACACGAAATCCATCGAGATTTGATCCCACTTCCACTCAGTATCAGCAAAGGCTTTAGCAATCCTCCCGGCCTTTGATATTCCACCTTTACTTGTTGACAAGTTGGGCACTTCATCACATAATCAGCTACATCCTATTTCATTCCATTCCACCAAAAGTGGCTCTTGCGATCTTGATACATCTTAGTTCCTCCCGGGTGTACTGTATATCCCGAGTTATGAGCTTCACTCATGATTTCTCATCTCATCTCCTCATCATCCGGCACACATAGCCTTCCTTTCATCCTTACTACATCCTCTTCATCTATGGTGAAGTCAGTATACTTCTCTGCTTGCACTTCCCGTTTGCCTTTGTATGACTTCATCATATCGTTGAGCTTCTTTAATATGTTCCATAAGGGTTGGTTCCATCACCAAGTTAGATATTTCCACCTCCACATCTTTTCCAATGAATTTGATACTTAGCATCTCGAATTCTCTCACCAACTCTTTTTGGTTAGTCAATAAGGCGGCAACTTCCTTATGATTCTTTCGGCTTAAGGCATCGGCGACGGCATTAACTTTTCCTGGACAATAATTGATCCCAAGATCATAGTCCTTTATAAGCTCCAACTATCTCCGTTGTTGCATATTCAACTCCTTCTGATTGAATAGGTATTTGAGGCTTTTGTGATCCGTATATATTTCGCATATTTGTCCATACAAGTGATGCCTCTGCTAGCTCCAAGTCATGCGTTGGATAATTTTGCTCATGCGGTCTTAACTGTCGCGAAGCATAAGCAATCACTTTTCCTTCTTGCATTAGCATAAATCCAAGACCATTTCTTTATGCGTCGCTATGCACCGTGTATGGCTTCTCAGTGTTTGGCAAAACGAGTATCGGTGCAGATATAAGCTTTTGCTTAAGCTTTTGGAAACTCTTTTCTCTTTTATCGATCCAGATGAACTTCTCATTCTTTTGAGTAAGTTGTGTTAACGGCTTGGCTATAATCAAGAAATTTTTTACGAACTTTCAATAGCCAGCTAGACCAAGAAAGCTTCTTACTTCCGTTATCGTCTTTGGTTGCTTCCACTCCATCACTGCTTTAATCTTTTCAGGATCAATCGATATGCCACCTCCTAAAACAACATGTCCTAAAAAGGATATCTTATCCAACTAAAAGTCACACTTTGACAACTTAGCATAAAACTTATGTTCTCTCAACGTCCGAAGCGCCATACGAAGGTGTTCCTCATGTTCCTCTTGTGTAGTCGAGTAGACCAAAATGTTGTCGATGAAAACTATAATACTTATCCAACAAGGGCTTATAGATTCGATTCATCAGGCCCATGAAAGCGACAGGTGCATTTGTCAATCCAAAAGACATTACTAAGAACTCATAATGTCCATATCGAGTCCGAAAAGCGGTTTTTGGTACATCTTCTAGCTTTACTCTTAATTGATGGTATCCAGACCTCAGGGCGATGTGTGAAAACACACTTGCTCCTTGCAATTGATCAAAGAGGTCATCAATTCGAGGTAATGGATACTTATTCTTGATTGTGACCTTATTCAACTCCCGGTAATCGATACATAACCTCATAGACCCATCCTTTTTCTTAACAAACAAGACTGTTGCTCCCCATGGTGACACACTTGAGCGAATAAATCCTTGATCTAGAAGCTCTTGTAATTGCTTCTTGAGTTCCTTCAACTCTATTGGTGCCATGCAGTATGGAGCTTTTAATATTGGCTCGGTATTTGGCATCAAGCTAATCTCAAAATCAATCTCCCTTTTTGGTGGCAATCCAGCTAATTCCTAAGGAAAACAATCAGGAAACTCATTAACTATAGGTATATCCTCCACCTTTAGTCCTTCACTTTCTTCTTCTATAGCATTGATTTGTTGGTCGATCTCCTCCTCATTCGTCACTAACTTGAGCGAACTTAATCCTTGCCTCCTTACAACCACGAATTCTCCTTTGAACTCAATATCCTTCCCATTTACATCCTTAAAATTTACCTTCTTCTCTCGGCATGGCTTTAACATGGGTCAACCAACTCATTCCAAGAATTACTTCATACTTATTCATTTCCAAAACAATCAAGTCACTTATCGTATGGTGTCCTTGGATCTCTAAAGGACATTCTTTCAAAATCTCCTAGGTGGTTACGACGCTACCCATGGGTGTATTTATCTTGAAGCCGGTAGCGGTGGTGACTATAGGTAAACCAGTCTTCTTAGTAAGGTTGAGGGTGATAAACGAATGGGTAGCTCCGGTATCAAACAAGGCATAGTCGGTTTCATTGGCTACTCGTATACTTCATGCGTTCAACACGCACTAGTTACTAACCATATTACACTTATCTAACTTTTCTAAAGCTTTAGGCTAAAGAGATATAAGGATTCTATTGTTACAGATTGATAACGTAAAAATATACTATAAACAATCAAAACGAAACTTAAGGTTAAGGCTAACCTGCAAGGAGTCCATGATCATAGCCTTCGTCTCCCTCAAAGGCAGCAAACTCATATCCTTCTTCCTCATCATCAACTTCCTAGCACATCCACTGGCCTTCCAGGTTGTAAACTCTCATTCCATGCATCGAGGTGCCAGAGCGGTTCCCATTTCCATTGCCATTGTTGGTTCTGACAAGGGTGGATCCTCCCAAGGTGTTGGATGACCTCAAGGTGTTGGATGACCTCACTAAAGCATTTTTCCTATTTGGGCATTCATTTGCAAAGTGCCCTGGCTGCTTACACACATAGCAGACACTAGTGTTCTTCTTAGGACACTCCAGGATTTTATGATCCGGGCTGCCACAAAAGTAGCACTTATTTTGCAATTGTGGGCAAGACTTTGGATAATGCTTCCCTCGGCATTTCCAACATGTGATATCCACCTTGGTCACTTCCCTCTAATTGCTTCTACTTCCTTTGAAACTTCTAAATGCGTTAAACCTCTTATTTTTGAACCCAAAACTCTGTCCTTCATAAGGCTTCCTTCCAAACACAAATACTTTCTTTTCCAGAGCTTTTGTTTCCATCTTTTTGGCTCCTTCTATGATTCGAGCTTTTTCTACTAGCACCTTAAAACTTCTGATATCAAATTCCACTAAACGAATCTTTAGGTCCTCATCTAATCCATTCAAGAAAAATTGTCTCTTTAACTCCTCACTATACTTATAGGATTCAGGAGCATACTATAACAAGAGATTGAACTTGGTTTCGTACTGCTCGATGGTTCTCCCCCTTTGAGAAATATGCAAGAAGTCATCATTGTACCGAACTCTGAGACTCCCTGGAAAATAGTTCTCCAAGAACTCTTCTTGAAACATATCCCAAGTAACTAGAGCAGACAATTTTCACTTCTTCGATTCCCACCATATTCGGGCATTAAATTTCAACATGAATGTCCCAAAACTGACTCTTAAGTGGTGGGGCAGCTCATAAGCATCAAACGATCTCTCAATTTGGGCCAACCAATCTTCGGCCTCATCTGGTTTTTTGAAGGCTCCATCGAAATAGCTGTTACTTTTGATGAAATCCGCGAGCAAGTTTCAGTGTGGTCTCAGCGGTGGCGGTGGTGGAAATGGTACGGCATGTGACTGTTCGCCGGGTGCTTCTACTATAGCTTCAGGAGCATTCTGTGGTGGAGCAGGAGCTGGAATATTTTGATTTTGTTGCTAAATCAAAATAGCCAACAACTGGTTCATCTGTCTAAGGGCAGCAGCAAAGTCATTTTGCTGGTTCAGGGCAGGAGCAGGGTTATTCTCTGGTTGGTTTCGTGGAGGTACTCCTTGTTCAGCTGGTACATTGTTGGAATCTCTTTGTTCTCTATTTCTACGTCTTCTTGGTTGACTGTTTAATCGTTTAGATTTTAGCTTTTACTATGCATGCTATGCTAACATTAATAGAAATATCGAAAATCTTAAATATAAAGACCAGAAATTTAAATCAAAATACAAAACGTAAGGAAATAAATCTGCAAAATAGGAATTAATAGGAGCTTAATAAGAAATTAAGAAATTCAAATATAATTTAAAGAAATCACAAGGTAAGAAATTAAAATCATGCATCTTACTCACAAAAAGAAATAATATAAATGCCATAAAAATAAAACAAAAGAATCACATTATTAAGAAATCATTAGGTCACTTTTATTTGTTAAACACTTTACTACATCTTTTAATTAGTTACGATTTAATACTAAGGCGTTACGTCTTTAGTGAACACAACGCTTTCTTCTCATCGTAGCTCCTTACTTCTTTTCTCGATCCTTCCATTGAGATTTCGTTAGTTTTGCCTTCTTCCCGCTTCTGATTTCTTAAAAGAATATCTTTGCTTTCGATCCTTTTGATGATGTCTACGAGACTTGTTTCCGATGTTACCTAACGTTGGTTGTATAGTCTTTTACGTAAGCATATTCTTCTTTTAGTTTCATTATCAAAAAGCAAGTTAACTCTATTTTCTCACTAGTTGCAACTTACGAAGGTTGTGTTTTCTTAAAGCTTAAAACGATTTGGAAATCCTCCTATTCTTCTTAAGGGTATAAACTAGTTCTAGGGCCATCTATATATCTTAGGTACGGTCATAAAACATGTGGTTTCCCATAAATCCCCACTTTCTATAATTCTAGGATTCTTCCTAAAACTCTTATGGCTAAATCTTAAACTTATCCTATCTCTAAGACTTCTATTTCTAAACTTACTCTTTCTTTCTCAAATTTTGATGCTTTGATACCAACTTAAACTGTCATGCCCCAACAGGTACCCTAAACGTGACAGCCTGCCGTACACAATATTAAAACTTAAGAATGGCTACCTCAGTCATTCGAAAGCTTCCATATCAGTACAAGGAGTACATTCACATCAAAGGGAGACCGATGAAGTAATGCATTTTAAGATATTGGCAGCGAAACATGCAAAATAACACTTAATATATTTCATTGAAATAAAAAAAAGTCTTATAACTTCTAAAGGGAATTCCCAGATAATTTCCATAACAACATGGTCTTACTAAGATAAATAACTAAAGCTAGAAGATTTTAGAAGAAATCTGCTCTAAGACTTCAAAACAGAGTTCCTACAAAAGCTTCCCAAAATAAAGATTCTACCCGGGTGATCAAGATGATCTCGGGTGCAAAATGATAATCCTACAATATCAAAAGTCTATAGGGGTATAAGCATAACTAGCTTAGTGAGATAATCTGTAAACCCGGTTTTCCTAGTAACCAAGTAAACTTCGAAAATCGGAAACCAAAACCCTAAACCGGATTAGTCTGAACTTGAAAAAGGAAACCTAGGAACCCTAGATCCGGCTTTTCTTCAATTTCAATTTGAAAGAACCTCTATAGAATAATTTAATGTGGATTATTGTTTTAAAGTATATTTCAAACCATAAAAAGTTCTGATTTCGAAAAATTTCCTATTCCGGGCCTTCTCGAGCTCCATTACTGAAAAAGCGAACCCCGCAACTGGAAATTCAGAAAAATATTCTGGAATACTCTTTAGAACCGAAATTTTATAAGGATTTCAAAAATATACGTTTTATAATTTTTTGGATTATAAAAATTACAGTTATAGATTTTTTCCCGTATTTTCTTTACTACCGGTAAAGTAAATGTCTTGTTTACTATTTATGACTATTCACAAGTACAACCTACTACACACACAACCCATACCCTAGTCTTACAACCTTACAAACACTCAATTATATTTTCTTTTTCAAGAATTTTTGTCTCTTAACAAATAATTACATTTAATACTTTTTATTACATATATTACAAATTCAACAAATTCAAATCTCTCCCTCTCTCTCACTCAATGGATGGCCGATGCACACCCCTCCCAATTTGCCTCCAATTTGATTTATTTTATCTTATTTTCATAAATAAAACAAACCCTAATTCACTTAATATAAATAATCCTTAACTTTCTCTCTCCTTCATTTCATTTCATTTATTCAAAAAAATCACAAAACTCTCTCTATTTTCCTCTCATTACCGTGAGCTCCACTACTCCATCACACACACATACAAGCTTCATTTCTTCTTCATTTCTCATATATTTCAAGCTTTAGGTGATGATTCCTAAGCTTTCCTACGATTTAATCTTGTAATGGCAAGATTATTCATGAGTGTTTTCACTCTAAGTCCCCATGAGCACTTGCTAGGGACAAGAAAATGCTACTACATGAATATCAAGCCATCACAAGAGTAGATCTTGTGTTTGATTAAGTTTTTGTTGAAATATCTTCATGTTCATGCATGTAGAAGTAGAGTAAAGTAGAGATCTAGCATAAAAATTCCATGTTCATACTTTTAAACTTCATTTCATACATCATGAGTAGTAGGTCTAGTTTTTAGATGCTTATACCATACTTGACATTTATGATCTTATTAATAGTTTATGTTATTATGCATTAATGCTCATAAAGGCTTTGTTTTGTGAAAATAGATGTTGTAGTTCCTTAGGCAAATAAAACAAGCAACTCCAAAGGAAAAGTTTTTGTTTGAAATGTTCAATGAAAAATTCGTATGATTTCAAAGCCCTATTTTAAAAACCATTTTATCAATTCTAAAACTCATGTTTTATGTGAAAAATGAAGGATATAGGTAATAGGTATCATTAAGTAATGATTTTTATAAGTTGAAATGAGTTTTGATGAGATTAATGTGTAAAACAAAGGGTAGAAACAACATAGAAGATGTTGAGTTACTACTCAATTTAGAAAATTCCTAATTTTGTAGTAATGCCATGGAAACACCTATTATCCAAGCTTAAAATAGAATTTTTATGTATTAAATGAAGTCCTTAAGTAGTAGGTATAGTAAAGTCTTAAATTTTAATGCATTAAACAAGTTTTTCTCAAAGGAATCATTCAAAAAGTGGATTTCTAAAAATTCGGATTTTTGTGTAAATCCTATTTGAAAACATATTTGCAAAGTATAAAATGAAAATTTTTATGTAAAAATGAAGGTCTTAGGTAGTGTATGTTATGAAGACTCAATTTTAATTAAGATAACTAGAAATTCCTAATAATAAATTCCAAAACACAAGTGTGTTGTCAAAGTTGGAAAACTAGATTTTCATAAGTAGTTGTTATTGTGATCTTGCAAAATAAAAGTTATAAAATTTTCTTCTAGCAAAAATCATCAAGATCATGCATACATTAAACTCATCACATGTCATCCATGTTAGGAAATCATTCATATTTCATGTATACTTGAACTATCAAATAGATACATTTCAAACAATTACAAAACTATTTTTCGGGAATGGAGATCGTTACTTATCAGATCTGATCCCTCTGTTTCGTGACATAAATATTTTTGAAACTTTAAAATAATGTTAGGAATAGATAGATCTTTCGAAGTAGATAGAGATTGGTATATAATATACTCAATTTCGAGTTAAAATGAGTTAGATATGGTCAATTGAAGTTAGGACTTTAACTTATGCAGAAATTGACGAACTTAGTAGCTAGAATTGTTAATTATTAGAAATTTATAAGAAATACTTATTTCGGGTATTCCTTGTACTTAGGTGATTTGGAGGATGGATTTCCAATCCTCGAGCACTACTACAACTAGTAGATTTCTCTACATGGCCAAGTGAGTTCATTTCTTAAATAGTTGTACTCATGTATGTGCTTGTAAACGTAGTGGTAATAGAATTATGGAAAGATAAAATGGAGATGAGTTGTGATCTAATCTTGGGTGAATAAATGTTAAGTATATCAGAACGAAACTTGTGGTAAATATTGTATGAGCTAGTATAGACTTGGATTGTCTGAAATTCTCTATGATCCCATTTAATCTACATAATTAACATGTCATGATTATATGAATAAATTGTACATGCATATCACGAAGTGAGTCACATTGCATTAGCTAATATACCTTTGGTGGGACAAAAGTATATTAGCAGAAGGCGAGGGGGCCTATGTTAACATTAAGGATGCGAGATCGCTTAAGTTAACGGATGTGGAGTAGGCACATAAAACTACTACAATAAAACAACAGAGGTTGTATATCTAAGAGAAAGAGATCGGGATTATGGTTGCATGACTTATGGACCATCCCACTCAAAAATCAGAATTTATGCTTGCATGTCTTATGGACCATCTTAACCCCGAATGGAGGGCGTAAATCCATTCATATATGGCTCCCGGAAAGTTATATGCTTGTATGATCATTTGCTTGTGCATTTCATATGGTTGCTAATAACTTATCTGTTATATACTGTTGTTGAGTATTAAAAATTTTGGAAATGAATCTCACTAAGCCTGTTAGCTTACGCCCCGATAGTTTAGTTGTGTTATTTCCATTTTTGGGTGTTCCGAGAGAACACTTTTCATAGGGTTATCTTTTGGATAGAGGAGCTTTTGAAGAAGTCGGGACCTAGCAAGAGGCGTGGACTTCTAGAAAAATCTCTTTAACATAAACCCTAATGGTTGTAATATGATTTTAGACTGGATAGACTTCTTCTATTATTTTGGTGGGGATATACCCCCTTGACTTTTGTAAAGACTTAACTTGTTTATCTTGTTGTAATTTCTATTCTTAATGATATTGTATGCCTTCTTAAGACTATTCGGTTCAAAATGTGATCCTAAAAAATTGTGCAAGTACATCTTACACCCGATATGTAAACTTATGGGATGACTAAGGATGCCATACTTAAGTTTAAATATTGAGTGTGGTGGATTGTCGCGTTTTAGGTACCCTTTGGGGTGTGACATAATCTTTATGCAAAAGTACTCATAACAAGCAATCAACCAAGTTTATTAATCAAGCATATGAAATGCAACAACCATATGATTAAATATTACATACGACTATCCGGTTTTGTATGTATGATGGATTTACCCTCCATCGGTGGTAAAGAAATGATTTGAATTGGGCCCCAAACGACCTCCTTAAAGATTTGCGTACGTCTTAGGGTTCCAATGAACCGTACTTGTAAACCCCGGAAATTTTCCACATTAGTACACGACTCTAAAGTAGAATGTATGAACTAGTTAATAGACTTAGATTCCAATAAAAGTCTAAGAATAAATTAATACCTATAATTTGGTTAGATAAAGGATTTAGAAATCGAATAAAGAATTTCCTTAACCCTAGTTGATACCAAAAACGAGATTTCGTATCTTGGATGGATAATTCAAGATATGATTAAAAGAAAATTTAAATCTCAAACCCGAAACTTGTTTTAAAAATAGATTTAAATAGGAAAATATAAATATAGAGATTAAATGATTGTTTTTGAACTTAACAATGATTCGAGATTAGAACAATGAGTAGTAATGAGATTAGACTTAGATTTAAACCCTAAAATTCAAGACCCCTAGATAGTATTAATAACTACCAAAAGCTTGATAAATATCAAGTTTAGGACACTAGCCACCTATAGGAATTTAGTTATACAATTTATATTATATTGATGAATACTTTATTCATCTTATTAGGTGACTTTGAAACACTAGAAGATCTTCCAGCTGATTATTACGATTAAGTCAGTATGAGCAGGTGAGTAATTCAGTCATATTGTACTGTTTGTACTTGTAAGTAGTAGAATATGTAATGCAAAGATAATCAAACGATTGTTTTGTTGAAAGTATGTCGTGATCTGATTGTATGATTGTTAAAATATCCTTACAAAAGCGCTAATGCAATGATTTGATATTGTGAAGTAGTATAATGATGATTGTGAGTAATGTATGATCACCATGAAATTGAATAAGAACTTTTGACTTAATGAAATAATTGGATCATGCATTGCACGATTTGCATTATTGCATATATAAAGGGATGACAGCTTGCTACGTATTGATATTTCGGTTCTCTGTTAATGCTTGGTTATTCTAATGTGTTAGTTCTTCCAAGGTTTTTTTTGTTCTATTGGTTCTACGGGAACTAAGTGGCACCGAAGAACGCCGCCCGTAGTATCAGTTTGAAATGATTAATACTTAGGGAGTTTCTAAGGTAGATGCAGGAGATGGTCAGTTTAATTGATTATATTCAAAGTGATAACCGAGAAATCGTTGATTCTCCTGTAAACTTAGTCTCTCCTGGGCAGGTGGATCATGGAGTAATGGTTCTTCAACCCTTAAAAAGAGGGCGTAAATCTTTTTCCTGTTTGGATTCTAGATCATCCAAGCTTGTATCTGTGCATATGATTGAGTGCTCGCATTGGATATGATTTGCTAATAACTTGTGTGATGTATAATATGTCTGGTTATTCACTGAGCTGCGGTTTCTCTCATACTCCAACAGCCTTTTCAGGTTTACCCTAGGACCTTGGTTAGTCACTTCCAGGAGTATGGCTCCGGTAAGGGCTTAAGAGTTGGAAGTCTATGGTTTAATTTGGGAATAATGTTTTCTTAGAATAGATTAATTAGTGCTATTGTATCAGTTGTGAACTTCAACTAGTCTACTTGGGTTGTAATAGTTCTGTAATGTTATTCACTAATTTCTTTCTTTCATGTATTTATCATTTCTTATCAAGCAACTAAAAGATCCTGTTGTTTTGAAAACCTGTCATTCTCTGAAGGTAATCTAGTGATAGTATTCAAGTGAGACTTGTTTACTACTACTAGGATACCCTCAGGGCGTGATAGAATTTAGTTGGTATCAAAGCATGGTTGCTAGTATAAGAAAGATAAATATGTGAAAGAATTATATTCAGTGAATGTAGTAGGTTTAGATTTAATTAGCACTCTCTAGTAAACAGTTGGGTAGCCATGGGTAAAGTACATTGCACAATTAGGAATGAAATATGTGTGATTATTATTAATCATGCAAATTCTGTTGTGTGTAGACTAATCCCGCTACATGTCATATTAGATGGGAGATATTTAGTATGCAGGAAGAGAAGACATTGACAGATTACAGGCGCAGATTACGAGTCCTTGTAGAGGACTTGTATTTATGCGGGATTACCAAAACTCTAGAGGAGATTCTCAGCACTTGGAAGAGAGGATTACAGCCTTTGTTTAAAGGTTGGTTATTTCTAATGGAGCGGGCTTTTCCAGATAATGGATCAGCTATAGAAACGCTCCATAGATTTAAGAGATTGGTAGTTCAGAAAGGAGGTGGCCTAGAGATTGATAATATAGCATTCATAGTCTCATCCAGATCTGTGAGACCAGATCCTCTAGATTTTAGAGTCTGGGTATCTATTGGGAGAGGAGCAGTTTATGCTCATGATGTTAGACAGGATCATACCCGGGTGAGAGGTGATGCAGCTTATGATGATGATCAGATGCTTGCACAGGTTAGCAGATGTAGCTATTCCAGACGCATTTTGATGAGGAAACCTCCTATTATACCTGAGATAGCAGGTGAGTTCCAGCGTCCTTCGTTTGTACAGGATAAAGTGGTACAGGAGTCAGTTCAGACTACTGTTCATAAAAGAAGTATAACAACGGAGTTGCTGGATGAAAAAGAGGGAAAGAAACGAAGAATTGAGGTAGAAAAGCATGTCTCTGATTATAATTATGCTAGCTGGATCAGGTCAACACATGGAGGGTGGATTGAGAGAGATATACCACCTAGTGCTGAGAGTGAGCTGAGACCGGCACCTAGAGGCATTCGGGTGATGGATACAGATCTGACTCTGGCACCTCCAGGAGATAGAGGCACGATTATCAAGATTTGTGATAGCAGTTCTGAGGGAGAGGATGATTACCCTCATTTAGGACCTCAGGAGAAGGGCAAGGGTCGTTTTTATCCTAGTCCTTGAGTCTGGTCTATTATAATATGATGATGATGCATGTATTATCTATTTATGATGACATAACAGGACGATATCGATAGACTTTTGATGATATACATATGGTATGTAGGACGATGTATATGTACCTTTAGATGACTATAGTGTTAGTGCCATTTTTGATGTGTACATAATGCACTAACCACGAGAAGCTCATGTGTATTTTGGTTATGTATATATATGTGTGATATATATATGAATGACTTTGATGCATTTTGGTGAGGATGAACTATGATCTAATCTAAATAACCTATTTAATGTTAATAGAATGCCAAGAGGAAGAAATAAAAGTAGAAACGCCAGGATATATGGAGATCCACCAATAAATGATCCTGCATCACCCCAAAACCGAATTGAGGATGTTTTACAAAGTCTCCAACAACAAAATATCTTGATTTTGCAAGCTTTACAAAATATTCAAGCAACAAATGTAGCACCACCTGATGGAGCACCAACAATGCTGATAAGCTCCCAAATCCAAACAAATACCAATCAAGATGAAACGACGACTTACCGGAATGAAGCGCGCCGAACCAAAAGCTCTGATACCAAGAAAGAGTTGCAAGTAGTTTGGGTTGAACCTAGAAAATCTGCTGATGAGAAAAAGGTTGAAGTGGTGAGTGATGATAACTTGAATATAGTGAAAGAGGTGGAAGTTATTGAGGTGAAGCCTAATTCAGATGTTGCTGAGTTAGAAGGAATGGAGGATGATGATACGATTGAACAACCATCTGTAGAGCAGGTATTAATAGTTAAGGCTGAGAAGGAAAAAGAGGTAATTGCAGATGTCGATAATTGTTTACAGGTTAAAGAAGACCCAGGGCAAAGGGAGAATTTGTTTCATACCAGATGCTTAATTCAGGGTAAGACTTGTAAATTAACCGTTGACAGTAGCAGTTATGCTAATGTAGTTTCACAGGAGTTTGTAAAGAAGATGCAACTTCCAGTGATTCCACATCCTAAGCCTTATGGGTTAAGATGGTTAAATGCGAAGAACGTCCTGCATATTCACCAGCAAGCAAAGGTTCCTATATCCATAGGAAAGTATTGTGATACTGTGTTGTGTGATGTTACTCTTATGGATACCACACATGTGCTTCTTGGTAGGCCTTGGCAATATGACCGTCGAGCCATATATGATGGTTACAGGAACACTTATACAATAAAAAAAAAGGCCAGTATTTTGAGATGCTTCCAATGACAAGGGCTGATGTTTTACAGGAGCAGTTTGTTCATGTGAAAACTAATTGTCAGAGAAGTTTGTTTTTGTTGCCATGCAGATCATCACAAAAAAAAAAAAAAAGTCACCCCAAAAGTTACAGGAGCTTCAGCATGTTCCAAAAAGATTGTGAAAATTTGTTGACCCCCTTGGGATCATATCATTTGGTATCAGAGCTTTTGGTGCGACGCGCTTCAAATTGGTAAGATCGTTGAACTTTTCTTGTTAGATATGGAAATTTAGGGGTTGTGATTGTGCTGCGAAATTTCTGTTGTTATTGAATTGTGGGATTTAGACAATTAGGGTTCTTGGATTTGTTATTGAATTGCTTGTGTCGTCTAAAATAATGTTGAGATTCAGTCGTCTTGAAAGTTATTATAAGGATAAGATTCAACATCAAAGAAAGGATTTTTATAAAGGTCGTTCAAGGCATGTTGAAGATAATTTGAATTATCGAAGTGAGCGATCTCATAGACGTACTCGTGAAGATTTGTATTATCGAAAGGAGCAATATTATAAACAAAATGATCTGAATTATCCAGAAAAACGATCTCGAAAATATCATGATGGTACTTCAGATTACAAAAATTTGTTATTGGGTGAAATTAGACAAGCATTTAAAAAACTTGAAAAGGATTTTGAGCGTTTCTTTAAAAGTTATGAAAAGAAGTTAAATCAGCAGAAGGAGGAGAAGAAAGAGTTGCAAGTGGTTTGGGTTGAACCTAGAAAATCTGCTGATGAGAAAAAGGTTGAAGTGGTGAGTGATGAAAACTTGAATATAGTGAAAGAGGAGGAAGTTATTGAGGTGATGTAAACCCCGATATTCTCAGTAGCTAGGAAACCCCGGGAGTTGGAATCGAAACCCTAATCCGATCAGGTTGAGTCTTGTGAGTGAAGCCTAGGAATCCTAAATCCGGTTTCCTTCGGTTTCATAGTAAAATAAATATTATAAAGTAAATGAAATTGAATTATTGTTCCAAAGTACATTTCAAACCTTTGAAAGATTTAAATTCGGAAATTTTTCAATTCCGGGCCTTCCCGAGCCCAATTACGGAAAAGCGTGCCCCGGGCCACGGATTCAGAAAAATGTTCTGGAATATTCATTAGAACCGTAATTTTATAAAGATTCCAAAAATATCAATTTTATAATTTTCCGGGCTATAAAAATTACAGTTATAGCTTTTCCCGTGTTTTCGGAACAACCGGTAAAGTAGATGTCTTGTCTACTATTCACAAGTACAACCTACACTACACACTACCCATACCCTATTCTTACATCCTTACAACTACTCATTTCAATTTTCTTTTCCAAGAAAATTTGTCGCTTAAATAATTATTACATTTTCATTTACTAAATTACAAATATCAAATTTTTAAACACACACACAATGTGTGGCCGGCGCCCCCCTCCTAGTTTCCCTCTCAATTATTTATTTTACTCCATTTTAATTATCTAAACCCTAATACACTTCATATATATACATAATTTTCTCTCTCTCTTCATTTTTCTTCTTGTTTCAAAATTGAAAAAGAGAAAACCTCTCTTTTTTTTCCCTTTTGTGCCGTGCACTTCCCCTCCCCCTCCCCTCACAATTTTCCACTCAAGACTCCTTCATTTCTCCTTTGATCTTCCATTGGTATGTTGATTTAAGCTTTGTTTCTTCCTAATCTTATAATGGCAAAGCTATATCTTGTGTGTTTTCTCATTTAATCCCAATGAGCTCATGCTAGGGACATGAAAACACATGAACAAGAATATCAAGCCATCACAAGACATGGATCTAGTGTTTAGATGTGTTTTTGTTAAGATCTCATCTTGTTCATGCATGTAAAGTAGTGATCTTGCATATATATTGTTGTTCATGCCATGAGATCCATGATTTATGCATCATACTTGGTAGATCTAAAGTTTAGATACCCACATTGTCATTTACATGTATGATCATAGAGTTATTTTTATTTTCATGCATTGATGATCACAAAAATGTAGTCTTATATATGTATAGAGATGTTAGATAGTGCATAATCATATAAAGAAGGCAAGAACATTGAAAAAGGAAGGACTTTGTCAAATATGAAAGATTGAAAATTCGGATGAAATGGAAACCCTACTTTGAAAACTACCAAAATCATTTTTAAACTCATATTTCATAAGAAAAATGAAGGGTATGTGTAATAGGTATATTGAAGGAATGATATTTATAAGTTTAGATGAGTTTAGGCATGATAGGAATGTAAAACAAGTAGTGGAGTTAGAATGAGAAATGTTGGAATGTTGATCAATGGTTAAAATTCGTAACTTGGGTTCATGCCTACAAGAACACTTGGTATTTAAGTCTAAATTGGATGTTTTATAAGCTAAATGAAGTCCTTAGATGATATACATATTGGAGCTTCAATTTTTAATGCATTAGACAAGTTTTTCCTTAAGAAAAATGCAAGAAAATGAAATTTAGAAAATTCGGATTTTTACAAAAAGCTAGTTTAAAGACATGTCTACCAAATGAAAAATGGGAATTTTTATGCATGAATGGAGGCCATGATTAATATAGACTTTGGGAACTTATTTTTTTTTTAAATAATAATTGGATTACAAGATTAAAAGCCAAAGAAACCCTAAGGAGCATAATGTGGAAAAATAGCTTCTTAGAGATAATCTTTATGGGACTTTCCAACACTTAAGAGTTCATTATCACAAAAATTATTATGACCATACATATATTAAGTTCATCACATGGCATTCATATTAGTAATTCATTCCTATATCATTCACGCATGAATCATCATCTAGGAACACTTTTTAACAAAAGCAAAACAAATTTTGAGATTGGAACACTTGCGGAACAGATCTGATCCCACTGTTCCGTGACCTTGCTATTTTCAAAACTTGGATTTAATATTAGAAATAGATAGATCTTTCGAAGTAGATAGAGATCGATATAAAATTTGCGAAATTTCGAGTTAAAATGACTAAGTTATGGCCGTTTTAAGTCGGAACTTCCACAAATAGCGAGAAATCCGAATTCATATAGTTTAGATATATAGCTTGATTTAGTTACTCAATGAAAGTCTCATTAGGATTATTCTTGCTTGGTAGGTGATCCCGAGCAGGACGACACTCTACCTTCCGACTATTACTACTAGGAAATTTGGCGTCCAATGGCCAAGTGAGTTTTACTTCCACTCTCAATTAATGAATGTGATTGTAATGTAGTGGCACTAGTGTTGTAGGCAAAGATAAAAAGAAATTGTATATGCATGATGGGGTATATGGGAATTATATATGTTGTTTACTGCTGATATGTGAATTGGAACGTAAGGAATATCGAAACCGGGTGTTAAGCTATTGACTGATTAGTTAATATCCTATGATGAATGTCTGCAAATACTTGTTGGTAATTTGAAAGAATTGAATTAACGAATATTTGATTTCAAATGTAAATTGAATCCATTCATATCACGAAGGGGTTGGAGCATTTGCATTGGTTGGTTTTTCGTGATCCATAAAACGAATGTGTGGTTAATCGTGATCCATAAAACGAATGTGTGGTTAATCGTGATCCATAAAACGAACTTTTAATCAGTTGACCGTAAGCTTAAACGGCGTCGTACCGCAGGATTCGTTAATCTACTAACCCGGGATGGAGGGCGTAAGTCTATCCACATATGATTTTCGGTTGGTTATATGTTTGTTGATCACATTTGAATGGTGCATCCACTTGCTTGAATAATCACTTGATTGAATTAATAGGTTAAATGGAGTTAAACGTTTTCTTGCTAAGTCTGATTAGGAGTGTTGTTTTGATGTAGGTCTCCCTGGGTGAGACCAGGGAGAGGGCCAGGAATTTCACGAAGAGAAATGATGAGACAATGGTAGAATATAGGTTGAGGCTAAGAGAACTGTGTGAAGATTTTGCCTTAGGACATCCCCGGACTATAGGGGAAATGTACAAGTTATGGAAGGATGGACTGAGATATACCAGATGGGCTTAGTAGTGGATCGATTGAGGTATGATCCCATGGAGAAGAAGGAGCTGGACAAAATTGGAGACAATTTATACTCTAGAGAGGATCATGGTTGATTATGGGCGTGAGCCCATGACTAGGAAGCTACTTTTATTCTGAAGGGTGGAGGAACCCGAACCCCTCCAAATTTTAGAGTGTGGATTCCCATAGGGCCTTTATATGTGTATGCCCATGATAACTTGTATGATCATCCTGACTGGAATTTAGCTGATGCATGGAATCACATCACCTGGCATGCGATCTACTTAGATATCCTCCCACCCCGAGTGATAGCTCCACCTCCAGCTATTGATATAGGCATGTAGCTGAATGGAGCGCCTGTGATTAGAGAGGATGAAGAGGAAGAAGAGAAGGAGGATCCCGAGGAGGATCCTAACTGGGAGGAGAATGTAGTTCCTAGAACCCCTACCCCACCTGTTGAGCCGGAGGCTGAAGTGAATCCGGAACCCAACCCGATGGTTTGGGATTTTGATAGGGAGCTAGAGATACCTGATAGTGGTAGGGTAGAACCCGAGTTTGATCCATGTTGTGGAGAGATGTGTATGTGGAAGGGAGAATCCCCCGGTACTCGATGTAGTAGTAGCTGAGCCTGTAGCCCCCGAGCCTATGGAGGTAGAAGGCGCGGGCGGAGAACCGGTAAGAGAGAATGAGATAGTAGAGGCTCAGGTGGGTGAGCCGGAGGTTAGAGGTGAGGAAAATGATGTAAGCCCGAGGGAAGGGCAAGGTACCGAGGAAGATGAAGAAAGTGAAGACCCGGAACCCTTAGTCCGACCTGCTAGGAAACGGAGGATGACTACGAGGGAATACCTTAGTTTGTTCATCCGACGGGATGACGGTGGTTCTACCAGCAGGAGACGACCTCCTAGCCCGACCCCGATGACTCTAGTGATGAGTAGAGACCGGGATGATAGCTACCCATGAAGTCCAAGCGGAGTCCTGATTTTCTTATTTTTGTAGTAGGCAATGCGGGATGCCAATTTGCCTTAGGATTTCAGGATAGTTAGTATTTTTTTGTTTTTTTCCTGTATTTTGTCATGTTTCGGAATAGGGAAATTGTTTAGAATAGGAAGGAACTTAGTTAGCCAAATTTTGGGGACCAAATCTTGATGTAATATTGTTGTATGGCTCACTAAAGTAATGAAAAGGTCAAGTTTGTTTTAAAGAAAAGGAGTTGTGAAAAGCATGCATTAGTCATAGGCATAAAGAACATCAACCGCATATAGATCACATAAACATTCATTCATTCACATTATTGTTATGAAGTTTCGACTTGTTACTCTATGTGTGAAATTTTTTTTATTTATTTATTTATTTTTTTTCCTTATGATTTTATGGATTTATGAATTCCAATTCTTTCCGAGTTGATTTCCAGATTCTGCAATTTTTGAATTTGTTAATAATCTTGTTCCTTCGAAATTTAAAACTTACTAAAGATACTAAAAATTCACTAAACATTGTATAAACAGACGAAATCGGCGAATTCGGAATCGGGAACAAGGGTCTAATTCAAACGAAGCCGATCAACCGGCTATGCCACAACCTAACCCCCAAGGAGCTGCACCCCAAAACCAACAGGGTGATGTGTTAAATGCGATTGGACAATTGGCCAATCTTCTGAATACATTCATTCAGAATCAGAACCCGGTTCAGAACCAGCACCTAGGGCAAAGTGCCCGGGATTCGGCCCCACATCCGCTATCCGCAGATCATCGGGAAATGACTGCAGAGGCATCTGCTCCACAAGAGGAGCATTCCTATAATGTGCAGTTGCCGCCACCCCCGCCCTACAGGAGACCCCACCGAAGCTCCTTACCGGACTTTATTAAGAGCAACCGGTATTTTGATGGAGCGTTCGGTAAACCGGATGAAGTCGAGGACTGGTTGGCTCAAGTTGAGCGTTCTTTTGCTGCATACGAGATTCCACCTTATCTGCAGTTGGAATATGGGACATATATGCTGAGGTATAATGCGCAAGTCTGGTGGGACTCCAAGAGGAGAAATTTGACTTCCCCGGCCACTTGGGAAACCTTTCGCCGGGAATTTCTGAACAATTATTTTCCCTCCAGCTTGAGGGTGAAATATAGTGCTGATTTCCTCCATGTAAGCAGAAGGGGAGATCGGTAGAACAGTACGAGACTGAGTTCGTCCACTTGCTGCAGTATGCACCTGAGTCTTTCAGGGATAGCGAAGAGTTGAAGAAGCAAGTGTTCCTGGGAGGCTTAGATGAGGAGTTGCGGATTAAGTTGGAAGAGTTTGGAGTAAGGACCTACCCTGAAATGGTAGAGAAGGCCCGGGTAATTGAAGGGGCTAGAAAAAGGAAATATCAGGAGCCTGAAAAGAGGGTATTTGGAAAGAGGCCGTTTGATGCCTCGAGCTCAGGGTTCAAAGGAAAAAGGTACAGGCCGTACCAAGGGTTTAAAGAGGAGTCTAGCAGCAAGCCGACCCAGTTCAAGACTAATGTCACATGCTGGAAATGTAAGGGGACGCATGCGCCTAGGCAATGCCCGCAGTTGAGGAACAAATGTTACTTTTGTGGTGATGCTGGCCACATGGTTTATACGTGCCCGAAGAAGCTGGCAGTGACTTGCTTTATTTGCAAGGAGAAAGGGCACTTAGCTTCCGAATGTTCTCAACGGAAAAGCGTGGCCACCCGACCCTTCGGAACCTCGAGTAATACCAACCCCATGAGGTCTGGTAATAAGAGCGGAAGTCGGGCAGCTTCAGCGATGCATGGATGAGGCTGTACAATTTGGAAGGCCAATGGATGGTGGAAGAAGACGAAGATGAGGAAGTGGAGTTGGCAGCTTTGGATCAAAGCGAGAATGCTGATGGCGGCCTGGTGACAGGTTAGTAGCGGAAACCCCTCCTAATTTGAAATTTAAGTTGTTTAATTTGAATTATTGTTTAAATGAAATTGAATATGTTATGGAAAGCTGGAAATAGAGACCCTATGTGGATAGCCTTAAGAGTATTTTAAGGACCATATGTGATGGGTGTTTATTGACCTCAGGACACATACGAGTGAATAGCGTGGAGGCCTATGTTTTATTTGACACGGGAGCAACCCACTCATTCATCACCTATAGTTTGGCCAACCGACTTGGATTGCCTATAGCCACAACCACGGTTAACTTGAGGATTAAGACCCCCACAGGGAGTGTTGTGTCAACCCGAGAACTGATAAAAGATTGTCCATTGGAAATCCACGGTCACCACTCCAAAAGTGATTTAATAATGTTGGAAATGAACAAATACGAAATCATCCTCGGAATGAGTTGGTTAAGTAAAGTGAAAGCAATAGTGGATTGCCAAAGGAGGACAGTATGTTTTTATGATCAATCGGGAGAAAAAGTAGAATTCGTGGGAGGAACCTTAGTCCCAAGAAGGGGTGAGTTGAGCTCGTTTGAGTTGATGATGGAGGATGAGGAGATAATACCGATTGAGGGTGTCTTGGATGAAGGGGAAACCCGTGAGGAAAAGGATATTCCAGTGGTGAATGAATACTTGGATGTGTTCCCAGAAATTTTGCCGGGATTACCGCCAAAAAGAGAAATTGACTTTGAGATTGTTTTGGCTCCAAATACCGAACCGATATCTAAGGCGCCATACCGGATGGCACCGGCTGAGTTGAAGGAGCTAAAGACACAGTTGCAAGAACTTCTGGATCAGAAATTTATAAGACCAAGTGTATCGCCATGGGGCGCACCCGTTTTGTTTGTGAAGAAGAAGGACGGATCGATGAGATTGTGTATTGACTACCGGGAGTTGAATAAAGTGACTGTCAAAAATCGGTATCCCTTGCCAAGAATTGACGATTTGTTTGACCAACTGCAAGGGGCTTGTGTGTTCTCACGCATTGATTTACGTTCAGGGTATCATCAGTTGAGGATTAAGCCTGAGGATGTACCTAAGACGGCTTTTCGTACTCGTTATGGACACTACGAGTTCTGGTAATGTCATTTGGACTGACTAATGCACCAGCTGCATTTATGGACCTGATGAATAGAGTCTATAAGCCACTTTGGATAAGTGTGTGATAGTCTTCATAGACGACATCCTCATATATTCAAAGACCAAAGAGCAACACGAGGAGCATCTTCGATTGGCGTTGCAAACCTTACGGATAATGAGCTGTATGCCAAGTTGTCCAAATGTGATTTTTGGTTGGACAGAATATCATTCCTTGGACATGTAGTAACGGGTGATGGGATATCAGTTGACCCCGAAAAGATCAAGGCTGTAGTGGATTGGAAGCCACCACAGACAGTTACTGAAGTAAGGAGTTTCTTGGGATTAGCTGGCTACTATCGCAAGTTTGTGAAGGATTTCTCTAAGATAGCCAAGCCACTGACTCAACTAACTCAAAAGAATGAGAAATTCGTTTGGACGGACAAGAGGAACAGAGCTTTCAGGAATTGAAGCGACGATTGGTTTCGGCACCGATTCTAGTTTTACCAGACCCAGAAAAGCCCTACACGGTACATAGTGACGCCTCAAGGAATGGCCTTGGATGCGTTCTGATGCAAGAGGGGAAGGTCATTGCATATGCCTCGCGGCAATTAAGACCGCATGAACAAAATTATCCTACGCATGATTTGGAGCTAGCTGCCGTCGTCTTTGCCTTGAAGTTATGGAGACATTATCTGTACGGACAGAGGTGTGAGATATATACAGATCATAAGAGTCTTAAATACCTGTTCACACAAGAAGAGCTAAACATGAGACAAAGGAGTGGCTAGAATTAATAAAGGATTATGATCTGGGAATAAATTACTGTCCGGGGAAGGTAAATGCGGTTGCGGATGCCCTAAGTCGGAAGAATCACGGGGAAGTAGCCGCCTTGATCACGAGTCAAAGAGAATTGATTAAAGAGTTTGAGAAGCTAAGGATCGAGTTCATAGGTCAAAGCGCTGAGCTTGAGATATCCAACTTGGCACTGGAACCGACCCTCATAGAGAGAATCAAAGAAGCCCAAAGATACGACGAGGTAATACAAAGGATAAAAAGGGAAACCCAAGCAGGAAAGTACCTTGACTTTGCCGTGGATGATGAAGATGTGATCCGAATGAAAGGAAGGCTGTGTGTACCAGAGGACGAGGAGTTGAGAAAGGAAATAATGAGTGAAGCACATAACTCTGGATATACCATGCATCCGGGAGGCACCAAAATGTATCAGGATTTGAAGAGCCGCTACTGGTGGAATGGTATGAAGCGAGATGTCAGATTATGTGATGAAGTGTCCAGTATGCCAACAGGTGAAAGTAGAGCACCAAAGACGGGCGGATTGCTAAAGCCCTTACCCATTCCCGAATGTGGGATCAGATATCCATGGATTTTGTGTGTGGTTTTCCCAAGACTCCATCTGGTTGTGATGCAATATGGGTAGTAGTGGACCGATTGACTAAGTCGGCGCATTTCTTACCCATAAATATGACCTACTCAATGGAAAGGTTAGCCAAGATCTATATCAGGGAGATTGTAAGGTTACATGGCATACTTACAGGGATTATCTCAGATAGAGACCCGAGATTTGTGTCCAAGTTTTGGACAAGCTTGCAGAAGAGCCTGGGCACTAAATTACATTTTAGTACGGCTTATCATCCTCAGACCGATGGACAGTCTGAGCGGACGATCCAAACCCTAGAAGACATGCTGAGAGCGTGTGCTTGGAATTCAAGGGAATTGGGATAGCCATGTGCACCTAATCGAGTTTGCTACAATAACAGCTATCACTCCACCATCCAGATGCCACCGTATGAAGCTCTGTATGGACGACGTTGTAGGTCCCCTTTGTTTTGGGATGAAGTGGAAAAGGTAGCAATTGGGCCGGAAATGGTAAGAAGCTGCGGATAAAGTGAGATTGATTCAGCGAAAATGAAAGAAGCTCAGGACCGGCAAAAGAGCTGGGCAGATTTGAAAAGAAGAGAGCTTGAATTCAGGGTGGGTGATCATGTATACCTGAAGATAAACCCGATTAAAAGTATCAAGAGGATGCGTACACATGGGAAGTTAAGCCCAACATACGTGGGACCCTTCGAAATCCTGGAAAGAGTCGGAGATCTAGCATATCGGCTAGCCCTGCCACCAAATTTGTCCGGGATCCACAATGTATTCCATGTGTCAGTTTTGAGAAGATATGTTGCCGACCCAGAAAGGATTCTGTAATTGGAACCAATTCAATTGAAGGAAAACCTGACATATGAAGAACACCCAGTGAAAATATTGGATAAGAAAACTCAAAGGCTACGAAATAAAGACATTCACTATGTCAAAGTGTTATGGAGGAATCATACCTTTGAAGAAGCAACCTGGGAAGCGAAAGATGAAATCCGAAGGAAGTACCTCGAGATATTCGAAGGACAAGGTACGTCAGTTCCGTTTTGAGGACAAAACTTTATTTAAGGTGGGGAGGTTGTAAACCCCGGTATTCTCAGTAGCTAGGAAACCCCGGGAGTTGGAATCAAACCCTAATCCGATCAGGTTGAGTCTTGTGAGTGAAGCCTAGGAACCCTAAATCCGGCTTTCCTTCGGTTTCATAGTAAAATAAATATTATAAAGTAATGAATTGAATTATTGTTCCAAAGTACATTTCAAACCTTTGAAAGTTTTAATTCGGGAATTTTTCAATTCCGGGCCTTCTCGAGCCCAATTACGAAAAGCGTGCCCCGGGCCACGGATTCAGAAAAATGTTCCGGAATATTCATTAGAACCGTAATTTTATAAGGATTCCAAAAATATCAATTTTATAATTTTCCGAGCTATAAAAATTAAGTTATAGCTTTTCCCGTGTTTTCGGAACAACGGTAAAGTAGATGTCTTGTCTACTATTCACAAGTACAACCTACACTACACACTACCCATACCCTATTCTTACATCCTTACAACTACTCATTTCAATTTTCTTTTCCAAGAAAATTTTGTCTCTTAAATAATTATACATTTATTACATTTTCATTTACTAAATTACAAATATCAATTTTTAAACACACACACAATGTGTGGCCGGCGCCCCCCTCCTAGTTTCCCTCTCAATTATTTTTTTACTCCATTTTAATTATCTAAACCCTAATACACTTCATATATATACATAATTTTCTCTCTCTCTTCATTTTTCTTCTGTTTCAAAATTGAAAAAGAGAAAACCTCTCTCTTTTCCCTTTTGTGCCGTGCACTTCCCCTCCCCCTCCCCTCACAATTTCCCTCAGACTCCTTTTCTCCTTTGATCTTCCATTGGTATGTTGATTTAAGCTTTGTTTCTTCCTAATCTTGTAATGGCAAAGCTATATCTTGTGTGTTTTCTCATTTAATCCCAATGAGCTCATGCTAGGGACATGAAAACACATGAACAAGAATATCAAGCCATCACAAGACATGGATCTAGTGTTTAGATGTGTTTTTGTTAAGATCTCATCTTGTTCATGCATGTAAAGTAGTGATCTTGCATATATATTGTTGTTCATGCCATGAGATCCATGTTTATGCATCATACTTGTAGATCTAAAGTTTAGATACCCACATTGTCATTTACATGTATGATCATAGTTATTTTTATTTTCATGCATTGATGATCACAAAAATGTAGTCTATATATGTATGGAGATGTTAGATAGTGGATAATCATATAAAGAAGGCAAGAACATTGAAAAAGGAAGGACTTTGTCAAATATGAAAGATTTAAAATTCGGATGAAATGGAAACCCTACTTTGAAAACTACCAAAATCATTTTTAAACTCATATTTCATAAGAAAAATGAAGGGTATGTGTAATAGGTATATTGAAGGAATGATTTTATAAGTTTAGATGAGTTTAGGCATGATAGGAATGTAAAACAAGTAGTGGAGTTAGAATGAGAAATGTTGGAATGTTGATCAATGGTTAAAATCCGTAACTTGGGTTCATGCCTACAAAAACACTTGGTATTTAAGTCTAAATGGATGTTTATAAGCTAAATGAAGTCCTTAGATGATATACTATTGGAGCTTCAATTTTAATGCATTAGACAAGTTTTTTCTTAAGAAAAATGCAAGAAAATGAAATTTAGAAAATTCGGATTTTTACAAAAAGCTAGTTTAAAGACATGTCTACCAAATGAAAAATGGGAATTTTTATGCATGAATGGAGGCCATGATTAATATAGACTTTGGAACTTATTTTTTTGTTAAATAATAATTGGATTACAAGATTAAAAGCCAAAGAAACCCTAAGGAGCATAATGTGGAAAAATAGCTTCTTAGAGATAATCTTTATGGGACTTTCCAACACTTAAGAGTTCATATCACAAAAATTATTATGACCATACATATATTAAGTTCATCACATGGCATTCATATTAGTAATTCATTCCCATATCATTCACGCATGAATCATCATCTAGGAACACTTTTCAAAAGCAAAACAAATTTTAGATTGGAACACTTGCGGAACAGATCTGATCCCACTGTTCCGTGACCTTGCTATTTTCAAAACTTGGATTTAATATTAGAAATAGATAGATCTTTCGAAGTAGATAGAGATCGATATAAAATTTGCGAAATTCGAGTTAAAATGACTAAGTTATGGCCGTTTTAAGTCGGAACTTCCACAAATAGCGAGAAATCCGAATTCATATAGTTTAGATATATAGCTTGATTTAGTTACTCAATGAAAGTCTCATTAGGATTATTCTTGCTTGGTAGGTGATCCGAGCAGGACGACATTCTACCTTTCGACTATTACTACTAGGAAATTTGGCGTCCAATGGCCAAGTGAGTTTTACTTCCACTCTCAATTAATGAATGTGATTGTAATGTAGTGGCACTAGTGTTGTAGGCAAAGATAAAAAGAAATTGTATATGCATGATGGGTATATGGGAATTATATATGTTGTTTACACTGCTGATATGTGAATTGGAACGTAAGGAATATCGAAACCGGGTGTTAAGCTATTGACTGATTAGTTAATATCCTATGATGAATGTCTGCAAATACTTGTTGAATTTGAAAGAATTGAATTAACGAATATTCGGTTTCAAATGTAAATTGAATCCATTCATATCACGATGGGTTGGAGCATTTGCATTGGTTGGTTTTTCGTGATCCATAAAACGAATGTGTGGTTAATCGTGATCCATAAAACGAATGTGTATTAATCGTGATCCATAAAATAAACTTTTAATCAGTTGATCGTAAGCTTAAACGGCGTCGTACCGCAGGATTCGTTAATCTGCTAACCCGGGATGGTGGGCGTAAGTCCATCCACATATGATTTCCGGTTGGTCATATGTTTGTTGATCACATTTGAATGGTGCATCCACTTGCTTGAATAATCACTTGATTGAATGATTGTATTTAATTGTGTTATGGAAGTTATTACTACTAAGCTAGTTAGCTTACGCCCCCATAGTTTTTATCTATTGCAGCACGAATTTATATGGCTTAGGCCGAGGCAAGCCACAGCACAGGTACCAGATAGGAGTTTCCCGTAGAAGTTTGATCCATTTCTTTTAGTATAGACTTCCATTGGAAACAAAGGACCTTGGATGACTGTAATGGACTTGTTATTATTTTGCGGGGGAATGCCCTTAGATTTTGTAAACCAAAATTATGCGTTTTGATTTATCTATAGCTATTGAATGCCACGCTAAACTGCTTAACTCCATTTGTCGAAGTATTCTATTGTCGTAAAGGAACGCTTTACATCTAATTAAGACTCCCGAAGGGTTCGGGTAGAGAACTCGAGAGTCTTACTTAGTATGTAGCGGGCTGTTACGTTTAGGATACCATACGGGGCGTGACAGGTGAAGCCTAATTCAGATGTTGCTGAGTTAGAAGGAATGGAGGATGATGATACGATTGAACAACCATCTGTAGAGCAGGTATTACTAGTTAAGGCTGAGAAGGAAAAAGAGGTAATTGCAGATGTCGATAATTGTTTACAGTTAAAGAAGACCCAGGGCAAAGGGAGAATTTGTTTCATACCAGATGCTTAATTCAGGTAAGGCTTGTAAATTAATCGTTGACAGTGGCAGTTGTGCTAATGTATTTTCACAGGAGTTTGTAAAGAAGATGCAACTTCCAGTGATTCCACATCCTAAGCCTTATGGTTAAGATGGTTAAATGCGAAGAACGTCCTGCATATTCACCAGCAAGCAAAGGTTCCTATATCCATAGGAAAGTATTGTGATACTGTCACGCCCCATAGAGTACCCTAAACGTGACAGTCCGCCACTGCCATATAAGATTCCCGAATTACCACTTTAGTCTTTCGAGAATTCTCATATAGATGTAAGGCGTACCTTTACACAATAGAGTACAAGTCCGAATGGAGATAAAAGCTTAATTTGGCATGCATGGGCAATAGGATATGATTCATGAACATAAATAAATATTACATAATTCTAAGGGGCATTCCCCTGCAAAAGAATATTTAGCGGTCCATTACAGTCATCCAAGTCTTAGAAGTTTTCTATGGAAGTCTAATACAAAAAGAATTATAACTTCTAGGGAAACTCCTAGCTTCTGTACCTGTTCAGCCGGTCTCTTCGCCTAAGCCATAAATGCGTAAGCTGCAAAAGGAATGTCTGTAGGGATGTAAGCTAACTAGCTTAGTGAGTGTAATCTCCCACAAAAACATTTATATCACAACAAACAACCAAGTTATAATCAAGCAAGTGTATGCATCAAACACATGAGTTCAACATACATATGACCAACCGGAAATCATATGTTGGATGGAATTGCGCCCATCCATCCCGGGTTAGCAGATTAACGAATCCTGCGGTACGACAATATCCCGTTTATGGATCACGGCTAACCTACGATTATTCGATGTCGTTATGGTTCACGACTACCCTACGATTATTCGATGTCGTTTATGTTCACGACTAACCTACGATTATTCGATGTCGTTTATGGTTCACGACTAACTACGATTATTCGATGTCGTTTATGGTTCACGACTAACCTACAAATGCTCATGCTCCATCCCCTTGTGATATGCACATGTCAATTTATCATTTACTCAAGTAGTTGATTAAGCCAATTTACTTAGGCGATCAATCAATTTATCAGACAATCCATCATAGCTAACTATACAATCAAAGTTTATCACCGGTTTCGATATTCTTAATTTGTTTCTCATATCATCACATCATATAATTTCCCAATAATCCCCATTATTCATCTTCCATTCAATTGACCTACATTCTAGTGCACTACTTTACGAGCACATACAATAAATGAATTGGGAAGAAAAACTCACTCCGCCATCGTACTCCGGTCTTCTAGTAGTAATAATCCGGAGGTAACTCGTCACCGTCCACGGGTTCACCTATTCATATAAGAAATTACCCTAATAAGTATTCTATCAACTTAGGACACTAAAACTCTAAGGAAACTTAGTGAAATCGGAATTCGCGTCATTTCCGAAGTTCCGTTTTAAAAATGGCCATAACTTGGTCGTTTTAAGTCGGAATTTCGCAAATTATATACCGATTCCTATCTACTTCGAAAGAGCTTTCCAAATATGAAGTTTAAATCAAGTTTTGAAAATATCTAAGCCTCAGAATTGAGGGATCAGATCTGTACAGCGGGTTCCTTGATTCCAAAAATGCGGTTTTGATGAATGCATTTGAGATTCCTAAGTGTAATATGATGCTAAATGCAATGGAAATGATTTTCCCTATCATGAATGTCATGATGTGGACCTTAAGGAGTCTATGTTCTTATAACTTTTAGATTTAACGATTTTTAGAAAACAAACTTTCCTTAAAAACCATTTCCTCTCAAAGCTTAGTAAGTTAATTTACTACACTTGATCACATCTACATTTTGTATGGATTTTCTTTAGGAAAACTCTATTTTGTTTAAAGAATATTTGACCCCTATATTAGTTATATCCTAAGGCCTTTATTTCTTTAATAAAATCTACATTTACAAACTTTTAAGTGGGTCTTTTACTATGGGGTTTCCAAAAATCCGAATTTACACAAGTCCATTTTCAAGTTGATTCCTTTAGGAAAAATATATTTTATACTTGAAACTTTAAGTATCTATTATACCTATATCCTAAGGACTTCATCTATTTAAGAAAATATCATTTTTGAAGTTGGAAAAATAGTGTTTTCTAACCCTACATCCATTATTACGAATTTTGGTTTTCATAACTTTTAACTCAAAACTCCTATGGACTTCATTCTTGTTTTGAACATTTTCTTTAGTAAAAACTCCTTTAGACTCATGAAAAATACTACTAAACATTATCTATTACCCATAGGCTTTATTTCTCTAAAAAAATATAAGTTTAGAAGTTGTTAAAAGTGTTTTTGACCTTGGTTTTCAAAGTCATCCGAATTTTCAAAAGTCTTTTTCTTGTAAGGTACTTTTCTTTTTGACTTCATGGACCCATATATATATAGATCTATACACTAGAAAGCCATTTACTAAAGACAAAAGTGTTAAAGACTATTTATGCACATATGAACAAAATAATAATGAAACTATAAATGCCTACATGCTCATGAGTAACAAGATGATGGATTACTTTATCAAAAGCTTAAATGAGTTTTAAAAACATAAAAAACCATATTTTTATAAAAGATCCTTTGTTTAAAAGACTTTTTGATGGATAAAAGTAAAGCTTTTGGTATAGAAACTCCTTTAAAAGATAGATCTACTTGTAATGGTTCGGGATTTTTGTTTAGATATCTCATTGTTCCTACTAAAAGATCATGGGAACATGAGTTGAAAACCAAAAATCACTTAGCCATAACAAGTTTTATGAGTTGGAAGTAGTAGATCATAACTTACTTGAAGTGGATGGAAGATAGAAGAGAAAAATGGAAGTTGTGAATGTGTGTGTGGGGGCTCAAAAGTTTCGGCCACAAGGGGAAAAGAGGAGAGAAGAGAGAGCTTTTGCACTTTAGAAAAATTTGGAAAGTGAAGAATGAGGAGAGAGAGAATAAAGGTAGTTTATATAAGTTGAATTAGGTTAAGTGAATAAGAAAAAAATAAAAAAAATAAAATGGAGCATGGATGGGGGGGGTGCATGTGCGCCGGTTTTGGAACAAAAAGGGGGGAAAAATTGCTTTGTTTCAACATGATAACTTGATTTGATTTGTATCATTAGTCATAAGTTGAAGTGAAGAAGGGACAAAAGTTATGGAAGAATGGAAGAGATGTGATTGATAAGGTTAGATTTGTAGGGTAGGCTAATAGGTAGTGTAGGTGTACTTTATGAATAGTAAATAGTTGACAAGACAAATTTAATTTCCGGTAGTAATGAAATACGAATAAAAAGGCTATAACTGTATTTTTCATAAACCGGAAAATTATGAAAAATATATTTTTGAAATCCTTATTTTATTTCGGTTCTAATGAGTACTCATAATTTTTGAAATTCTAGTTCCGGGGCACGTTTTTCTATAATGGGTCTCGGGATGACCCGGAATTGAAATTTTCTTGAAATCAAATATTTTCTTAGTTTGAAATATATTCAAGAATTATAATCAAAAGTAAATTTTCTTAGAAAAGTTTATTAATTGGAAACCGAGGAAAAGCCGGAATTAGGGTTCCTAGTTCTCACTCCAGGCTTGAGCTATTCCGGTTTAGGGTTTTGGGTTTCCGGTTCTAGGGTTATCTTAGCTACTTGAAAAAACCGGGGTTTACAGATACGTGTTGTGTGATGTTACTCTTATGGATACCACACATGTGCTTCTTGGTAGGCCTTGGCAATATGACGGCCGAGCCATATATGATGGTTACAGGAACACTTATACAATAAAAAAGAATGGCCAGTATTTTAAGATGCTTCCAATGACAAGGGCTGATCTTTTACAGGAGCAGTTTGTTCATGTGAAAACTAATTGTCAGAGAAGTTTGTTTTTGTTGCCATGCAGATCACCACAAAAAAAAAAAAAAAAAGTCACCCCAAAAGTTGCAGAAGCTTCAGCATGTTCCAAAAAGATTGTGAAAAAATGTTAACCCCCTTTGGGATCATATCATTTGGTATCAGAGCTTTTGGTGCGACGCGCTTCAGATTGGTAAGATCGTTGAACTTTTCTTGTTAGATCTGGAAATTTAGGGGTTGTGATTGTGCTGCGAAATTTCTGTTGTTATTGAATTGTGGGATTTGGACAATTAGGGTTCTTGGATTTGTTATGAATTGCTTGTGTTGTCTAAAATCATTTTGAGATTCAGTCGTCCTGAAAGTTATTACAAGGATAAGATTCAACATCAAATAAAGGATTTTTATAAAGGTCGCTCAAGCCATGTTGAAGATAATTTGAATTATCGAAGTGAGCGATCTCATAGACGTACTCGTGAAGATTTGTATTATCGAAAGGAGCAATCTTATAAACAAAATGATCTGAATTATCCAGAAAAACGATCTCGAAAATATCATGATGGTACTTCAGATTACAAAAATTTGTTATTGGGTGAAATTAGACAAGCATTTAAAAAACTTGAAAAGGATTTTGAGCGTTTCTTTAAAAGTTATGAAAAGAAGTTAAATTAGTAGAAGGAGGAGAAGAAAGAGTTGCAAGTGGTTTGGGTTGAACCTAGAAAATCTACTGATGAGAAAAATGTTGAAGTGGTGAGTGATGATAACCTGAATATAGTGAAAGAGGTGGAAGTTATTGAGGTGAAGCCTAATTCAGATGTTGCTGAGTTAGAAGGAATGGAGGATGATGATACGATTGAACAACCATCTGTAGAGCAGGTATTAATAGTTAAGGCTGAGAAGGAAAAAGAGGTAATTGCAGATGTCGATAATTGTTTACAGGTTAAAGAAGACCCAGGGCAAAGGGAGAATTTGTTTCATACCAGATGCTTATATTCAGGGTAAGACTTGTAAATTAACCGTTGATAGTGGCGGTTGTGCTAATGTAGGTTCACAGGAGTTTGTAAAGAAGATGCAACTTCCAGTGATTCCACATCCTAAGCCTTATGGGTTAAGATGGTTAAATGCGAAGAACGCACTACATATTCACCAGCAAGCAAAGGTTCCTATATCCATAGGAAAGTATTGTGATACTGTGTTGTGTGATGTTACCCTTATGGATACCACACATGTGCTTCTTGGTAGGCCTTGGCAATATGACCACCGAGCCATATAAGATGGTTACAGGAACACTTATACAATAAAAAAGAATGGCCAGTATTTTAAGATGCTTCCAATGACAAGGGCTGATGTTTTACAGGAGCAGTTTGTTCATGTGAAAACTAATTGTTAGAGAAAGTTTGTTTTTATTGCCATGCAGATCATCACAAAAAAAAAAAAAAAAAGTCACCCCAAAAGTTGCAGGAGCTTCAGCATGTTCCAAAAAGATTGTGAAAAATTGTTAACCCCCTTGGAATCATATCATTGTATC